>CAUDMG010000748.1:2440000-2617500 GCA_958450375.1 Homarus gammarus | reverse complement strand
CCTTTAAAATATTGTAAGATCAGTTTATACGTTTTTTCGTCTTTTAGTTAAGGTATATAGTCTTGGGCTTGTTTTGATGTCATATTGTTTTTTTTTGTCTGTGCTTTAACTTTTGAGGTGAATAATTATTATCAGTGTTTAGGTGAGTTGTGGGTCAAGATCAGTGGTGTGAGCTGGCCTCTCTCTCTCTCTCTCTCTCTCTCTCTCTCTCTCTCTCTCTCTCTCTCTCTCTCTCTCTCCTTGACCTCTCCCTCTCTATCTCTCCCTCCCTCGGCTCCTCCCACCCTATATCTCCCTCCTTCGATTAATTATCTCCACCATTCACCTACCCACTCACTACCACCCCTATTCCTCCTCTCCTCTCTCCAGCTCATTCCATCACCTCCCACCGACCCCTCATACCCCTTCCCCATCCCTCATACCCCTCCCCCACCCCTCACACCCGTCCCCCGCCCATCACACCCGTCCCCCACCCCTCACACCCGTCCCCCACCCCTCACACCCGTCCCCCACCCCTCACACCCGTCCCCCACCCCTCACACCCGTCCCCCACCCCTCACACCCGTCCCCCGCCCATCACACCCGTCCCTCACCCCTCACACCCGTCCCCCACCCCTCACACCCGTCCCCCACCCCTCACACCCGTCCCCCACCCCTCACACCCGTCCCCCGCCCCTCACACCCGTCCCCCACCCATCACACCCGTCCCCCCCCCTCACACCCGTCCCCCGCCCCTCACACCCGTCCCCCGCCCCTCACACCCGTCCCCCACCCCTCACACCCGTCCCCCACCCCTCACACCCGTCCCCCACCCCTCACACCCGTTCCCCACCCCTCACACCCGTCCCCCGCCCCTCACACCCGTCCCCCACCCCTCACACCCGTCCCCCGCCCCTCACACCCGTCCCCCACCCCTCACACCCGTCCCCCGCCCCTCACACCCGTCCCCCGCCCCTCACACCCGTCCCCCGCCCCTCACACCCGTCCCCCACCCCTCACACCCGTCCCCCGCCCACCTCAATATGCAGAGCCTTCGAGCACCACAATCCATCATCACACATGAATCTCTCTCTCTCTCTCTCTCTCTCTCTCTCTCTCTCTCTCTCTCTCTCTCTCTCTCTCTCTCTCTCTCTCTCTCATCCCTCCCATCCCTCCCATCCCTCCCTTCCTCTCGCTAATCCCATCCCTCCCTCCCTTCCTCCCCGTCCCGATCTCATCCCTCTCTCCATCCCTCTCCCTTCCTTCCCCCCCTTCCTTCCCCTCCCTCCCTCCTTCCTTCCTTCCTTCCTTCCTTCCTTCCTTCCTTCCCTCCTTCCTTCCTCCCTCCCTCCTTCCTTCTTTCCCCTTCCTTCCTTCCTTCCTTCCTTCCTTCCTTCCTTCCTTCCTATTAAGCCTTGGTATTCCTTCCCGTTGTCATTAACTCTTATAATCTCCTTTTAATTTTAGTTTCTGTTTTTCTATGTTAATTTTTTTAGTATTTCGCTCCATCCTCCTCCCTCTTGGGCTTTTCCTCCTCCTCTCCCCCCCCCTTTTCCTCCTCCTCCCCCCCCCTTTTCCTCCTCCTCCCCCCTCCTTTTTTCTCCTCCCCCCCTTTTCCTCCTCCTCCCCCCTTTTCCTCCTCCTCCCCCCCCTTTCCCTCCTCCTCTTTCTGTCCTTCTCACTTTCTCTCTTTACCCCTGTCCTCCATCTCCCCTGTTGTCCTCCTCTTCCCTCCCTGTCAATTTCCTCACCCTGTTGTCCTGTTCCTCTTGTCCTCCCCCTCCCCTTTTTGTTTTTTCTCCTCTTCCTCTTGTTTTCCCTTCCTTGTTTTCCTCCTCTTCTTCATCTTGTTATTCCTCTTCGTACTCTTGTTATTCCTCCTCCTGCTCCACCATCTTGACTATTCACACAGCAGGGGGGAGGGGGGGAGTGTGCTATAGGCCTAAGACGCCAGTTATGATGTTCATCGCCAGTGTCTCAATAATGGCCAGGATTTATTGTTATGTGAGGGGCGTGAGTGTCTCTAGCCTGGGGGGTGAGTGTCTCTAGCCTGGGGGGGTGAGTGTCTCTAGCCTGGGGGGTGAGTGTCTCTAGCCTGGGGGGTGAGGGGGTGAGTGTCTCTAGCCTGGGGGGTGAGTGTCTCTAGCCTGGGGGTGAGTGTCTCTAGCCTGGGGGGTGAGTGTCTCTAGCCTGGGGGGGTGAGTGTCTCTAGCCTGGGGGGGTGAGTGTCTCTAGCCTGGGGGGTGAGTGTCTCTAGCCTGGGGGGTGAGTGTCTCTAGCCTGGGGGGGGTGAGTGTCTCTAGCCTGGGGGTGAGTGTCTCTAGCCTGGGGGGGTGAGTGTCTCTAGACTGGGGAGTGAGTGTCTCTAGCCTGGGGGGGTGAGTGCCTCTAGCTTGGGGGGGTGAGTGGGTGAGTGTCTCTAGCCTGGGGGGGTGAGTGTCTCCAGCCTCGGGGGGTGATGGGATGAGTGTCTAGCCTGGGGGAGGTGAGGGAGTGAGTGTCTCTCGCTTGTGGGGGGGGGGGGGTGATGGGATGAGTGTCTAGCCTGGGGGGGGTGAGTGTCTCTGGCCTGGGGGAGGTGATGGGATGAGTGTCTAGCCTGGGGGGGTGAGTGTCTCTGGCTTGTGGGGGGGGGGTGATGGGATGAGTGTCTAGCCTGGGGGGTGAGTGTCTCTAACTTGTGGGGGGGTGATGGGGTGAGTGTCTAGCCTGGGGGGTGAGGGGGTGAGTGTCTCTAGCCTGGGGGTGAGTGTCTCTAGCCTGGGGGTGAGTGTCTCTAGCCTGGGGGGGGTGTGATGGGATGAGTGTCTAGCCTGGGGGGGTGAGTGTCTCTAGCCTGGGGGTGAGTGTCTCTAGCCTGGGGGGGAGGGGGTGAGTGTCTCTAGCCTGGGGGGGTGAGTGTCTCTAGCCTAGGGGTGAGTGTCTCTAGCCTGGGGGGGGTGAGTGTCTCTAACTTGTGGGGGGGGGGGGTGATGGGATGAGTGTCTAGCCTGGGGGGTGAGTGTCTCTGGCTGGGGGAGGTGGTGGGATGAGTGTCTAGCCTGGGGGGTGAGTGTCTGTGGCTTGGGGGGGGGGGTGAGTGTCTCTAGCCTGGGGGGTTGAGGGGTGAGTGTCTAGCCTGGGGGGTGAGTGTCTCTAGCCTGGGGGGGTGAGGGTGGAGAGGAACGAACAGGGGGTGTAACGAAGGGACAGATAAGAGGGAAGGAGAAGGGGGAGGATTGTGGTGATGGGAAGGGGAGAGAGTGAGGGGAAGAGGAGCTAAGAGGGGATAAGAAAGGGGAAGGAGGACAAAAGACGAGTACAGAGGAATGAACAGAAGAGGGGAATAAGAAAGTTAATTGAATGGTGTGAGGGGAGAGTGTGTCGTGAGGCAGTGGACCACGACAACCAGGGAGGAGGAGAAGAAGAAGAAGAAGAAGAAGAAGAAGAAGAAGAATAAGAAGAAGAAGATGATTTAAGAAGGAGTAAAAGAAATAAAGAAATTTTTAAAAAAGAGAGAGAGAGAGAGAGAGAGAGAGAGAGAGAGAGAGAGAGAGAGCTGAAACAAAAGAAAGAGAAAATACAGAAATGAAAGAAAGAAAGAAAGACAAGAGAAAAAATCAGAGAGAGAGAGAGAGAGAGAGAGAGAGAGAGAGAGAGAGATTCCGCCAAACATTTAAAAAACTGGATTCGTCGAAAAAGGAACTTAAACCAGAATGTTTAAGGAGATCGTAATTACCGGGAAGACACGACCTGGACCAGTGGGGGAGGGGGGGGGGGGGTAAGGGCGAAGAAGGTGGTGGGGGGGGGAAGGGAGGAAGTGAGAAGAGGGTGGTAGGGGCAGAGGGGGGGTGGTAGAAGAAGGGAATAGCGGAGAAGAGGAAGAGGGGGGGGGCAACAGGAGGCAGAAGAGGTGTCAGGGGAAAGGGAATGGAGGGCAGGGGTAGACGGAGGAAGGGAGGAAGGGGGAGGGAGAGGAGAGAAACTTTCAACACACACCCACAACTTATACAGTAGAACAGGGAGTCTTAAGAAGGAGGGAGAGATGTGAGGGAGGGAGGGAGGGAGGGAGAGAGGGAGAGAGGGAGGGAGAGTTGTGTGAAAGTATTCGTCGGGAAAGTCTCTTGATTCTTTTGTTACGATGCGTCTCTCTCTCTCTCTCTCTCTCTCTCTCTCTCTCTCTCTCTCCTAAAAAATATTTGAGAGACATTAATAAACGATTATCTACAGAGACAGACAAACATTCATACATCCCAAGATAAATTTATAGAAAGGGACAGACACACAGACAGACAGACAGACACTGATTTACGTATAATCCAGGTTTAAAGTCATTTTTAATCTTAACCACAGAATATCTTACAAGCTCTCCTGTGGCTGTCAACTGGCTGTTAAGGAAGGCTGTTACACCCATCCAACAGACCACAGACAACTGACCACCCAGCTTGATAAACACACAAGGAGATCGGGAGGGGGGGGGGGGGGGGGACTTGCCGGATTTCACGCTCGGCTTCCGGCTCTGTGGGTCTGATATCATGTGCTCCGAGGCTCCCGGCCAGATAATCTATCACTAGGGGAGTTTAAATATCCGGCCGTGTTCTGCCGGATGGGACAGGATAGATTGGGATTGAAATAAGGACATCTATTCCTTGATTGGGTTTGAATGTCCGGCTGAGTACATCACACACTCTCTCTCTCTCTCTCTCTCTCTCTCTCTCTCTCTCTCTCTCTCTCAAGACGTACGGTAGTTGGCATAATCCAGGTGTCACACTCCAGCCCTTCTTGTGGCGTCATCTGGAGTCGTCTTACATGCTCAGCCTTCAAGAGGAACCTTCCAACTCAACCTTCAAGAGGAACCTTCCATCTCAACCTTCAAGAGGAACCTTCCATCTCAACCTTCAAGAGGAACCTTCCAACTCAACCTTCAAGAGGGACACCTTCCAGCTCAACCTTCAAGAGGGACACCTTCCAGCTCAACCTTCAAGAGGAACCTTCCAGCTCAACCTTCAAGAGGAACCTTCCAGCTTAACTCTTAGGAGGAGCCTTCCAGCTTAGCCTTCAAGAGAAACCTTCAAGTGGAGCATTCAAGAGGAACATTCCAACTGAGCCTTCAAGGGGAGAAACCATCCAGAAGAACCTACAAGGGGCAGAACCTTCCAGTGGAGCCTTCCAGAAAAGCATTCATCAGGACAATCTGGAGTCGTCCAATAGAGCTTTGCCATGAGCCTTTACACAGAGCCTTCCAATGAAGCTCACCTGAGTCGCCTCGCGGACCTGCTAGCCAGTGGAACCCTTATACCATTGGAGCTTCACAGAATCGCCTGCCACAGGAGTCTTATATAGAGGCTTATTCCGGCACATGTAAGCTTAAGCCTTCACACACGGATTATAGATGCTGATCTACCCACACACGGATTATAGAGACTGAACTTCCCGTACATGGATTATAGAGGCTGGTCTACCCGCACACGGATTATAGAGGCTGGCCTACCCGCACACGGATTATAGAGACTGAACTTTCCGTACATGGATATAGATGCTGATCTACCCACACACGGATTATAGAGGCTGGTCTACCCGCACACGGATTATAGATGCTGATCTACCCACACACGGATTATAGAGGCTGGCCTACCCACACACGGATTATAGAGGCTGGTCTACCCGCACACGGATTATAGAGGTTGCTTTGATGTACCCGTACATGGATTATAGATGCTGATCTACCCTCACACGGATTATAGAGGCTGATCTACCCTCACACGGATTATAGAGGCTGGTCTACCCGCACACGGATTATAGAGGCTGGTCTACCCTCACACGGATTATAGAGGCTGGTCTACCCTCACACGGATTATAGAGGCTGGTCTACCCGCACACGGATTATAGAGGCTGGTCTACCCGCACACGGATTATAGAGGCTGGTCTACCCGCACACGGATTATAGAGGCTGGTCTACCCTCACACGGATTATAGAGGCTGGTCTACCCTCACACGGATTATAGAGGCTGGTCTACCCGCACACGGATTATAGAGGCTGGTCTACCCGCACACGGATTATAGAGGCTGGTCTACCTCACACGGATTATAGAGGCTGGTCTACCCGCACACGGATTATAGAGGCTGGTCTACCCTCACACGGATTATAGAGGCTGGTCTACCCGCACACGGATTATAGAGGTTGGTCTACCCGCACACGGATTATAGAGGCTGGTCTACCCGCACACGGATTATAGAGGCTGGTCTACCCACACACGGATTATAGAGGCTGGTGTACCCCCCTCACACACACACACACACACACACACACACACCAGTTTTATCCAGGATGATAGAATGAGGTGGAGAGAATTGAAAGGGAGTGAGGGGGGTGGTGTAGTGGGGGAGGAGAGGGATTGAGAGGGGTGACGAAATGGTGGGAGGGAGTGGGGTGAAAGATGATGGAATGGTGGGAGGGAGTGTGAAGGAGAGAGGGTGAAGGGATCAAGGAAGGATGGAAGGAGAAAGGAGAGACGAATAAAGAGTTGGGAGAGGGAGGGAGTTAAATAAATGAAGAAATGGGGGAAAGGAAAGAAGGAGGGGGGAAAGGGGAAGATAGAGTGGGATGAGAAGGAGGATAAAGGAATGATGGAATGTATAGAGAGGGAGAAGATGATGATGGAGGTAGATGGAAGGAAATGGAGGGAGGAAGTAGAAGGGAGTTAATGTAGGGAGAGGATAGAAGAGGGAGAGTATGATGGAGGTAGAGGGAGGGGATGGAGGGAGAGAGTGATGGAGGGAAGTAGAGGGAGGTAGATGGAGGGGCTCTACCACTCTCAACTCTGATAATGTTTATTGGGGAGAGAGAAACACTCGCACGGATTTGCATACATGTTGATATTCATGCTGTATACACCCGGGCTCATACATATACATATCCGTGAAGAGGGAGATACATACATACATACATACATACATACATGGGATGATAATGAGGTTGTTAACGACTAACTGATGTCGATCTTGTCATTGTAAACAAACATCAGCTGATCGCCCTCACGACACCACGACACAGGTGAGTACAGGTAACTATGCAACCACGACACAGGTGAGTACAGGTAACTATGCAACCACGACACAGGTGAGTACAGGTAACTACGCAACCACGACACGACCGTCCATCACCGCTATAGATACATAAAGCTGTCACAGATTTGCCACCTTGCCCGAGCCGCAGCTTGATTTAAAGGGATGGATGGATGGCGGAGGATAGCAGGGGGGTTGTGGGTGGATGAGTGGATAGTAGGGAGGTGGAGAATGGTTAGATAGCGGATTAGGGGGTTGGGGTGGGGTGGTTAATGGATTAAGGTAGGTGGGGTTGGATAAAAGGGGGGTTGGAATGGATAACGGATTAAGGGAGAAAGGGGTGTTGGGTGAATGGGATTGCGGGTAGCCTTTCAACGCATCGTAAGTCCACCTAATCCCACATACATTAGCTAAGGCTGGCGTAATCCAAGCGTAAGCCTCTAAAACAATACCACAAGCGAGCGACTCACAGCGGGATAAGAGAGAGAGAGAAAAAACCCCTTGACTGATGTTAAAAGAGCGAGTGAGCCAGCGAGTGAGCCGAGTCGGGTGTATTTACCAACATTGACACACCTGTTACCTGGAGACCACCTGATCCACTCACTGGCTGTCCTCCTAGGTGTAATGAGGAGAGGGGGAGGGAAGAGGGGGGTAGGGGGTAAAGGTTGTATTGTGGTATAGTACAGAGGTAGATTGATAGATAGATAGATAGATGAACAAAGATAAAGAGAGAGAGAGAGAGAGATGGATGAATGAATGAATGGATGGATGGATGGAGGGGGTAGGAAGGGATGGGGATGGAAGGAAGGAAGAGAGAGAGAGATTATAGGGTGTAGTCAGGTGGAACAGAGGGCTGGATTATTATAACAATTATATGGGTTAATTATAGAGGGAAGCTAATGAAGATTTGTTATGTCGTTTGAGATATTTGTGTAAATTGTTTTTGTTGTTGTTGTTGTTGTTGTTGTTGTTGTTGTTGTTGAGATGGAGAGTTGGGGGGTGTTAAGGGCTGAGTAGGGGGGGAAGGTGTAAGGGCTGAGAAGAGTGGAGGGGAATAAGGGCTGAGGGGAGAGGAGAGGGGGTAAGGGCTGATTAGAGGGGTGGGGGTAAGGGATGAGTAAAGGGGAGGGGAGGTAAGGGCTGATTAGAGGGGAGGAATGTGGGACTGTGAAGGAGGGCTGAGTAAAGGGGAGAGGGAGAAAGAGGGGGAGGTGAAAGGCTCAGTAGAAGAGAGAGGGAGAGAGATAGAGGGTTGACAGGGTCTACAGAGTGGGGGGGAGGGAGGGCTGGGGGGGAGGAAAGAGAGGGGTGGGAGGGCTGGGGGAGGAAAGAAAGGGGTGGGAGGGCTGGGGGAGGGGAGGAGAGAGGAGGGAAGGGGGGAGGGGAAGAAGAGAGGGGGGGGAGGGCTGGGGAGGGGAGGAGAGAGAGGGGGGAGAGGCGGGGAGGGGAGGAGAGAGGGGCGGGAGGGCGGGAGGGGAGGAAGAGAGGGGGGAGGGGGAGGGGAGGAGGGGGGGGGGAGGGGGGGGGGGAGGAAGAGGGGGAGGAAGGAGGGGGGGGGGGGGAGGGGAGGAAGAGAGGGGGGGGAGGGGGGGAGGGGAGGAAAGAGAGGGGGGGAGCGGGGAGGGGAGGAAGAGAGGGGCGGGAGGGGGGAGGGGAGGAAAGAGAGGGGCGGGAGGGGGGAGGGGGGAAGGAGAGGGGTGGGAAGGCGGGAGGGGAGGAAAGAGAGGGGCGGGAGGGCTGGGAGGGGAGGAAGAGAGGGGTGGGAGGGCGGGGAGGGGAGGAAGGAGAGGGGGGAGGGCGGGGAGGGGAGGAAGAGAGGGGGGGAGGGCAGGGGAGGGGAGGAAAGAGAGGGGCGGGAGGGCTGGGGAGGGGAGGAAAGAGAGGGGCGGGAGGGCTGGGGAGGGGAGGAAAGAGAAGGGCGGGAGGGCTGGGGAGGGGAGGAAAGAGAGGGGCGGGAAGGCTGGGGAGGGGAGGAAAGAGAGGGGTGGGATGGCCGGGGACGGGAGGAAAGAGAGGGGTGGGAGGGCTGGGGAGGGGAAGAAAGAGAGGGGCGGGAGGGGAGGAAAGGGAGGGGTGGGAAGGCTGGGGAGGGGAGGAAAGAGAGGAGTGGGAGGGCTGGGGAGGGGAGGAAAGAGAGGGGTGGGAAGGCCGGGGAGGGGAGGAAAGAGAGGGGCGGGAGGGCTGGGGAGGGAAGGAAAGAGAGGGGTGGGAAGGCCGGGGAGGGGAGGAAAGAGAGGGGTGGGAAGGCTGGGGAGGGGAGGAAAGAGAGGAGCGGGAGGGCTGGGAATGGGAGGA
This sequence comes from Homarus gammarus, assembly GCA_958450375.1. Taxonomy (NCBI): domain Eukaryota; kingdom Metazoa; phylum Arthropoda; class Malacostraca; order Decapoda; family Nephropidae; genus Homarus; species Homarus gammarus. The sequence goes on along the minus strand of CAUDMG010000748.1, from coordinate 2,608,182 downwards.
AAGAGAGGGGTGGGAAGGCTGGGGAGGGGAGGAAAGAGAGGGATGGGGAGGGGAGAGTGATGTACCGTGATAGTAGACTGCATTAATTGGCTGGACATTGACCACTAACAAAAAAATAAATACTTTTTTTTTTGTTTGTTAGAAGAGATTTTTGTTATGGAGACTTTTGTTAGTGAGGAGTGGACTGGTGTGTAGTGTTTATCGTGTGTTTTTCTTCATCTTATTATTTCTTGACATCCTCCTCAACTTCATCCTCCCCATGGCAACTCCAAACTAACCCCCCTTCTCCCCTCCCTATGGTAACTACTCCACACTACACCTCTCGCCATGGCAACCCTTCCCCGGCAACCAGAATGTCTCAACACAGTTCCAGCTGGACTTGGTGGACAGACAGACAGACAGATGGACAGAGGGACGGAGCTTGGCAATGTCAACAAAGGATTTTTTTTTTTCGGGGTGGGTCAAACACAAGCTGGGGCCGTACCTGAGTTTTGTCACCGTGCACACCTTAATTATCTAGGCGGCCCAGGTGATGGTGTGGGAAGGGAGGGGGGAGGGAGGAAAGGAGAGTGTGATGAATGAAGGTACAGAGAGAGAGAGAGAGGATGGGAAGGGAGGAAGAAGTCAATGAAAAGGAATGGATGGAGAAGATTGGAGGCGAATGAGGTGGTTGGTAAATAGAGGGAGAGAAGGGATGAATAACTGGGCGGAAAAAGGAAGGAGGAAAAAGTAGGATTAAACGAAGGAGGGAGGGAGAGAGGAAGGAAGAAAGATGTGGGGGAATAAACATGTTGACGATAAACTGCAATGAAAGGATAGGAAAGAAGGAGGTTAAAGAGAGAGAAAGAGAGAGAGAGAGAGAGAGAGAGAGAGAGAGCCATGTGTTAATTAATCTCTCTCTCTCTCTCTCTCTCTCTCACACACACACACACACACACACAAGATAAGACGAGCCTGAATAGTTGTTGACAGGACCAGTAAACGAATCATGATACACGCTCGTTAGGTATTGATAAAACCAGAGTTAACAGACAGACACGAAGAGATAGGTATACAGTACAGTATATACGAAGGGGTATAATTTGGTATTTAGTGAAGTCCAGAGGCGGGGGGGAGGGGGGGGGGGAGGGAGGGGGTAGTTGTGTTGTCGTCAGCTGTGAAGGATGGAGATAAATACGGGTTGGGTTAGCGGGAGATAAACAAATGAGTTAAGATTGGCCGAGTCAGATGTAGTGTGTGTAGTATTTAAGTACGGGTTACGTAGTGGAGAGAGAGAGAGAGAGAGAGAGAGAGAGAGAGAGATTTTTGTAGGTGTTAAAGTAGTAAGGTGAGAGACAAGTGTACGTGTTAAATTCGTGTTAAGTTGTGAGGAGATAATTTCGTCCGTGTTAAGTACAAGGGGACAGAATTTTGCACTCAAGGTTATTAGTAAAGATTTAATTTCCCTCATAAGATTTACCTAAACTGTTTGTAAATTTGTAATGATGTTTTAAGATAATGTAAACGGTGGTGAGGGTTTAAAGGTCTGTAAATATTTCAGTATGATAATAATGTAAATGAGGATGATTCAAGTAATGTAAATTTGAAGTGTGATAATACTGTAATGTAAATGAGACGTGTGTGTGTGTGTGTGTGTGTGTGTGTGTGTGTGTGTGTGTGTCCTGGTAGGGGGCCCCAGGAATGAATATTTTCCGTGCCTAGTCCCGATAATTTTCATCACGATAACTCAAACAAATTACAATAGATTTGAACCAAACTTGTTGTGTTGTTATATCAGAGCAAGATCTCAGACCAATTTGATAATCAGCTGTTTAGATAATTAAAGTAGGTAGTTATAACCACTTGAAGTTGTTTATGTTAAGGAAGAGGGACTTGTACACCTCTTTGATGTTGACTCAGTTATATGTTATCATAGTTGTTGTTTATGTTTTGACAGGCAATTGAGTTTGTGCTGTTGTCTGTGTTTAAGGCTCACGGGTTAGGTTAGGTTAGGTTGGGTTAGGTTAGGTTAGGTTATGGTATGTTAGAGTTAGAGGATAGTGAGGTAGCCACCTGGGTAACACAGATAGATTAAGATGAATGGGATAGGTGTGTTTGGGGGCCGGGGTTCAGGGTGGGGGCTGGGATCAGGGAGGGGTGGCGGGGGGTCAGGGTCAGAGTGGGGCGTCGGGGGTCATGGTGTGGGGTCGGGGGACAGTATGGCGGGGGTCGGGGGTCAAGGTGGCGGTTTCAGGGTGGGGTAAGGAGAAGTGGGGTAGTGAGTTAGGGTTGGACACGGGGGTTGACTATCTCCCGAGAGACAACTCCATCTATCACTAATTTTACTACCGTTCAGAGAGACACTGGAGAGATAACGGGGGAGATAACAACCCTTGTATAGGTACCGCCTTCTGTCTCTTACCGGGGAGAGGGGAGAGAGGGTTTGTGAGAGGGAGAGTGTTGTTGGTACAGCGGAGAGGAAGACAGAGGAGGAGAAAGGCAGGAGGAAACAAAGAGAGAGAGAGAGAGATAAAGGGAGGGGAGAGAGAGAGAAAGAGACATAACTCATATAGACAGTCAGACAGACACGAGAGGAGGGAGAGAAGGAAGGACACAGGTGAGAGGGGTCAAGACAACACGGGGTCACACAGGAACAGCTGGGGTCATTTCCTGGGGGTCACCTCGGGGTACTTTCTTACCTGGGGAGGGAGATATAGATTCAGGAGAAATAGGCTATGCTAAGCTAAGTTAACCTAAGCTAACCTAACAGTACTTAATCCAAGCTAACCTAAGAGAAGCTAATTTGACCTAACTTAGTCAAATTCCAGATAATCTAACAGTTTAAACTAACCTAGCCTAACCTAACCTAGACCTAACCTAACCTAACCAAACCTAAGCTAACTTAACCAAAGAAAACTATAAAAGTAACCTAAACTTATCTAGTCTGACTTAATCTAACTTAATCTAACTTTATTGAACTTAATCCAAAGTAACATCACCCAATTTCACCTGAGTGCTGTACCGAACTGCTGTGCTAACTCCTGCTGTAATGCTGTATCATCTCGTTCATGTTGTTGCTGTTGCCTCCTTACGCCGTTCATATTGTTGTTGTTGTTGCCGCCTCGTATCGTTGTTGTTGTTGTTGTTGTTGTTGTTAAACCCGCCATACCATCAGCTACCGTATCGACCCCCCGCCTTTGCTGTGCCTCTCATGCTGTTACTGTTATGTGCAGCAGGGCCCATAACAGCAGCTGTACGGTACGTGTGTCGGGGTGGAGCAGCGCTGTTAAGTAGATTAGGTGTTAGTTTAATCTGTGTGTGTGTGTGTGTGTGTGTGTGTGTGTGTGTGTGTGTGTGTGCGCGAGAGGCAGACAAACAGACGGAAAGAAATTGACAGATATATAGACGGAGAGAGAGAAAGTGACAGACCGAAAGAGAAACAGACAGGCAGACAGACAGACAGACATGAAATAGTGGTATATAGAGAGAAAGAGAGAGACATCAAGGAATAAAGACAAAAATTAGAAGATACCGTAGAAACCCCCCCCCCCTCTACCCCTCCCCCATAGGAACTAACTCCAGACAGTTACCAGCTAATCCATTAAGGCAGGAGACAGGTGGTGGGCGTGATTAGACCGCGGGCGTAGGCGTAGATGTCCTCAGTTAGACAGGTGGGCGGCTCTATCAACAAACTACGAGTAGGAGGAAGAGAGGGAGAGGGAGGAGGAAGAGGGGAAGCGGGAGGAGGGAGAGGGGGGGGGGTCGGGGGTGAGGATGTGGCCAATTTAGTAGTCAAAACATGAACAAGCAATTAAGGTAACGAAATGTGTCTCCGTGAGGATCTCCAGTCCCAGCTCTCGGTAAGAAACATTGACTCGACTACGGGTAATATTGACTTGAAGGCATCCTGTCCGTGCGTCCGTTTGGGGGCTGTCCACACGATGATTAGGTGAATTAAGGATGGATATTAACCCAACTTGGTGTGTGTGTGTGTGTGTGTGTGTGTGTGTGTGTGTGTGTCAGACTGGTTTGGGTGTATAGAATATTTGTTTATATTGTTCAGAGTTATGGCGTGTTGTTGTGTCGCAGCGGGGGATTTATTGTTATTATTATTAGTAGAAGTAGTAGTAGTAGTAGTAGTAGTAGTAGTAGTAGTATGATATTTTTAATGTGTGTATGAGATATGAAAGATTGAATAATAATTAAAAAGAAAATAAATTTATAATGCTCTGTTGGTCACCGAGATCATCATTAGCACCACGGGGGATCACCATCACCATTATCACTATTATCACTATACTCCGCCATGACCTCACCACCACAACACATTCCTTAAACCATCACACCACTGTCACAACATAATTATAAACCACTATCATGATTATGTATCACCAACCCTACTACTACCACTACTACCATTACTACCACCACCACCACCACCACACACGCCTCAGACCATCACACCACCGTCACAACATAATTATAAACCACTATCATCACTGTCTACCCCTACCACCACACACGGGGACACCATAGCTAAAACATTAATTATAAACCACAAGCTCCGCGCGGTGCCTTGCGTGCCCTGTTAATTAGCAGGTGAGCGACCATACCTGGGCACACCTGCACCTCCTACCTCAACAAAGCACAGGTGTAGGTAACAGCTGCAGCAGCCGGCGGTCTAGACCCCTGTGTGTGCGACAGGAGAAAAGCAGGAGGTAGAAGTGTGTCTGGGTGCGACAGGACAAAAGCCGTAAGGTAGAAATATGTGTTGGTGGGTGGAGGAAGAACAGCCATGTGTGTGTGTGTGTGTGTGTGTGTGTGTCGACCCCTTTGATCTATCTCAGAGTTGAACCACCGCCTTCAGAAGACCATCTGTAGGGAAGGACAAAACAATTAGTCGTGGTTGTTTATCCTCTTCCCTTCTTGTCATAAACATTTAACAACCGTCTAAAGTTTCTCACGTGTTCAGGTCCAGTTGAAGATGTTCCCATAGTGAGACATTGTTGACCACAGTTTCTCATGTCTCTCATCTCTCAGTACACCTCCCCCCCCCTTCCATCCTACGCCAGTACACTTCCCCCCCCCTCCCTCGCCAGCACACCTCCCCCCCCCCCCTCTCTCCTTCGGTACTGCACTTAAAAGCTCTCACACACTCCACCATTTTTCTACAGTGTGCAAGTAATCTCCCACGGTATCCTAGCTACTCTCAGGATACCTTAAAGACGCTCCTGCGCCTGACTGTATAATAATGACGCCTCCTACATAATCCTTAAGTACTAACTGTATTCTTAAGCGCCTTCTACAGAATGCTAAAGTAGGTAGCTGTAGCCTTAAACACCTCCCACAGAATCCTAATGTTGGTAATTATTCTCCAAGTCGTCCTATAGAATACCAAAGTGACTCACTGTAACCTAAGCCTTGCCCTCCGGTATCCTTCCATATCCTGCAGGCTATCCTCTCACCGCCATCTTCCTTCCTGGGGGCAACTCACATTACACCCATTATTATTCCAGCAAGTACGAGTCTTTCCAGTTTCATGTTTCCAGGTGATAACTTGAAGCTAAAGTAAAGAGCGACGTTCCAGTTCCCGCCGTGTATCACAGATTATACGCTAAGTCTTCCAGAATCACCGCCGCTGGAGCCATCTTGTTCCAGGGCGAGGGTGTTTTATGCGGGGTTCCTGGTAGGCCATCCGTCCAACTGGAAAGCGTACTGCCTTTTTATCGTATGCGATTCTGGAGATATTTATGGACCTGATCCCCGTAAATATTGACTCAGTTTGGATCGTTGAGAGGTTATTTGTTTTGGTTCCAGGGATACATTATTCTCTCTCTTGGTTGATAACGAAGATTGTTTTTGGCTCGTAAGTTCCTGACGCACCTGATTTGTTTGTTTTTGTGAGCTGACTTTTTTTTCTTCACTCGCTAATACTGGAAATCCATTTATTTATGATTCCAGGTTGCAGAAATCTTTAGTCCATAATTCTAGGGATTTGTTGATTATTTTGTTTATGAATACAAAGCTTTGGGATTTCAGTAACTTTTGGTCTATAATTCCAAAGGCTTAAGATCCCAGAAACCTTTGTGGTCAGTCCTACTAAAATTCTTTCATCTTTGTGTTTATTGTTCCAATGGTTTTAGAGTCTTGGGGCCTTTGTTCTTTGATTCCAAAAAATCTAAGTATTTCATATACTTTCGTTCCATGATTAGAAAAGCTAAGTATTCCAGAAACCTGTAATATATGATTCCAATAACTTTAGTATTTCAGAAACATTTATTCTATGATTCCAAAAGCTTTTTATTCTGGAACCTTTAATTACTGATTCCAATAACTTTAGTATTCCAGAAAACTTTATTCCAGGATTCCAGAAACCAGGCTCTCAGTTCCATAGACTAGAATTCTCATTATTGTTTGTTTTGGAGTTTTAGGAATTGTACACCTATTATAGTTTGAAAGAAAAACCTGGAATTGAGATGAAAATGCGAAGTAGCCTTTGAGGAAACATTTCAAAGGGAACTCGATTCCAGGTGGATTTTCTCTTGTTATTCCAGTTTCTTGTTTTTACCTGATACTTCCTGGAAGTTGTTGGTTACGTGATATCAAAAGACGTGTGATATCCTGAGGCCTTTCGTAGACGTGAGGGTAGAAGGGAGGCGTGTGTAGGACTGACGTGTATGGCCAATAGGTAAGAAGTGAGGTAGAGAGGCGTGTAGAAGTGACGGATCATAATTGATGTGTAGGAAGTGACATGAGGAAGTGACCCAACAAGACCCACGTGTAGATGAAGTGTAGACTAGACTGAAATATTGTTGTCCTAATATGACAACAATATTATAGAATGTCGTCTTAGACTGGCATGTTAAACTGGCGTGTTAAACTGATGTCTTAGACTGTCGTGTTAGACGGACGTTTTAGACTGTCATGTTAGACAGGCGTGTTAGACTGTCGTGTTAGACGCGTGTTAGGCTGTCGTGTTAGACAGGCGTGTTAGACTGATGTTTTAGGCTGGCGTGTTAGACAGGCGTGTTAGACTGATGTTATAGGCTGGCGTGTTAGACGGATGTTTTAGACTGCTTTGTTAGACTGTTGTGTTAGACTGCCGTTTTAGACTGACGTGTTAGGCGGCCGTTTTAGACTGACGTGTTAAACTGTCGTGTTAGACTGTTGTGTTAGACTGTCATATTAGATTGACGTGTAGGCAACAGGAAGCCCTGGAAGTATCTTGGTTGGGCAAGAAGGATTCCCCAGACTGTCACTTGCCTGTCAGTCTGTCTCCTAGGATGGAGGAGCATCCTTAAGCGGGTGACGTGATGGATGGAGGACAGAGAGAAAGAGAGAGAGAGAGAGACAGACAGACAGACAGACAGACAGACAGACAGACAGACAGACAGATAAATGAAACAGAGAGAAAGAGATAAAATACTAATACTAGACAATAAAGTCTTAAATTATAGAAGGAAAGAGACAGAGATAGACAGAAAGTGTGTCAGTGTGAGAGATAGAGAGACAGGACGAAACCCACTACTAGACTCAGAGAGATAAAACAAAATCCATTCTTCTCAAAAGCCACAAAGCCAAGAGACGACGACGAAAAAAAAAGCCACTCGTCTGAAAAGCCAAGAGACAGAGAGAGTAAAAAGCCAGTTATTGAACAAAGCCCAAGAAAGCCTAGGAACATCCCCCAGTGTTTGTGGTAATTGTCTCACAGGCTTAGAGACGTCAGGGGTGTTGTTTATTATGGGGGGTAGGGGGCTTAGGGGGGTGCTCAGGGCGTGGGGGAGGGGTAGGAGAAAAGGGTAGGAGAAAAGGGAGGAGGTGTGGGGAAGAAGAGGGATATGAGGGGGGTAAGAGGGAGGAGAAGAGATAATGGGGGGAAGAGGGGGTGGTTAGGTGGAGAGGGGAAGGAGGTGAGGTGGAGAGGGGGGAGTGGGAGGATGTAAGGTGGAGAGGGGTTGAAGAGAGAGAAGAGGGGGGGAGGAGAAGGTATTGTGGGGGGAGAGAAAGAAGGTGTAGGGAAATAGGAGTGAGGTAGAAAGGTTGGGGAAGGAAAGAGAGAAGAGATGAGAAGGGGAAGAGGAAGAAAGAAGATGAGGAGTGAGAGAGGGAAGAGAAAGAGAGAAGGAAAGGAAGGAGAAAGAGAAGAGGAAGAGGGAGGAGGAGCTTGGGACAGAGAGACAGATGAGGAGAGATTTACACTGAGAAAGAGATATATAGAGAGATTTCTTTACTGCCAAAATGATGCTCATGGGAGAGGAGGTGAGAGAGAGAGAGAGAGAGAGAGAGAGAGAGAGAGAGAGAGAGAGAGAGAGAGAGTGTGTGTGTGTGTGTGTGTGATATACATACATAAATTTCATTGCAAAAAGGCGCCAAGTAGGATCATAAAGAGGAAGATAGACTCTGGTAGACGCCAAGTAGAGATAGACTCAGACGCCTGGTAGACTCAGGTAGACGCCAGGTAGACTCAGGTGCGGCGTCCTTATGATTTATCACCAGCTGCCTAATTTGGGGTGGTGGGTCGGCTCACCCCCCCTCCCTCCCCCTCTCCCCTCTCCTCCTCCCCCTCTCCCCTCTCCTCCTCCCCCTCCCCGGATTGTTGCAGCCCCCAGGACCCGTCTAAGTCTGGGGCAGTGGTGGTCTTACCTTGGGGCAGCTGTGGACCTGTCTGCTGGTTCTGGGTGGGTGGGTGGGTGGAAAGTGGATGGGTGGATGGGTAGCTGGTAGGTGTTCATGACAAACAGACGAAAGGTAGACAGACAGACAGACAGACAGACAGACATGTAATCACTCTGACAGACAATCAAACAGACCTGACAGACAGCAAGAGGGGAGTACCGCCACACATGCATCATTACAGTCCCCTGCGTCCTAACTTACCTCTCACACCTGGTAATTAGTGTTGGCTCAGGTAAAGAGTGACAGGTGACGCACAAGTTGACGACCTGTTGGGCATAACAAGGACGAGGGAGAGGGAAGAGGAGAAGGTGATGGAGGAGAAGGAGGAGGAGGAGACGATGGTGGTGGAGATAATTGTAATGGTTTTGTTGGGGATGTAGTGTTGGTGTAACGGACAGCAGGGTGAAACTGTGGGCTAGTTTCTTAACGCTATTTGCCTCTTGTCTACCCAGCAGTAATTGGGGACCTGGATGTTAATCAATTTACGTCAAGGTTAGCCAGTGCAGTTGGCGAAGAGTCCACACTTCGTGACACTGGGTCGTACAGATCGTTAACTCAGGGTGTGGTTGTAGTGTTGCGACAGCTTTTAGGGCCGACCAGTCTCGACCACTTGGGGCAGCCATTATTATTATTATATAATGGTGGTGATGTGTGCAACGGGAGACGATAGGCGAGAGAGAGAGAGAGAGAGAGAGAGAGAGAGAGAGAGAGAGAGAGAGTACTTACAGTAGGTCGTCTGGTTCATCAGATACGCCGCCCGCTGCCACCGTGAGTAGACACACCCACCAGCACCTGTCCGCCCACTCCGTCCACCTTCTCCGCCCTTGCCGCCCTCTCCTTCCACGACCATTTAAATCCCCTTACACACACACACACACACACACACACACACACTCATACACACAGGGCACATACCATCCTCCGTCCTTCCCTATGTATGTATTGTAAGCCCATCCGCCCTGCCCCCATATACACGCCCTTATTCCCACGCCCACCTACCGCACCCAATCTCCCACACATCTTTACGCCCATAATTCACGCAATCTCAACACCCACGTTGCCTTACGCATCTCTTAAACATAAACATACAGCCGTAATTCGTACACCAATACGCCGGTATACGCTTTTACACAAATGGCCTCTCTCTCTCTCTCTCTCTCTCTCTCTCTCTCTCTCTCTCTCTCTCTCTCTCTCTCTCTCTCCTTCCGTGTGTGTGTGTGCGCGCGCGTAACTAACTATATTCCGTAACCCATACTTATTTCCACTACATCAAGCCCTGGTCAGTTCCACACTCCTCACCACACTCTCCTACCATCACCACCAGTACCACCACCAACCTTTACCATACCTCTACCACACACCACAACCACCACCAACCTTTACCATACCTCTACCACACACCACAACCACCACCAACCACTACCACCACACACACACCACCATCACACCACACCACTACCACAATCACTACACCACCACACACCACTACCACAATCACTACACCACCACACATCACTATCACAATCACCACCAACCACACCTCCACCACCACATACCACCTCAGGCTGGCCCCCAAAGGTTGCCCCTACATACACGTAAACACTATTTAAACGAACCACAATGGACCTCGACAGCTCTTGAGGTGTACCATTGACGCGGCCTTGAAAAAACCCTCCACTGCCCTCCTCCCGACGATTACAGTGGTACAAGGCTACAGTGGTACAGTGATATAAGGTTACAGGGTTATATTGGTACAAAAGTAAAAGGTTGCAGTGGGATAAAGTTACAGTGGTACAGGAATATAAGGTTACAGTGGTACAGGAATATAAGGTTACAGTGGTACAGGAATATAAGGTTACAGTGGTACAGGAATATAAGGTTACAGTGGTACAGGAATATAAGGTTACAGTGGTACAGGAATATAAGGTTACAGTGGTACAGGAATATAAGGTTACAGTGGGACAAAGTTACAGAAGTGCAGTGTTGTATCGTAAAGTAAGCTGTAACCAGTAAGTAAAACAGTTATTGAAGTCTTTTGAAGATATAATTAGTTACAGGCAATAGTAATACAATATTACAGTTGTATTAAATGAGTTACAGTCCCTCGGTGATACATTATTTCGGATCTTACAGTGAATTACAGGTCTGTGATATATTGATGTAGTTTTAAAGAGATACAGTTTCTATACAGCGAGTTACAGGATACAGTGATACATTATTACAGATCTTATAGTTAGGTACAGGCCGATGGTATATCAAGAGAGTTTTACAGTGATACAGTTTTAATACAGAGGGATACAGGCCCAATTAGTGATACCTTGACGTTGTTTTAAAGAGTTACAGTTTAATACAGTGAGTTACAGCCCCTGGTATGGATACATTGATGTGTTTTTAAAGTTACAGTTTAATACAGTGAGTTACAGCCCCCAGTAGGGATTCACAGACCAGCTGGAGCCAGAAGGACACTCGTTCCCTCTGGCCAGATTTACGTGGTGGGGCGTAGCTAGTTTCGGGTGTTGGTCGTCCTGTAAATAAATAAACCCGTGGCAGATTCCGTGCTGGAACGTAAAACGAATAGGGCATTTATTTTTCCCAGGATGGGCTAAGGTTAGATGGATGGGCCGGCGCTGGTGATAGGATGGATAGGAGAAGAGGAAGAGTTAGGGATGGGGGAAGGAATTGGCTAGGGAGGAAGTTTGAGGATGGATGGGGAAGAGAGGGAGGGAGCAAGGAACGAAAGAGCGAGGAATGTGTAAATGAAATTATATATAGATTAATCTGAAGCAAGATATACGAGAGAGAGAGAGAGAGAGAGAGAGAGAGAGAGAGAGAGGCAAATGGAAGAGAAGACAAGAAAGAAGAAAACAATATTTACTCAAAGTTGAAAATTCCTCTGCCATCTCCCCTCTCTTTCCGTTCTACCCCACCCCCCTCCCTCTTCTCCTCTCCCCTTTCCTCTTCTCTCCTTTCCCCTAAACTTCACAATCCTACTGTTCTTTTCCCTTCCTTTCTCCTGTCTCTTTCTACATCCTTCCTTCCCCTTCCCCCCTTCTCTCTTCCCTCCTCTCCTTACCCTTCCTCCCTCTTCCTTTCCCTCCTCTTTTTACCCCCTCCTCCCCTCCATTTTACCCCCTTTCCTACCCCCTTCCCCCTCTCCTCCCCCTTCCCCCTTCCCTCCCCTCCTTACCCTTCCTCCCTCTTCCTTTCCCTCCTCTTTTTACCCCCTCCTCCCCTCCATTTTACCCCCTTCCCTCCCCCTTTCCCCCTCTTCCCCCCTTCCCTCCCCTCCTTACCCTTCCTCCCTCTTCCTTTCCCTCCTCTTTTTACCCCCTCCTCCCCTCCATTTTACCCCCTTTCTTCCCCCCTTCCCCCTCTCCTCCCCCTTCCTCCCTTCCCTCCTCTCCCCTTCCCCCACCAGCTGATCACCCCCCCCCCAGCGCCCCACATACTGTACACACCTCACACACGTTATCCCCGTCAGCCTCCCGCACCTCAAACTTTATTATTAAAAAAAACACCCCACCTCCTCCCTGCCCCATTATCTACCCTGGATAATTAAGTATCTTGTGCGCCATTATAATGTAGTAATACCGGGGACTTGGAGGCCACTAGGGAGGAATATCGGGGACTTGGAGGCCACTAGGGAGGAATACCGGGGACTTGGAGGCCACTAGGGAGGAATACCGGGGATTTGGAGGCCACTGGAGCCACTATAAAGGTGTAATACCGGGTACTGGTAGGGGGGTCAAGGTGAAGTACTTTTACCGGGAAGTATGTGGTAGCTGGTGGGGGGGGGGGGGGGGGAAGTGCCGCAGAGAGAGAAGTGTCGCAGGGGGAGGAGTGCCGCAGGAATGTAATGACTCGGTCAGTGGGACGGTGGGTCGCCTCTACCTATAACGGGTAGGACAAGATTTAATTAAGTTGATCTTGTGTCCCAGCATGTCCCAGAGCGGTCCAGAGATGTCCCATAAACACATCCCTCCCCTCTCTGCTTACCTACCCCTCCACCCTACCCACCTTCCTACCCCTCCACCTGCTCACCTACGCTCCCCACCTGCCCACCCTTTCACCTGCCCACCCCTTCACCTATTCACCTACCTTTTTACCTGCTCACCTAACCTCCCGACCTTTCCACCCCTCCACCTTTCCACCCCTCCACCTGCCCACCCTTCCACCTGCCCACCCTTCCACCTGCCCACCCCTCCACCTCCCCACAGCCCCAGCTATTAACCCCCCCCCTCTACTTTAGCCTTCCCTCTGCTCTAATTTCATCTTCCCTTTGCCCTACTTTAGCCTCCCCTCCCTTGCTCTATCCTCCCCCTGCTCTACCCCACCCTTTATCCTCCCCTTCTATCCTCCCCTCCCCCCAACTCCCTCGGGATAATTATAATTCCATCTCGTCACCCAGGGAATTATCACCTCCCTGTTAAGGAAATAATCTCTAGAATAATCCCATCAGCTGTACATCTCCCCCTCCACCTCCACCATCTCCCCCCTCCTCCACCACCCCTCTCCACCATCCCCCCTTCCTCCATCCCCCTCCATTACCCCATCCATCCCTCCTCCATGTCCACTGGTTCATATACGTCAGTCTCCCCCTCCACTCCAAACCATCACCCCTCCATCGCCACCCACCTACCTCCCCCCTCCCCCCTTCTACCACCCCCCCCCCTTTAATCCACGTCACCACCCACCTTCCATCCCTCTACCCCCTCCACCAAACCCACTCTACAATCTATCCATTCCACCTCCACCTCCCTCCACTTAACCCAACCATCCCACCCCCCCCCCCTTCCAACGAAACCCCTCTACCTTGCCTCCTTCCCTCTCCACACACACCTTCCATCCCCTCTTTCACCCCTTTACCACATTCTACCCCCCCACCACACTATAGGGGTAAGAGAACGTATATATTAACATTATAGTCTTGGTGTTATTGTGACGCCATTTTAAGTCACTGTTTAGGTGACGTAATGGTGTTGCTTCTCTCCTGTGAGGAATATTTATCTTTACGAATATTTCTCGTAAGATTTTTTTTGAGATTATAGACGTTGAGTACGATCAGTAACACATTGAGTACGATGATTTAACCCCTTTGAGTACATTGCCTTAACCTCTTGAGTGAGATGATTTAACCCCTTTGAGTCTTATGATATAACCTCTTGAGTACGATCAGTAACCCATTGAGAATGATGAATTAACCCCTTTGAGTACAATGACTTAACCTCGTGAGTACAAAGAATGAACCTGTTTGAGTACAATATTATGGAAGTAAAAGAATAGGTTATCGTATTTGAAGGATTAAGATATCGTATTGATCGTGTTAACTTCTCAAAGGTTCACACGATACCCTTCCTTCTGGTCGGGTTTATTCACTGATTCAGCTATACGAGGAGATAAAGATGGCAGGCAAAATGTCACCAAGACTGTCTGATTATTATCATTATTTTACGGGAGAAAAATATTTAACTTTAGGATCTTTGAGAAGTCTTAACCTGATTCCTTAAATATGTTAAATCCTGCAGGAAATCTTATGGAAATTTAACATAATGACGTAATAAAAAGGTTCGATGACGTCATGAAATAGTCCCCCCGTGACGTCACAAAATAAGACCCCGTGACGTCACAAAAGGTCCCTGTAAAATCATAAGAAAGCCATGTGACGTCATTAAAAATTCGGTGACGTCATAAAATAAGACCCTGAGGAGAGCTGGTAATCCTCCGCACTAAATCCCTCTTAATGAACACTTCCGGTGGGTCAGCTTCGTCCTGGAGGGGGGTGGGGGAGTGGGGAGGGGAATGAAAGAGGGGAGGCGGGGAGGGGGTTGAAAGAGACGTGGGGAGGTGTGGAGGGAGATGAGAGGGTAGAGGGGAGGAGGAGAGGAAGGGATTGAGAAGGAAGGGGATTGGGGATTGAGACGGAAAAGAGGAGGTGGGAAGGGGAAGATGGGTGAAGAAGAGGATGATGGGAGGGTAAAGGAGCTAGACGGTTAAGAATGGGAGGGGAGGGAAGGAAGAGGGTGGAGGTGGGAGGGGAGAGGAATGGAAGTGGGAAGGGCATTTTAATCGGAGGTGAAGAGTGGTCAGGGGGGCAGGGGGGTGGAGAGGATTTACATATGTAGGAAGACGGAATGGAAGAGGGAAGGGAAGGGAATGGGAGGGGACGAACAACGTATTTGGTTCTCACTGGAAAGGGAGGTATGGAGAAGAGAAAGACCTGCGTTACCTACCATAAAGATCCCTGAAAATGGCCAATATCTCTGCTATGGGTTAATTACGGTTCAGTTTACCTGTAGCTAAGCTGTTATTTTACGCCTTATATTACGTAAATAGCTCTGTAAATAATAGGCAAAATAACTAGCTCCCTCTGTCAAAGCTGTTATTTTACGCCATTACTAGTAGATAAATGAATAAATACAAGATAAATAGCTCCGTTGTTATTAAGAATGACTGTCAACTGTTAGTGTTTGTGTCGGAATAATTTGTATTTTGTACGTCAATATAATCTGAAACTCTTCTTCTTTCATATAAATACAAGGACATGTAATTAATTTTTATTATTATTATTAGTAGTAGTAGTAGTAGTGGTAGCAGTAGTAGCAGCAGTAGTAGTAGTAGTAATAGTATTTAGTATAAGAATTATTTGACTTCCAAAACATTTTCTCGTCTCTGGGGGAAAAAAAATAGCGAATATAAATTTCTACTTTTTTCCGCACTATTTTTGTTTCTTAATTTAGTGAAAGTTTGAGAAATTCTTCATCAGAGTTTTTTTTTGTCATCTTTTTTTTTGTCATCCATGTTTTTAATTTACCCATTTTACTATTTCCATTCTCATTAAAGAAGAAGAAGAAGAAGAAGAAGAAGAACTAGCAGAATTCATTCACTCGTTCCCACGTGAATCAAAACACAGGACTAATTCGATAAGCACACCTCTTCCCATTTTCTTTAACGATCTTACCACATATGGCGTTTTCTATGACGCGCGGTGCCGTATTGGGCTCACAGAAAACGTATAATTATGAAATGAAATATACGACTGTTTTCTCTTTGTGTTTAGTCAAGGAAGTGATGGAGAGTTGGGGGAGGGGGGGGGGTGGTGGTAGGGGATGGGGGGATTGTGTGTGGGGGGGGGGGGATTGTGGTTGCTGAATAAAGATTAAGATTAGGTGGGTGGTCTTCCTCGTTCGAATCCCTCGCCATTAAACTTCCAATCAGTTGAGTGTGGAGGTGTGTGTGTGTGTGTGTGTGTGTGTGTGTAGACTGGTGGTGGTGTGTGGATTTATTGGACGGAGACTCAGACGAACGAATTGACAGACAGACAGACAGACAGACATAGTTACAGACAAATATGGATTATTATTATTATTATTATTATTATTATTATTATTATTATTATTATTATTATTATTGTTGTTGTTGTTGTTGTTGTTAGCTACTACTATTATTTTTATTTTTATTATTGTATTTTTTATTAGTCAGAGAAGCCATTTTTTGGTGCATCTTCAGTACAGGGTGATGGATGATGGATGATAGATAGGTAGATAAAGGCATCCCCCCCCCATCCACCCTCTCTCCCTTCCACCCTCTCTCCCATCCACCCTCTCTCCCATCCACCCTCTGTCCCATTCACCCACTCCCCCCTCTTCCCTCCCCCCTCCCTCACACATTCCCCTTCCCTCTCCTCCCTCCTCCTGCTCACCTCATATGACTCACCTGAGGGAGGGGGGTGGGGGGGGGGGTCACGTGGTTTTGGGAGTCTTGGGTGAACGTGAACATGATTGCATTACCTGTGGTTTACCTGGAATGTGATCCAGGGGCCGTGTAGGAATAACACACACACACACACACACACACACACACACATACATCCTAGGGGGTCGTCATGGAGAGGGGGAGTAGGGGGAATGAGGGGGAAGGGGGCCCTGAACAGGTAACCCTACCTGTTCTGGCCTCTCTAGGAGTGGAGGGGGAGGAGTGGAGAGGGGAGGGAGAGGTCTTATCCTTCTCCAGACTCTATATTCTTCTTCGTCTCCCCCTTCCCTTTCTTCCCGTCTTCCCACTTGACCCATTCTCTCTTTCTCCTCTTCCACCTCCCTACATAACTCTCCCTTTCTCTTCCTTATATTCCCCCATACGTCTCTTTCAATCTTTTCCTTTCTTCTACCTTCTTGCTTTTCTTCCTTATTTTCTCGTGTCTGCCTCTCCTCATTTCCTCTAAGTATCTTGTATTTCCTTTCTTGTTCCCTTCGTGTTATTTTTCTTTCTTCTGTTGTGTTCTTTCTTCTTTTCCCTCCCACTATACCAATCCTCTCTCTCTCTCTCTCTCTCTCTCTCTCTCTCTCTCTCCGCCACACTTTATCCCCTCCTCCCACCTATCTCCATACACTACCAACTCCATCTCCCCTCCCCTCCTTCCCTCCCCTGTTCCACCCCTTCCTCTCCCCCCCCTCCCCCCTCCCACCCTCTCCCCTCCTCCACTACACCGCCCTTGTTTTATAACGGTTAGGGCTGTTAACAGTAATTTGTACCAATTAATTATATGACTCGTGTGGGTATGTTACTTATATTAGCGTAATCCACCTTAATCGAATCTAACTTAACCTAATCTTGTGTACTATAAATTAACATCTAACTTAATTTAACCTTCCATGATTTAACTTAACTAACCTAACCTAACTTAACCATACTTAATACGTAAAAAAAGGATGAAAATTGTAATAAATAAAATAGTAATATATAATAGAAACTGGTAATAATAATAATAATAATAATAATGATAATAATAATGATAATGATAATAATAATAATAATAATAATGATAATAATAATAATAATAATAATAATGGCGACCACACAGTTCACTTCTCACAACCTATTTGTCGTGACCCCTGTTAATTGTCGTCCTGACCTGTGTGTGTTAACATCTCTCCTCCTCCTGTCACAACACGGGCGTGGCAGACAGACAAACACAGACAGACAGACAGATAAAAACTACGTCGAGACACGTTATGTACCCCAGTCATGGCCGGTGGGTGAGCAGGGCGCGGGATAAAAGCATAAACCAACCCTCATCGCCTGGAGGCAGCCGTAGTGGGACTACTGATGATACAGCGGCCCTCAGTAGGCTAACCTTCGTATTATTTAAAAGCGTCTCTGGCTCCCGTCTATGTTTAAGACCTTCCTAATGTAAGTATACATGACGTGTCACTTAGATATGTATCGTCTCTCAGATTCTGAGTCATAAATTTGGCAGGAAGCCGTCTTGTTTATGTGTGGACTGCAGGGGGCATGAAGATAATGACCATCTTGTATTCCGCCAGGTTTAAATTATTTCCTCCTCCTGCTCCTGCTCCTGGCCGGGACAAACTGCCCTCCCGTTGATCAGAATCACTCTCAATTAATAAACATTTAAGTTCATTTTCTCTCTCTTGCTTGGATTACGACTGGTAGCGGGACGAGTACACAAAACATTTATTAGTGGTTGAAATCAGACCCTTGAGAAAAACATTAGGAGCGATCAGATAACCCGCCAAAACCCAGACGGACGAGAATACCAATGAGCGGCCGGGACGAGTTTGAGGCCATCGCTGATTGGCTGATTGGGCTCCTGCGTGTGGCTGTGGGGAAGGGGTGCCCATATTAGTTTGGAACTTTTTTTTTTCATCATAGGCGTCATGTCAGTGCCTCTTCCCCTCCCCCATTCCATTCTTGGGTATTTTTTCATTTTTTTGTAAGAGTATCCTATTGTGTTGAAGTAGCCGCGAGAGGATGGCGGGCGTGTACATGTAGTAGCCAGACGGGGGGAGATGAAGGAGTTTTTACCCAGGTTGTGTAGTAGTAGTAGTAGTAGTAGTAGTAGTAGTAGTAGTAGTATCATTATTTACCAGTCCACTAAACACACAAAAACAGAAATATCCATCAGGTCACTGGCAGCTCGTTAACACTTGGATATATTAAAATATAAATAATTAAAAAAAAATAAAAATATAATCGTGTTTGAGCGAACATTGTGTTGATTGGGTGCAGCTATTAAGCCTTAATTACCGTAGTTGGTGGCTGTTGGTATAAGGGAGGGATAACATGGAGTGAGTTAGTAATTTGTTATGTATTTCCACGTTGGTGTTGTGGGCAGTTAGGTATAAATGATATGTTTGGCTTTAGTTATCTGTACAAATTGTTGATAATCATACTAATAAATGTATGGATGAAAACTATTTAAATTTTAATGATAGTAGACCCGTATTCTCTATAATTACCTTTACTTTTATAAATAACAAAAACATATTTACTTGTTTTATAGGAGAAATACTCGTCAGTGATACTTCGACGATGATTGCAAATGTAACTTTTTTTCAAGTAATTAATTGGAATTGAAATTGAGAGATGCGGAAGTTGTGTTTGACATTTAATTCTCCGATGTGTGTTATTGGTTGCCCTCCCTCCCTCCCTCCCCCCTCCCACCCCCCCCCCTCTACCAACCTCCCTCCCTCCCCCTCCCACCCTCCTGCCCTACCTAACCCCCTCCCTCCCCCCTTCCACCTATCGTACCTCTAGCCCCATCCCGCCGTGAATATCTCATCTCTCATCCCTCTCCCCCCCTCCCCCCCTCCCCCTCCCCCCTCCCTCACCATGCGCCGTGAATATCTCATCTCTCACCTCATCCCCACCCCCTCCCCAATCTCTCCTTCCTCCATACATCTCCCTTCCTTCATTCTCCAATTACGCCTTCCCTCCCTCCCCCTTCCCCTCACTTCCCCCGTCCTTCCCTCTCATCTCTCTTTGTTCTCCTCTTCCCTTCCTCATCTCTATCCTTTCCTTCCATCCTACATCTCTCCTCTTCCTTCGTCACACCTCCCCATTCTCTCCTTCCTCCCCTTCACTTTCCCCCGGCCCTCACCTACCATCTCCCCCCTTCCCTCAGCTTCCCCCTCCCCTTCACCTCTCCCCCTCACCTCCCCCCTTCACGCCCGTCCCCCCTCCTCCTTCACGGCTCTTAATTGATAAAATTCAATAACCAGCACAGTAGGAATTTCTCAAAGCCGATCGGGAGGGCTTGACTGAGGGCGTGAGGAGGGTGCGTATTGTGGAGCTCTTCTCAATGGCGTATAATGGAGCCCCAACCATCACTGGCGTATTGTGCAGCTTCTTTTTAATGGCGTATTATGGAGCTCCGAACAACATTTGCTGTATGAAAGAGCTACGTTTCGATGGCGGATTGTGGAGCTACCCCCATAGTATCATACACCCCCATAGTATCATACACCCCCATAGTATCATACACCCCCATAGTATCATACACCCCATAGTATCATACACCCACATAGTATCATACACCCCCATAGTATCATACACCCCCATAGTATCATACACCCCATAGTATCATACACCCCCATAGTATCATACACCCCCATAGTATCATACACCTCCATAGTATCATACACCCCCATAGTATCATACACCCCCATAGTATCATACACCCCCATAGTATCATACACCCCCATAGTATCATACACACCCATAGTATCATACACACCCATAGTATCATACACCCCATAGTATCATACACCCCCATAGTATCATACACCCCCATAGTATCATACACCCCCATAGTATCATACACCCCCATAGTATCATACACACCCATGATGAGAATGTTGGCTCGCCTTAATTCATATGCAGAAGCAGTCAGTATTTTGTTACGTTAATTGCCCAGCTGAGAATTAGTATTTACTGAGTGGTTATATGTGTTCGGGGGGGGGGGGGTGGTGTCAGGGGGTATGGTGGTCAGGGGGGTGTGGTGGGGAGGGGGTTGGTAGTGGTCAGGGGGGTGTGGTGGGGAGGGGGTTGGTGGTGGTCAGGGGGGGTGTGGTGGTCAGGGGGAGGTGTGTGTGTGTGTGAACGCAGGTGCATGTGTGTGTTAGATAAGTTAGTTGTTCTGTATGCAGAGAAACGTACACACAGACATACCTGCATACTTACACACACACGCACACACACACACACACACACACACACACTTGGCCAACCCACATGAGGCCCTTAAGGGTTATTAACGTATAGACGAGACATGGATTTTCACACATGTTGATAGTAGGCGTAGGGGGATGAGTGGGCGTAGGGGAATGAGTGGGAATGAGGGGATTGGGGGGATGCGGGTGGGAGTGGGGGATGAGTGGGGGGGGATGGATGGCTGGGGGGTGTGTGTGAGTGGGAGGTGAGTAGAGGACATGGGTGTGTGGGCAGGAAGGGGAGTTAGTTACCTTACCGACGATGGAGGCTGCGAGGGTCAGACGGGGAGGTGAGGGAACCTGTCCATGAATGAGGAGCGTAGTAGTAGTGTTTACCTTGACGGTTATGAATGAGACACGTGGTTCTGTTTACATTTGTCCTGAGTCACGTGGCTCTGTTTATATTTGTCCTGAGTCACGTGGCTCTGTTCATATTTGTCCTGAGTCACGTGGCTCTGTTTATATTTGTCCTGAGTCACGTGGCTCTGTTTATATTTGTCCTGAGTCACGTGGCTCTGTTTATATTTGTCCTGAGTCACGTGGCTCTGTTTATATTTGTCCTGAGACACGTGGCTCTGTTTATATTGTCTGATCACGGCTCTGTTATATTTGTCCGAGTCACGTGGCTCTGTTTATATTTGTCCTGAGTCACGTGGCTCTGTTTATATTTGTCCTGAGCACGGGCTCTTCATATTGTCCTGAGTCACGTGGCTCTGTTTATATTGTCCTGAGTCACGTGGCTCTGTTTATTTGTCCTGAGACACGTGGCTCTGTTTATATTTGTCCTGAGTCACGTGGCTCTGTTTATATTTGTCCTGAGTCACGTGGCTCTGTTTATATTTGTCCTGAGTCACGTGGCTCTGTTTATATTTGTCCTGAGTCACGTGGCTCTGTTTATATTTGTCCTGAGTCACGTGGCTCTGTTTATATTTGTCCTGAGTCACGTGGCTCTTCTTACATTCGTCCTCTTATGAATGAGTCGCGTTGTTGTGTTTACATTTGGCCACTAAAGTAAACATGATTAGATTTGAGTACACAGAAGATTAAATTAAAGATTTTTTTTTCTCTTAGCGTTGTATTAATCTCAATATAAACTCCTCCACTATTATGTATTTTGCTGTAGAAAGACTGTAGTTAGAATCTTCTCTCAATATATACACAATCCTTAATACTAACTAAGTAAGGTATCAACATTGTGTCAAAATATCATATTGGATTATTTTAAAATTGAAAGGTGAAAACTATGTATCTTGTTGCTCCTCCACACCAATTTCTTTCCCTTCTTGCCCTTTCCTCCTTCCCCTTTCCCATATTCCCTCCTGCTTCCCCTCCTCCTTCGTACCTATACCTCCTCTTCCCCCCTCCCTCCCTCCCTCCCTCCTTTCCCATATTCCCTTCTCCCTCCATCACCTTCCCCTCCCTCCCCTCTCCCTCCCCCCCTGACATACCTGGACACTACCTGGACAGCTAACAAGGGTCATGACGCCTCACCCCTCACCTCCTATAAGCCCCCTCAGACAGGTTTGTTTTGTGAGTCTCTAGAGGACATTTTACCACTGAGTGAGGACAGGATTAAGTCAGTGGCCAGATTCTCAAAGGTTTATCGTATCTTTTTCCTCGTAAGTGATCTGTCCTATTGGGCTCTAACCTAACCTAACCTGGGAGATGGTGGCGGTAGAGCACCCAGTGTCGGCTAAAGGTAAACTCCACGTGAAAGAATGCATAAGACAGTCTCAGTGGCCGTGTTTGTGTTGTATCATAAAGGAGTCGGTGTATAGGTCGCCTCACGTTTCAAGTTAAGGCAGAAAATTATCGTGGGAACGTTTAAAAATGTGATGCTGGTGAGGCCTGGCAATTAACCCAACTCTTGAGGTCTGTGTTTTGATTGGCTGAGACTGTGCATTGTAAACACAGACTAAGTAATCTTGTGTACACGGAAGCCGGCCTTGTTTTCTTCGAATGTTTCAGGAAAGAAAAAATCCCGGTCGTTTACTCTCACAAAAACTCTAAATTAGAATGTGTCTCGCTGGCTGAACACACCTAGCAAGATTTTTTTTAACAAGTCGAAATTTTTCTAATGTGTTAAATCGTAGACGGGATGTACCTGAGCTGCAGCGTCTCTCACATACACTGAAGATTATTCCTTTCACTCGTATGAGTCGCTTTAGGAACTGAGACTCTAGCTTGGTGGAAATATTCATAATATAACTCAACAGAATCCAACCGAGCACACAACATTTGGCTGAGAAATACAGTTAAATTGTTTAGATTCTCAAATAGTTGTTGTTCACTCGTACAAAAAAAAAAACATTAGAAACTTTGTTAAATTATATTATTTCTTAAAAAAAATATAGGAAAATGTCAGGCCATCGTCTCTCATGGCCTCGCACGATCATTCCCTTACGGCAAAATTTTCCCAGCATGCGCGCTTAGATAAGGGGTCGCCGCAGGTGTGTAGCGTCGTGTCGCGGGTGTATAAACAGGTGATGGTGCGGTGTCGGCGGCCAGAGTCGGGGATTACGTCGGGGGTAACAAAGGGCGGCGTGGCGGTCTGTGGCGGCGCGTTCAAAAGCCGCCACTTGATTTACGGCAGGAATGCTTCTGATTGGTCCGCGTCGCCGGGGTCCTGAGAAGCCCTTCCCGCGCCCCCTCTGACATAGGTCGCGATTCTGGTATGTAAAGGATTAAATAATTTTAGCATTTTTTTCCGAATATATGTTTCTCTGTCTCTTATTTTCTTGTATTATTCTGTACTTCATTAATTATATATGAGTTACGTTTTACTATGACTATATAAACCATTATTATCGAATCGTCTGGTACTGCAACATTTTATACACTCAGATTACTCGACACGTATCAGTATTTTTGTATTTAACAGTTGTTAGAAGATGTAGTTTTACTTCTGGAACACGACGCAAGGGGGGGGGGGGGGTACAGTAAGACAGATTCGTCCTTCCGTCTGTCTGTCCGTTCAACCGTCAATAACACCCAGAGCATATATATACAGTATTCAATGGACAGGCTTCAAACTTGTCACACTTGTTGCATAGGTAAAGCCTGTGTGTGTGTGTGGGGTGGGGGTTGGTGAATGGGAGGGGAGAGAAAGGGAAATAAGAGGAAAGGGGAGTAAAGGGAAGGTGATAGGAAGTGAAGGGTAGGAGAGAGAGAGAGAGAGAGAGAGAGAGAGAGAGAGAGAGAGAGGAAAAGACTAGTTCTATTGGATAAATTCTCGTAATTCAATTTATAGTTCCTTATTTTCTTATTCATCTACAAATATATTAACTTACATATGTTTTCCCACTAACATATATATATATTTCTTATTTATTAATTTATTTGTTTATTTATTTTCTGTCATCTGTAAAGTTCTTACTATAATTTCCCCAAGTCCTTCACGACCTCGGTAATGGCTGGCTTCAGGAAGTTTATTAATTGTTTTGTTTTGACCATCGCTTTATCTGGGTTCATCTCCTCCTCCTCCTCCTCCTTCTACTGCTCTTCTTCTTCCTTCTCCTTCTGTTCCTTCTCCTCTTTTACCTCTGTTTTTCCTCTTTTTCCCCTGCACTTCCTCCTCATTGTATTTGTCCTCTTCCTCGTCCTCCTCCTCGTCCTCCTCCTCTCCTTCCTCCACCTCCTCCTCTCCTTCCTCCACCTCCTCTTCTTCCTTCTCCTCCAGCTCCTCTTCCTCCCCCATTTAATATCTCCAGCCAAGACCAACACCTCAACACGCTTAAGCTAACACTCGGGCCAACCCTCAAGGGACACATATAACGCTCGTTCGAGGTTGGAGTGTGAGCAGTTGGGGGGAGCGCTCAAGGGTGTACTCCTAGCCTTGAGAGCTGATCAAATGGACCCCAGTGTTAATAGACCCCCATGGTTAATAGACCTCAGGGTTAATAGACTTTAGAGTTAATGGACCCCAGTTAAGAGATCCAAGTTAATGTATCCCAGAGTTAATAGACCCCCAGTGTTAGTGGGCCACAGAGTTAATAGACCCTAGTTAATGGACCCCAGAGTTAATAGACCCCAGTGTTAGTTAACCCCAGTTAATAGACCCTAGTTAATGGACCCCAGAGTTAATAGACCCCAGTGTTAGTTGACCCCAGTTAATAGACCCCAGTTAATGGACCTTAGATAATGGTCCATAGTGTTAATGGACCCCGGTAGTACTGGTAATATAAACTCCCTTAACCAGACCATTAGGATTTGGTTCCTCTCTTAATTGGCGTCCGTCACAATAGACCCCAGTCCTAATAGATACTAACCTCTCCTTAAATAAGGCACTCAACCTAACCCTGGACAATGTTATTTACATCGGGACTACACTAATGGACAAAACTCTCTGGACACTTCTGTTAATTTCCGGAGTGAAGATATTTAAGTAGAGTTGTGGACAAAATTACAACTGGGATTACAACATCTATTTATTGTGATTTTCTTTATGTTATGAAGTGTATGCTGTTTGATGTTGTTTTCACGTAATTAATGATGAAAAGAAGCATTGTTTACCAGTTGTATACCTGACATATATATGACTAGTAGTAACAGTATTCACCAGTTGTATACCTGACATATATATGACTAGTAGTAACAGTATTCACCATTTGTATACCTGACACATATATGACTAGTAGTAACAGTATTCACCAGTTGTATACATGACTGACTCGTAGAAGGTGTCCGGTAGTGCCAATTGTTCAGGAATTTTTGTTAGTTAGTAAACACTGTGGGGGGGGGGGGGGAGTTAAGTACCTATAAGCTAACCTAACTCTAGTCTTATACTTAACCTGAATTAAACTCAGCTTAAACCTGGCAACTCGTACTTATAAATAACATTAACTTTTAAAGATTAAACCTAAACCCATCGTGTCTTAAGCTAACCTAACCTAACCTCAACCTAACCTAACCCCAACCTACCCTAACCTAACCTAACCTAACTTCTCTTGTTCAAGTATAAAGAGAATAAATATTGAACAATGTTTACCTAGAGTATCGGTGTGGTGGTGGTGGTGGTTGTTGACGTTGCGAGAGTACAGGGAGAGTGGCTGGGAGAGTTTTGTTTACATGTTGTGAGAGAAAGAGAGAGAGAGAGAGAGAGAGAGAGGGAGAGAGAGAGAGAGATAGTGGGTAAGGGGGAAAAAAAAGCTCAGAGGGGAAAAAGTCTTAAAAAGAAAATGGATAAAAGTGTTCAAAACTAAAAGTGAGGAGAAGAGAAAGTCCAAGAAAAGTTGATAAAGAAAAAAGACTAAAAAAAAAATGGATTAGTAAAGAGGATTGAGGGAAAAAACTGAGTGAAAAAAAAGAAAAAAAAATGTTAGAGGGGAGGAAGAAGGAAAGGTAGAAAGGAGTGAAAGAAGGATGAGGGAGTCTCTCTCTCTCTCTCTCTCTCTCTCTCTCTCTCTCTCTCTCTCTCTCTCTCTCTCTCTCAATATTATCAGGAAGGAGAAGCTGCCTGACACGGTTGCCAAAATGTCAGATTAAGAGACGAGATGGAACTCTGGTTGGGAGGGAAGGAGGAAGGGGAGAGAAGGAGGGAGGAAAGGAGGGAAGGAGAGGGTGAAAGAAGGAGGGAAGGAAGAATGGAAGGAAAGGGTGAAAGAAGGAGGGAAGGAAAGGGTGATAGAAGGAGGGAGGGAAAGAGTGATAAAAGTAGGAAGGGGAGAGAATAAAGGAGGGAAGGAGGAATGGAGAAAGGAAATAGAGAAAGGGAAAGTAGGAGGGAACAGTAAGAGAAGCACGCATCAAGAGAGAGGGGAAGGAGTGAACTACATCATGAGGGAGAGAGGGAGAGAGGAAGAGAGAGAGGGAGGGATGCATCTTGTAGTGGCTTCAGGGAGCTTGACCTCAACACGGCCTCCCAGTTTTAGTCATGCTGTTGATGCTGTGAACGACTAAAGAGAAGGAGAGAGAGATGGAGGGTGCAGCGTGGAGAGAAAGATGGAGGGAGATGTTGTAGAAGAGGGAGGAAAAAGGGAGGGAGAGAGATGCTGCAAGGATGGGGAGAAACAGAGAGGAAGGGAGAGAGAAGGAAGGGTAGGGATCAGAGACATGTTCTAGGGGAGGGGAGAAAGAGGGGGAGAGATAATGCATGGGTGTGGAGAGAGAGAGAGAGAGAGAGAGAGAGAGAGAGAGAGATGGAAAATGACAGACAGACAGACAGACAGATATAATGGTGAAGGAAAGAACAAGGGGAAAGAGGATGGAGAAGAAGGAGGGGGATAGAGACAGAGACAGACACGATCATCCTACCGCCCCCCTCCCTGATCCGGTGTGTGATAGGACGCGACCCTTACCTGAAGTTTACCTGGAGTTTACCTGGAGTTTACCTCAAATTTACCTGAAACTTACCTGGAGTTTACCTAGAGCCTTATCTGAAGTTTACTTAGAAGACTCTCCCTGGAGTTTACCCAGAATTTACACGAATTTTTCTTGAAGTTTACTTAGACTTTACCTGAATTCCACCTAGAGTTTACCTGGAGTTTACCTAAGGGTTTGATGAAAGAGACAGTTCAGTAATGTGGACATGAGAAGGGAGAGAGAGAGAGAGAGAGAGAGAGAGAGAGAGAGAGAGAGAGGACTTCATTAATGATAACGTTATATTTAGTGAATTAAATAACATTACAAATTACTTATAGTTTATAATATTAAAAATTATAATAAACATTCCCTCATTTAAAACCCATTCACCTCTTATGTAACATTAGGGGCCGCCCACACATCCACAGCCGCCCTAATATAACCCCCCCGCCCACGCCCATAACACACAGACGTTTGATCTTGTGGTTATAAATTCCTTTAACTTTTATAATAATTACGAGCCGGAGTTCCCCCCCCCCCCCCACAGGTGATGGACAGGTAACGATATTATTTTCTTATTTCTAATGAAGACACAACAATGACTAATAGAAATAAGTTCAGAATGTTGTAAATAATAATAGAAGATATACTCCCTAAGAAGACAATGAATCATTAACATAATAACCTTCTTATATCTGGGTCAATTGAAGAACTTAAAGCCCCTATTACACTGTGCTTCATAACATTGGATCACATGAAGCACTTAAAAATTTGACTTATTACACGGTGCTTTCATAACATTGGATCACATGAAGCACTTAAAAAGTTGACTTATTACACGGTGCTTCATAATCCTGGGTCACTTAAAACCCCTATTACTAAGACGTAGAAAATGGTGTTTCATAATCCTGAGGCAGCTGAAGTACCTAAAACAGAACAACAACAACACGGCTCTGAAAATTATTAAACTTGCGGCTGTGTCGAGGTCAGGGGAAAGGTCAGATGGTGTCAGGAGGAAGGTCAGGAGGCCGTCAGCGGTGGCCTTATGACCTCTATGTGCGTGGAGGGGGGGGGGGCGAATCTTGTTTGTGTCACAGGGTATCTTGCGTCTGCCTGGGAAGAGGGGGCGTTGGGTGAGAGAGGTGGGAGAGGGAGAAAGGGAAGAGGAACGAGTGGGAGGGAGAGAGGGAAAAGGAACGTAGGAGAGGGAAGAGGAACGTGATGAGAGAGAGAGAGAGAGAGAGAGAGAGAGAGAGAGAGAGAATTTTGGTCGGATAAAAAATACAAAGGAGAAAAAACAAGAAAGGAATGAATGGGCAGATGGAAGGGGACGGGGAAGGAAGACAACAGAAGGGAGGAATGGCAGTAAGTGAGAGGGAGAGAAAAAGCCTCGTGGGAAAGGAGGCGTCTAGGAGTAAGGAAGACATGTTGAGAGGCCCTCCTGCTTCTCCCTCCTGACGAATGTGTTTATAATTGTACCCGAGTCCTCCTGGTCTGGTCTGGTCTGGTCTGGTCCCGTTCTCTTGGTCTGGTCGTGCTGGAACTGGTCTGGTCTGGTCTGGTCTATAACTTAACTGGCCCTGCTGGTCTCGGTTCGTCCTGTTGGTCTTGAGTGGTCCTATTGGCTGGGTCTGTTTAGGCTGATCCTGTTGGTCTGGTCCGGGCTGGTCTGGGAACGGTCTGAGCTGGGACCCACTAGGACTTGTCTACACCTCAGCTCACGTTCCCGACACTTTGTTTATGGTGGGAGGAGAAGTAAACCAACGATCTTGTTTATAACTTGACGGAACAACTCCACTCAGGCGAGGTTCTTGTTTACAAACCATCGACCCCGAGGATGAGTTTACCAATATGCACACAACTCAGCTTTCAGGGAAGAATTTATGAATCACCTGAATATTATCCACCCTAACACTAGCCTGACTTAACCTAACCTAACCTAACCTAACCTAACCTAACCTAACCTAATCTAACCTAACTTAACTTAACTTAACTTAACTTAACTTAACTTAACGTAACCTAACCTAACCTAACCTAACCTAACCTAACCTAACCTAACATAACGTTACCTTACACGTACCCAAAACAATACGTACCTAAAACCTAACACACGTACCTAAAACAATACGTACTCAATACCTAACACACATACCCAAATCCTTCAGAAGTAAGTTATTTGCATATGATAATTGGATCAGCTTACATCATAATCTCTCGTTAACAGAACGAGTACATAGAAAGCTTAGTTAATTTCACCCAAAAGCTATCATAGGTCATTAGTACAGCTAGGTGATTATCTGGGGACGATAATTGCTGTTAATTTTGTGTTAGCGTTCTTGGATATTTTCACAGATTACCGGAGAGCTGAGAGGTGTTAGTTCTTTGGGTTATAGCGCTGAGACAAGTTAAGAGATATGCATTGTTTGGTGTATAGCGCTGAGATTAATATTCGGTGATGTATAGTGCTGAGAGATTATGTAAATTAAGTGATGTATAGCGCTGAGAGATGTAAATCCAGTGAAGTATAGCGCTGAGAGAAATGTATAGCGCTAGGGCAATTTTTTTTTATACAAGGCGGAGTAGCAATTTCCTGCTGAGAGCGACGCAGCTGAGAGAACTATGACGTGATTACTTCGAGTGGGTGAGCTGAGGACAGAACACGTGTAATGTTGGCTTGTTTACATAAATACCTAGACTTTTTCAGTTCCTGTGCGTGTTGTATTTATCCTCTCTCTCTCTCTCTCTCTCTCTCTCTCTCTCTCTCTCTCTCTCTCTCTCTCTCTCTCTTTACTTCTCCACCTGTACACTTACGTGGTCCCCCTACCCTTCCCCCTCCTACCTCCCTCCCCTCCCTCCCTCCCCTCCCTCCCCTTCCCCCTTCCCCCTGAGGTTAAATACGGTACAATATATATTTTTTTTCCTGTTTTTCTTAAGCTTTAAAACTCCCTAAGAGTTGTCTTGGCCAATACCCAGGAG
The DNA here is from genome assembly GCA_958450375.1 of Homarus gammarus. Taxonomy (NCBI): domain Eukaryota; kingdom Metazoa; phylum Arthropoda; class Malacostraca; order Decapoda; family Nephropidae; genus Homarus; species Homarus gammarus. The sequence goes on along the minus strand of CAUDMG010000748.1, from coordinate 2,578,243 downwards.
GAGGAGGAGATAAGATATGTGGTTTATGATGTCTCCTTGATGAAGTGAGTGAGTGTGAGTGTGTGTGAGTGTGTGTGTGTGTGTGTGTGTGTGTGTGTGTGTGTGTGTGTGTTTTATATGTCTGGTTAAACCCGTTCTGTATTGATATTTCTGAATAAACTCCATGACTCGGTACAGACGGGGGGGGGAGGGGGCGCCTTCCTGATACTGTCACCAGATGAAGTTATACTGTATTATGACTGTACCTGTAACCTGTTAAACCTGTATTTGTGTTGATTTCTCTTAATAAACTTGATGGTGTTGTTGGCAGATGGGTCTTGTTTTTTACTTAATACAGACATATATGTATTTTTGAATTTTATGTATGTTATACGTTTTCTTTTCCATCTGTTCCTTGTTTCCATCCCTTTTTCCCTCCCACCCTTTCCCAACACACTTGTCCTCTATGTCTCCCTTCTTTTTCTCCCAAAACACATCCTCCCTCTCACTCTCTCTCCTCTCCCTTTACTTGTTTCAGGGAGCACTCAGGGGAGGCAGCCGATCCTCACTCCCATCCACCCTCTTACCTACTTCTCTCCCTGCTTTCCTACTTCTCTCCCTGCTTTCCTACTTCTTCCTCCCTCCCTTCGTACCTACACTTATCTCCCTCCTTACCTACGTCTCTCCTTTCCTCCCTCCCTCCTTACCTACTTCTCTCCTTTCCTCCCTCCCTCCTTACCTACTTCTCTCCCTCCTTACCCCCCCCCCCCCTCTCACCACTAGGCTCCGGTGTTCACCTGGTCTTGGTTACTGTCGACCCATTAACACCTGAGGGAGAGGAAGGGGGGAAGGGGGGAGGGAAGAAGGGAGAGGGAGAGAAGGAGAAGTAGGTGGTGAGTGTCTCTCTCTCTTTCTCCCTTTTATTCTTGCTCCCTGTGTTTGTTTGTCATTTTCGTTGTTTGTTTTTGTTGTTTGTGTTTATTTGTTGTGTTTGGGTGTGGTGAAGAGTGTGTTGTCAATGTGGTGGTGGTTGTAATACTGGTAGTTGAGGTGGGTGGTAGTAATGGTGGTAGTGGGGGGGGGGTGGTGGTGATGAGAATAAGTAGTAATTGTTTTGGTAATTGTGGTTATAATAGTGGTGATAGTGATGATGGTAGTTGTAGAAATCTTCCTATCAATATTCACCATCTTCATCATCATCATCATCATCATCATCATCATTATCATCATCATCATTATTATCACATCATCATTATTAATGGGGTAAGTTTGTGTTGGTTAAGACAAGTTATAAATTAACTGTAAATCTTTGGTGATGAAAAAAGGCGATAGTTGGCGAGCGATGGCAGGCGATAACTGGAAATAGATGGCGATAAATGATTTGTGAGGGTGGAGGGAGAGGTGTGAGGGTGGAGGGAGAGGTGTGTGGGTGGAGGGAGAGGTGTGTGGGTGGAGGGAGAGGTGTGAGGGTGGAGGGAGAGGTGTGAGGGTGGAGGGAGAGGTGTGTGGGTGGAGGGAGAGGGGTGTGGGTGGAGGGAGAGGTGTGAGGGTGGAGGGAGAGGTGTGAGGGTGGAGGGAAAGGTGTGAGGGTGGAAGGAGAGGTGTGAGGGTGGAGGGAGAGGTGTGAGGGTGGAGGGAGAGGTGTGAGGGTGGAGGGAGAGGTGAAGGGTGGAGGGAGAGGTGTGAGATTGGAGGAAGGGGGATAATAGAGCGAGGGAGGAGGGTGGCGAGAGGATAATGGTGAAGTGGAGGGCGAGGTTGGTATTGAGTGGGTGGTAGAGTGGGTGTGAATGACATCACTAAGTGGGTGGGAACTGAGCTACTAGGTGGGTGAGGAGTGGTCGTGTGGAGGGAGCGTGGGAACACAGGGAGGGGGGTGGTGGTGGTGGTGGTGGTGGTTATGGTGGTGGTGGTTATGGTGGTGGTGGTGGTGGTGGAAGAGGAAATGGTGGTGGTGGTGGAAGAGGAGATGGTGGTGGTGGTGGTGGTGGTAGTGGTGGTGGTTATGGTGGTGGTGGTTATGGTCGTGGTGATGGTGGTGGTGGTGGTGGTGGAAGAGGAGATGGTGGTGGTGGTGGTGGTGGTAGAGGAGATGGTGGTGGTGGTTGTGGTGGTGGTGGTGGAAGAGGAGATGGTGGTGGTGACGTGAGTGTCAGAATGTGATGGATGAATGACGTCACAGAGAAGGTGATGCGTGGGTGTGTGTTTACGGGAGACGGTTCAAGTTCAGCCGCTAGGTGGAGGGGGTGAGGGCGGGGGGGGGGGGTCTTAGCTGGGGAGGGAATGTGGTGTCCCCATGGGTCTTAGTAGGGGAGGAAGGGGAGTGGAAGAGGCCTAAAGTCTTCATGAATCTTGGGGAGGTAAGGCGAACTTTTCTTCGTCTGGCGTAGATGAAAAGGAAGGAGGGGTAAAAAAAACAACAACCAGGTGCTGTAGATTATTTGAACTGGCGCTGGTGATTGCTTGCACGGGCAGAGGTCTGTGTTAGCCAGCCTGAAGGAACCCCAGTCTAGTCTTGAACACACACATACACACACACACACACCGTATCATTGTTAAGGTACAGTGAACTTGTATAGGGAGGGGAGGGGAGGGGAGGGGAGGGGGGGAGGTTTTTGAGGGGGGGGGGGGTAAGTCAACAGAGACGACCCGGAGTGATGTTGACATTAGGAGGGCAAACTATGCTATTCCCTCCTCTTCCGTCCCCCTCCCACCTATTCCTCCTTTATTCCCTCCCATCTCTTATCTATCTCATGCTACGCCCCTTCCCCTCCCTTTCCCCTTTCTTAATATTCCCTTCCCTCTCCCTCCTTTTATCTCCTCTCCTCTTTCCCTTTATTCACCCGTTCTCATTCCCTTCATATCTCTCTCCCTGCCTTAGTTTGTCATCAGTTGCCAGGCCTCTTTGTGTGTGTGTGTGTGTGTGTGTGTGTGTGTGTGTGTGTGTGTGTGTGTGTGTGTGTGTGTGTGTGTGTGTGTGTGTGTGTGTGTTTGAAATAAAGACAAATGAATGATTAAGAAAATGTTTGCCTCATAAAAATTTAATAACAGTGGAAGTTGCATGAAGGGCGGGAGGAGGAGGAAGAGGAGGAAGAGGAGGAGGAGGGAGAAGAGGAAGAGAAGGAATAGACACCAGGTAAGGGTCAGGTAAATAAAAAAAAGGGAAATGAAAATACAGATTAAAGTGTGAGTGGTCAGAGAGGGAAGGGAGTGGGGGAGAGGGGGCTGTTGATGGGTGGGGGGGGGGAGAGGAGAGGAAGACGCCTGTACATGGTGGTAGTGGTGATGATGGTGATGATAATGGTGGTAGTGGTGATGATGGTGATGATAATGATGGTAGTGGTGATGATGGTGATGATAATGGTGGTAGTGGTGATGATGATGATCGTGGTAGTAATGGTGGTGGTGGTGTTGGTGGTGAAGGTGATGATTATGGTGGGATTAGTGATGGTAATGGTGATGATAGTGGTTATGGTGGTGGTAGTTGATGTTGAGATTGGTTATGGTGGTGGTAGGAGAAAGAGAGAACGAGATTGAGATAAAGCGAAAAAGAAGGGACAAGGGAGAAAGTAAGGGGAGGAACGAAAGAAAGAAAGTAAGGGGAGGAACGAAAGAAAGTAAGGGGAGGAACGAAAGAAAGAAAGTAAGGGGAGGAACGAGATAGAGAGAAAAAAGTGTGGGGGATACAGAAATGAAAGAAGAGCGAGAAAGAAAGGGGAATGAAAGAGAGAAATTAATCTGGTCGTATCGTGAGACAGTGAGATTGTGTGTTAAAGAGAGATACTGACAGAGAGAAACGAGAGAACACACACATACAGTAAATAAGTACAAAAATGTAGGTAACTTAGAGAGAGAAGGGGAGAGAGAGAGAGACAGAGAGAGAGACAGAGACAGAGAGACAGAGAGAGAGACAGAGAGAGAGACAGACAAAAAAAAGATGAGAATCGTAGACTAAGACAGACATACAGACATGTAGAAACCAACCACCCACCCACCCACCCACCCACCCTCTACCACCCATCCACCCATCCACCCTCTCACCACCCACACTCCAGCCTCCACCCCACCCACCCTCTACTACCCACACTCCACCTCCACCATCACTGCACCCACCCTCTATCACCCATCCACCCTCTCCCACCCACCCACCCACCCACCCACCACCCTTAGGCCCAGGACAGTCCTCACCTCCAATTACAGACATTCGATAATGGACGAACATTTTTTTTTTTTCCACAGTGAGGAATTTTTTCACGCTTACTTCACCGTCAAGTGACACGTGTTGACCGTGGGTGTGTGGGGAGGGGGAGGGGGGGGTGTATGTGGGAGTGAGGGTGAGGGGATGGGTGGAGGCGTGTGTGGGAGTGGACGGAGTGTATAGGGGCGTTTTGGAGTGAGGAAGAGGTAGTGGAGGGGGTTTTTGGGAAGGAGGGGGATCTGTGGGAGGGAGGGAGGGAGGGGTGGGTGTGGAAGAGGGGTAGTATGAGAAGGAAGGGGTGTGTGGATGGGAATATGTAAAAGAGAAGGTGGATGGAAGAGATAATGTGGGAGGGATGGAATGTGTGGGTCTGGAGTAGGAAGTCTGTTGGAGTAAGGTTGGGAGGTTTGAAGGGTTTGTGTGGGAGGGAGAGGAAATAGGAGTGATTGAGATGGAGATTTAGTGGTGGAGATTTAGTGGTGGAGAGGTGTGTGTGTGTGTGTGTGTGTGTGTGTGTGTGTGTGTGTGTGTGTGTGTGTGAAGGAGAATGGAGAAGAGGAGAGATTTGTGGGTGAGAGGAAGGGATGAGTGAAGATGGGAGGGAAACGTGAGGAAGATGTGAAGGAGGGAAGTGGAAAAGGGATAAAGGAGGGAGAAGTGTAGAGGAGAAAGACTTTTTTTCACCTTCATGTTCATCCCGTGTGGGCGTGTGGTGAGGGAGGGAGGTGGCAAGTGTCATGTGGGCGTGTGGTGAGGGAGGGAAGTGGCAAGTGTCGTGTGGGCGTGTGGTGAGGGAGGGAGGTGGCAAGTGTCGTGTGGGCGTGTGGTGAGGGAGGGAATGACTTCTCTTGTACACACACACGCGCGCGCTCCTCCAATACCCACCTCCCCACGCCACCCACTGCCACCCAACACCACCCAACGCCACCCAACGCCACCCACCGCCACCCAACGCCACCTAACACCACCCAACGCCACCCACTGCCACCCAACGCCGCCCATTCCTGCTCCCTGATACCCACACCCTCAACACTATCTATCAGGAACCATCTTCTCGGGGTCGTATTACACAGCAGTTTGGTAATGGCTTCTCCAATACCGTCCTGTTGAAGGGGTCGTGGGATAAGGGGAGTCGTGGTGATAAGGGGGGTCGTGGGATAAGGGGGGTCGTGAGGTCGTAGGATAAGGGGGTTGTGGGGTAAGGGGGGGTCGTGGGATAAGGGGGTGGTTGTTGGATAAGGGAGTCGTGGGGTAAGATGAGTCGTGGGATATGGGGGTCGTGGGATAAGGGTGACATAGAAATAAGGGAAGCTCTTGGGAATAAGGGGGACTTACAGATAATGGGTTGGGGTCTTGAAGATAAATGTGGGAGGGTCTTGGAGATAAGGGATAGGTTCTTGGAGATAAAAGGGGGGCGGTGTCTTGGAGATAATGGGGTAGGTTCTTGGAGATAAAGGGGGGGGGCCCTTGGAGATAAGGCATAGGTTCATGGAGATAAAGGGGGCAGGGTCTTGGCGATAATGGGGAAGGTCTTGGAGACAATGGGGAAGGTCTTGGAGATAATGGGGAAGGTCTTGGAGATAATGGGGAAGGTCTTGGAGATAAAATGGGAGGAGGTCTTAGTTCTTCAAGTAATATTACATCAAAATAAAACAAAAAAACACTTCATTAATGACAATAACTTGTAACAAACACAATACAGTCAATCACACCTCATGCATTCTCAGCACTTTACTATAATTACAAAAAAAAAGTACAGTACCCGTTTCAAAAGTTACAGTTTAATAATCACTATCAAATCAACTATTGCCACTAACAGTTTCACAATTACTTTAAAATCCTTTTCTTGGGAATTTCTTTTCACTGCACACACACACACACACACACACACACACACACATATATACAGTACTACCCCTATGGCTGTCATCACCACTAATTGTTATTTAAGTCCCTCTGTTAATTCTCCTAACTAACCTCCCTCCCTCTCTCCTCCCTCCCTCCCCCACCCCAGCGCTAAGAACAGACAGAAAACGACTATAAATAATTTAATATAAAACGCGTATATCCTGATCCTAGATTCTAATCCTTCTCTTTCATTACCGTTATCTGTTTATCTGTTGGTTTAGAGAGCCGTTTTATCTCCTGTTGTTATACATACTTGTTTTATTTCCTATTATTATGACTAAGTGGCATTCGTGTTATATAATTCTCAAATAATATAATTTCTGATTATATTGATTATATGACATTGATAATTACTTAGTTAATTACCTGTGGGTTTTTTTTATTTTCATATCTTCGTATTTAATCTATATTTATTGTCATATTTATTTCTCTATTAATATTTATTTAATTTGCTTTTTACTTATTGGTGTGTGGGTGTGGGTGTGTGTGTGTGTTCATTATGTAAATACGACGATACTAACCTAACCTAACTTCAATATTCTCCTTTGTTTCAGGTAAGTTGTTATACTATTGTCTTGGCGCCATCACGAACGCTGTCACGGTAAGACTGTAAACGTTTAAATAATGTAAATGGAAATGTAAGTGAATTTTTTTTAATTTTGTAAATGTGAACGGTAAATAAGTATCCTGTAAATGCAAAGAGATGTTCAGTAAATGTTGTTTTTTTTTTGCTAATTTAAACGGTAATAATTATGTAAATGTATAAATTATTTGACTTTTGTAAATTGCATTAATGTAAACGAAGTAATGTACTATACCTGTTCTTAATATACCTAGTACTGAACCTGTATAAACTCTAGTACTATACCTGTACCTGTATATACCTGGTACTGTATCAATACCATTATATCATTAGTACTAGTCTTACATTTAATTGGTGGTGAACGTTTTAAGAATAAATTAATTTTGTTGGGAATTAAATTGATAATTATAATATGTAAAGTACTTTCCATAATTGCTACTAAGTTGTTTTTTTTATTATTATTATTCCATTTATTTATTTTATTTTTTATTCATCTGTTCTAATTATTATTGTTATTATTAGAGAGAGAGAGAGAGAGAGAGAGAGAGAGAGAGAGAGAGAGGATAGTATTGGAGCAGTAAAGTGATCAGGGAGCAGGGAGAGAGAGAGAGAGAGAGAGAGAGGATATGGGGGTAAGAGGGAGGTGAGGAGGGGGTCAGGGAGGCGGATGGACCAGTCACTTCAGTACTCACAGTTAAAGAAGTGGACAGTTCAATTGGGTGAAGGTTTAACAAGAAAATATTACCTGTTATCTTTACCTTGCTCTTTTTAATTACCACCTGGTCAAAAATGTGGGCCAGGCGGGGTCCTTCACTACCTGCTCATATGTCATTATTGTCTGTCCGTGTGGGTGGGTGTGGGTGTGTCGTGTGGGTAAGGATGTGTGGATAGGGGGACATGGGTGTGTAGGTGGGTATTGGGGTTTGTCGGTAGGGGTGTAGGTTGTATGGTGTGTGGGCGTGGGTGGGGAGGTTTGTGGGTGTGGGTGGGTGTGTGTGGGGGTGGATATGAATGAGGGAAGGGGGTTGGGTAGGAGGTAGGATATGTGTGTGTGTACCTTTAACCTATTTTTTGCCTCATTTCCCCACCAGTCCTTCCTCCCCTCCACCCTCACCACCCACCTTTACCACCCATCCTCACCACCACCCCCCCCCCCCCCGCCCCCAACCCTTAGTCAGGAGTTGGTCCCGTGGCCCTGATTGGTCCAAAACGACCCCAGGGGCCGTTCAAGGTGGTTAGGAAATATTGGAATTGCTCCAGTAATGGGGGGGGGGGGGGGGGAGAGCTGTGAGAGAGGAGAGAGTGAGTGGGACTTGAAGGTAACACTTGAAGCGCTTGTTTATAAGTGCTACTTCAATATATGGACATGTTTGTTATGTGTCTTTAAAGGTAATGATAATAATAATAATAATAATAATAATAATAATAAATAATTAATAAATAAATAAAATAGCAACAATACTCATAGCGTCTGATGGTCATTTATTATTGACCATAAAATATTAGAAATAAGTGAGACACGAAATAAACAATAATAAGATGCAGTGAAAGAGAACAACGAATAAAGGAACGAGAAATAAAGAATAAAAATAAGATGAAAAATGCCGACGAAGTTGAAAATATTGACTTATATTTTTTTTTTAGGTTGGCAGCGCCCGGCCAATAACAATACGTGGGGAGATGGGGAGAGTAAGTGGGGAGGGGAGATAGGGGAGTAGGGTTTGTTGTGCAAGGGGAGGAAGGAATGTAGAGGTGAAGGGGTATGTGGGGAGGGGAAGTATGGGGGGAGGGGTTGATTATGTATGGAGGGTAGGGGAGGCAAGGCAAGTAGGGGAGGAGAGGAAGGGGAGATGGGAGGAGATGGAGGTGAGAGGGTAAGGAAGATGGGGAGAGGTCGTGGGAAGGAGGAAAGTAACCACGGTTGATGATGATAATGGGGAAGGCAGATGGGGAAAGATAATGAGGAGGAACCACCAACGACTGGAATGGGCAGTTAGGAAGAGGAGTGATAGGAAAATGAGGAAGAGAAGAGAGAGGAAAGGAAAAGAGAGGAAGAGAAAGAAATAGAATGAGAGGAAGGGAAGGAGATGGATAGGGAGATAAGGAAAATGATAGGAAGCGAAAGAGAGTGATAGGAAGAGAATGAAAAGAGGAGAAAGAATGAAAGGAAGAAAAGAAAAATGAAAGAAAGAAAAGGAGAATAAGAAGAGAAGTAGAGAAGAAGAGTTGACAAGAAGGAAAATGAATGATACGAATGTGAGGAATAGAAGGAAAATGAGTGATAAAAGAGAGACACAACAAACAGGTTAATAAAGAAGACAGGTGAACACTCTCCATGTCGACTTCTGGCCACGTTTAAAATGTCGACGACACCTCACGTAGGCCCCAGTCCTAATAGGCCCCAGTCCTAATAGGCCCCAGTCATAATAGGCCCCAGTCATAATAGGCCCCAGTCCTAATAGGCCCCAGTCCTAATAGGCCCCAGTCATAATAGGCCCCAGTCATAATGGGCCCCAGTCCTAATAGGCCCAGTCCTAATAGGCCCCAACTTCACGTAATTTAACATAACTATTAGGAATGAAACCCATTCCCAATGGGCCCAAAGTATTAATGGTCCCCACACCTAATGGTCCCCACACCTAATGGTCCCCACACCTTATGGTCCCCACACCTAATGGTCCCCACACCTAATGGTCCTCACACCTAATGGTCCCCACACCTAATGGTCCCCACACCTAATGGTCCCCACACCTAATGGTCCTCACACCTAATGGTCCCCACACCTAATGGTCCTCACACCTAATGGTCTCCACACCTAATGGTCCTCACTCCTAATGGTCCTCACACCTAATGGTCCTCACACCTAATGGTCCTCACACCTAATGGTCCCCACACCTAATGGTCCTCACACCTAATGGTCCTCACACCTAATGGTCCCCACACCTAATGGCCCCCACACCTAATGGTCTCCACACCTAATGGTCCCCACACCTAATGGTCCCCACACCTAATGGTCCCCACACCTAATGGTCCTCACACCTAATGGTCCCCACACCTAATGGTCCCCACACCTAATGGTCCTCACACCTAATGGCCCCCACACCTAATGGTCCCCACACCTTATGGTCCTCACACCTAATGGTCCCCACACCTAATGGTCCCCACACCTTATGGTCCTCACACCTAATGGCCCGGGTTTTTTTCCGTAAAGGTTAGAGCTTAAAGGTTCAGACCCTTAACGTTAAAACAGACAACATTACGTAAAGGTCAGAACCACAACATTAACCCAAAGACTCGTTTAACGTTAACCAGCCATCATTAACCAGCCATCATTAACCAGCCATCATTACCCAGCCATCGTTAACCAGCCATCGTTAACCAGCCATCATTAACCAGCCATCATTAACCAGCCATCATTACCCAGCCATCATTAACCAGCCATCGTTAACCAGCCATCATTTACCAGCCATCATTAACCAGCCATCATTAACCAGCCATCGTTAACCAGCCATCATTAACCAGCCATCATTAACCAGCCATCGTTAACCAGCCATCGTTAACCAACCATCATTAACCACCCGAGAGAATTAACGTGGAATTTGGAGTATGGACTGAGGAGGTCTGTGAGACGAGGACACTAAATATCTTCCTCTTCCTCCCCCTCCTCCTTCCCTCTTCTTCTTCTTCTTCTTCTTCTTCTTCCTCCTCTTCCTCTTCCTCCTCCTCTTCGTCTTCGTCTTCTTCTTCTTCTTCTTCCTTACGTCATAGTTGTAGGCCAGGTTGTTTTCTTTGTCGGTCACCAAGACGCCAGGGATGGGTGTCAACTTACAGATTAGGTGACACTGGTTGACCACAAGCGCCCCCTCCCCCCCGACACTGATATGGAGCCAGGTGTAGTGTGGTGTGGTGTTGCTGTGTTGAGCTGTATTGTGTTGTGTTGTGGTGTTGCTGTGTTGTGGTGTTGCTGTGTTGTGGGGGTGGTATTTAGTGTTGTGTTGTCTGATATTGTGTTTTCTCTCTCTCTCTCTCTCTCTCTCTCTCTCTCTCTCTCTCTCTCTCTCTCTCTCTCTCTCTCTCTCTCCTCCACGAGAACCTAAGATAAATAGCTCTTTTATCTACTACAAGTATGACTGATTTATAGATATTCAGTATAAATATTAGGAGTAACAGACAGAGAGAGATAAAGGAAGGGAGGATAATAAACCAAGGGAGGAAGGGAGACAAGGATAAGCTCCCTGTGGCTTGTTGGGTGAATAATGAGGGTCTATCCTCCCTCCGTCAGGTCCTGGGAGTTTCTTGTAAGACCTGACCAAGACGTTGTTATGTTGTAATACCCTTCTCCTCCCTTCCCTTCCCTTCATTTCCCATCCCTCTTCTTTCCTCCCCTTCCCTTCCGTCCTCTCCCCTCCCTTCCCTACATCCCCTATCCGGTTCCCACCTGTGTAATGTTCCCTCTCCTCCGTCATCCCTCACACCCCTCTTTACTCCATCCTCTAATTCTTGCTCCTATCCTCTCTCTCTCTCTCTCTCTCCTCAGTCCCTCACCTGCGGCTAAGGAGAGACAGGTCAAGAGAGGTCAAGAGGGAGGGGGGGGGAGATGTATTGCAAGGGGGGGTTCAGAGAGAGAAAATGAGTATGTGTTAATATAGCTGTCTGTCTGTCTGTCTGTCTGTCTGTCTGTCTGTGTCCATGAAAGACACGAGGAGGGAGTGATGGAGGAGGAGGAGGAGGAAGGCATAAGAGTAAAAGGAAAGAGAAAGAAAGAGGTAGAAGAGAAGGAGGAAGAGGTGAGAGGAAGTAGCAGAAGGGAAGGAGGAGGAGGAGGAGGAGGAGGAGGAGGAATGAGTAAGCTGAAAGGACAAGAGGAAGAGACAGGTGGTCCTCGAGTACCAAGGAGCTGCTCGGGTTTCAAGGACCAGGTTACGGATGTACTGGGAGAGGAAACAAGACATGATGCAAGTATTTTTTTTTCCTGTACTTTTGTGGGTTGTTGACCTTCGTGTTGTTGTTGTTGTTGACTGTTCCATAGGTCTACCACCATCATCACTTCAGCTGGTAGACTGTTCCATAGGTCTACCGCCACCACCACTTCAGCTAGTAGACTGTTCCATAGGTCTACCACCACCACCACTTCAGCTAGTAGACTGTTCCATAGGTCTACCACCACCACCACTTCAGCTAGTAGACTGTTCCATAGCTCTACTACCACCACCACCACTTTAGCTAGTAGACTGTTCCATAGGTCTACTACCACCACCACCACTTTAGCTAGTAGACTGTTCCATAGGTCTACCACCACCACCACTTCAGCTAGTAGACTGTTCCATAGGTCTACCACAACCACCACCACTTCAGCTGGTAGACTGTTCCATAGGTCTACCACCACCACCACCACTTCAGCTAGTAGACTGTTCCATAGGTCTACCACCACCATCACTTCAGCTAGTAGACTGTTCCATAGGTCTACCACCACCACCACCACTTCAGCTGGTAGACTGTTCCATAGGTCTACCAACACCACCACTTCAGCTAGTAGACTGTTCCATAGGTCTACCACCACCACCACCACTTCAGCTAGTAGACTGTTCCATAGGTCTACCACCACCACCACTTCAGCTAGTATACTGTTCCATAGGTCTACCACCACCACCACTTCAGCTGGTAGACTGTTCCATAGGTCTACCACCACCACCATTTCAGCTGGTAGACTGTTCCATAGGTCTACCACCACCACCACTTCAGCTGGTAGACTGTTCCATAGGTCTACCACCACCACCAGTTCAGCTGGTAGACTGTTCCATAGGTCTACCACCACCACCAGTTCAGCTAGTAGACTGTTCCATAGGTCTACCACCACCACCACTTCAGCTAGTAGACTGTTCCATAGGTCTACCACCACCACCACCACTTCAGCTAGTAGACTGTTCCATAGGTCTACCACCACCACCAGTTCAGCTGGTAGACTGTTCCATAGGTCTACCACCACCACCACTTCAGCTAGTAGACTGTTCCATAGGTCTACCACCACCACCACTTCAGCTAGTAGACTGTTCCATAGGTCTACCACCACCACCACTTCAGCTAGTAGACTGTTCCATAGGTCTACCACCACCACCACTTCAGCTAGTAGACTGTTCCATAGGTCTACCACCACCACCACTTCAGCTAGTAGACTGTTCCATAGGTCTACCACCACCACCACTTCAGCTAGTAAACTGCTCCTTAGGTCTACCACCACCACCACTTCAGCTAGTAGACTGTTCCATAGGTCTACCACCACCACCACTTCAGCTAGTAGACTGTTCCATAGGTCTACCACCACCACCACCACTTCAGCTAGTAGACTGTTCCATAGGTCTACCACCACCACCACCACTTCAGCTAGTAGACTGTTCCATAGGTCTACCACCACCACCACCACTTCAGCTAGTAGACTGTTCCATAGGTCTACCACCACCACCACCACTTCAGCTAGTAGACTGTTCCATAGGTCTACCATCCTCTGCGTTAACATATGTTTCCCAGTATTGGTTCAACATAACAACTTGGCGAGCTTGAGGCAGTGACCTTATGTTGTGACGCCTGACATCCTGATGGTTTACGTCTTCCATCTATAAGGTCCTCCCTGTTGTGTCGTGTCCCCAGAGCTGTTGGTCCTAAGGCTCTCACTATACCTGTACATCGAGATGATTTAGTTCAAGCGTTACTCTCTGCTGCACCTTTTCTCTCCTTTTCTAGGGATATTAAGTCATCTTGTAAGTGTAGCCTCGTATACTGTAGTCTAGATGGGATGCTTCAGTGTTTTATAAAGTTAAAGAAACATTTATTAACATTATTGGTCTATCAGAACTAGTCGTGTGTGTGTGTGTGTGTGTGTGTGTGTTTGTGTTTGTTTGTGTTGTTTGTTGTGTTTGTTCATTAGTGTCTGATTTATTGCCTCAACAAATTTAGGCATTATTGATTATATCATCGATGAGTTATGTCCCTCTGTGTTGGAGTCAGGTGGAGGAGGAGGTCTATTTTATCTCTCACCCCCCTAACCTATGTCTGTTTTAACCCCCCTTAACCTATGTCTGTTTTAACCCCTCTAACCCATGTCTATTTTAACCCCCCTAACCTATGTCTGTTTTAACCCCCCTAACCTATGTCTGTTTTAACCCCCCTAACCTATGTCTGTTTTAACCCCCTCTAACCTATGTCTGTTTTAACCCCTCTAACCCATGTCTCATTTACCCATCTTAATTTACTTTGACGTTACCTAACTGGCCCTGACCCAACCAAGATTAATTCAACCTAACCTAACCTAACCTAACCTAACATAACATAGTAACAGTGCGAAGAATAAAAATAAAATGGAGTAGAAGAACAGAGAGGAAGAACAAGAAGAACAAGAAGAAACAGGAGGAGGAGGAGGAGGAGGCTGGAGTATGACTTAAGAATCCTCAAGGAGTTGGTCAAGGGTGGATGGTGAGGATTTCAAGGCTTGGGAGGGGGGGGGGGTGGGGTCCATGAGAGGAGAGAGGGTTGAGAGGGAGAAGAGAACGGGAGTGAAGAGAGAGGGAGGAGGGCGAGAGTAAAGAGAAAGAGAGAGATGGAGGAGGAGGAAGAGGAAGCGAGAGTAGTGAGAGGGAAATGTGGAAAGAGAGAAGGGGGAATAGGGAGAGGAGAGGAAAGGAGAGAAGGAGCAAGGGCAGAGGGAGAGAGTGAAAGAGGGAAATAGAAGTGAGAGAGAAAGGAAGGGAGAAGGGAGAGTGAGTTAGAGAGAGGATAACAAGTAAGAAAGAGAAAAAAATACTGGAAGAAAGGAGAGAGTGAGAGAGAGAGAGAAGAAGAAGAAATAGAGAAAAGAGAAGAATATACGAAGATAAGAGAAAGTAGCAAAGAGTGATAAAGGAGGAATAGCAATAGAGAACGAAAAGGGTTGATGAAAGTGAGGAGAATGACATAGACTTTCTTCCTCTCCATTCTCTCACTTTCTCCATCTTTTTCTCTCTCTCTTTACCTCCATTCCTTCCTTCCACTTACTCATATATTCCTTCTCCTCCTCCTCCTCCTCCTCCTCCTCCTCCTATGACATGTGACTTATGATCCAGCAGACTGTTGCTTTTAGCGTCTCTCACAGCACACCTGTTACACCTGTTCCCCCCCCCCCCAACCCCCCACCTGCCTCGGCACGTTAATTAGCCTGGCACTTACCTGGTGTCGTTTTAGGGGTCCCGCGTACTACCTACTGTATGTGAGGAACGAGTCATGATTGTGAGTGACAGGTGGTTGTGATGTGAGTTATTATTATTATTATTATTATTATTATTATTATTTTTTTTTTTTTTATGTTACGTCTGTTTGGTTATTCTCTCTCTCTCTCTCTCTCTCTCTCTCTCTCTCTCTCTCTCTCTCTCTCTCTCTCTCTCTCTCTGTGTACCCAGCTCTTCCGACAAGTACTTAACCATCTCCCCCTCTCCCTCCCGTTACACCGTCTACTTACTTTATTAAGTGTGTGAAGTGAGCCGGGGAGGTTAAGTAGGTGGGGAGAGCCGTTCTCACGCACACTGTTTATAAAGTTTGGGGTTAATATTGTAGGGCCTTCAGGGGTCAGGGTGCCTACTGGGTGCCTGGGATCTGTTTATCTACCAGTCTATACGAAAAGTTAAGAGTTGTAGGAAATATTGATGGGTTACGTCAGTCAGTCAGTCAGTCAAGAATCAGTTAGTTCGTCCGTTCGTCCGTCTGAGTTTTGCATCCATGATTGTAATTATTATTATTAACCGGAAAAATATAAGACTGTCATTAGGTTAGGTCAGGTTAAGTTAGGTTACGTTAAGTTAAGTTAGGTTAAGTTAGGTTAGGTTAGGTTAGGTTAGGTTAGGTTACACCACACTCCCCCCCCCCCTCTCCCCTCCCCCCCCCCCACCAAGGATTCCCGGATCGTGTAGAAAATTCCCTCTGTGTGTGTGTGTGTGTGTGTGTGTGAGTGATAGAGTAGTCAGGAGGTTACATGAGGGAATGAGGGGTGAGGGTGACAGAGGCAGCCATCATGAGACAGAGTTATGTGACAGTATAATAGTAGGGGTTAAATCACGTCCCCCCCTCCCTCCCCCCACCAACCCCCCACCAGCCGTTAGTATGAGCAGTCGTACTTGTGACCTACTGGTACTGTGGCTTAGTACTTGTGACCTACTGGTACTGTGGCTTAGTACTTGTCACCTCCTACTGGTACTCTAGTTTAGTACTTGTGACCTTCTACTTGTACTCTGGCATAGTACAGCTGACCCCCGTATGTTACCTGGGGCCACTCTGAACTGCTATACATACATACATACATACATACATACATACATACATACACACATACATACATACATACATACATACATACATACATACATATACACACACACACACACATACATACATACATACATACATACATACATACCCCACATTTCTCCTACCATTTACTCCCCTCATATCCCTGGCAATTTTCCCCTCTTCTCTCCCATTATCTCCCCCTTCCCCTCACCACTCCCACACTCCCTCCTCCTCTCTCCCCTCTCCCTCACTCCCTCCTCCTCTCTCCCCTCTCCCTCCTCAAAACAAACAGCAACAAACACCAACAAACGAATAAATCAGGCACTCTGGACTCACAATCCACCCAGGCACTGAACACCCCCACCGTATAAAACTCAACAGAAGAAGCAGTTGCAACAAATTAAGGAAACATAAAGACGCAGGAGAGTTCAATGGCTCCCTAATTTGCAAATGGAGAAAAAAAGGTGCGACGCCACTAGGAGTTATGGCCTCCATCTGGCCCTGGGAGGAGAAGGAGGAGGAGATCACTGGGTGGAGATCCCTCAGGAGAACATCGGAGAGGAGAAGCTGTCGTAGGTATAAATTAATTGAATTAAATCTGGTCTAATTAACGTAAGATGTTTTAACCTGGATTCTGAAAGGTTCGTAGGATAACTTTTGTTGAAAATTTTTCTCGTAACTAATTAGATAACTGCACATGTCTGGGTTTGTATGCTTAAAATGTCGTAAGTTTATTTTTTATCGTAACTACTTAAAATAACTTAACTCCTCCTTGGATTTTTTAAAATTATCGTAAGTTTAATTTTTTTTTCTCGTGACCAAGGCAATAAGTACCATCTTTATCGCCCGAACTCTTAAAAAAGTCGTAAGTTATTTTTTTCTCGTGTCTAAATAACCACGATCTTTTAGCTTGGATTCTTAAAAGTTCTCAGGATTGTTTATTATCATCATTATCATTATTATTATTTTATTATTATTATCATTATTATGATTTATTATTATTATTATTATTATTATCATCATTATTATTATTATTATTATTATTATTATTATCATTATTATTATTATTATTATTATTATTATGATTATATTTTTTATTATTATTATTATCATTATTATTATTATTATTATTATTATTATTATTATTATCATCAGTTTTCATGGTAATTAAGAGATTCGTAAACATAATATAGATGTCTCAAAAAAATGTATCCAGGCTGCCTCACCTCTGATAATGTTACAATGCACAAGTTCACCTGATCACCATGATAATATATAAAGTAGTATGTATACATTTTTTTGAGACACCCTGTAATTTTGTCTCTTGTTTTCTGATGAGATTTTCTGAGTACGATTCGTAAGTTATTTTTTATTGTTATTTTTTTATCTAGTCGTTTCCCTTCCATAAAATCTAATGAATTGTTTTCTTTTCCACCAATGAACGTGAGATAAGACAAACCCCCTCTAGTTAAGGTCGAGTTACAGTACCATTCTGACGCCATATGCAACTCCTGAGGTTCATTAGGGTGCGTCTTGGTGGTCCATAGTCTTCTAAATGCTCGTAAGGTTTTTTGTTTTATGGTATGTTAGGTTAGGTTAGGTTTAGGTTTAGGTTAAGGTTAGGTTAGGTTAGGTTAGGTTAGGTTAGGTTCTTTCTATAAGCTCAAGTTAAGAGAATATTTTGATGTACGTGTGTTTGAGAATCCCTCCTCCTCCTCCTCCTCCTTCTCTTCCTCCTCTTCCTCCTCCTCCTCTTCCTACTCCTCCTCCTCCTCCTTCTTTTCTTCCTCCTCCTCCTCCTTCTTTTCTTCCTCCTCTTCCTTCTCTTCCTCTTCCTCCTCCTCCTCCTCCTCCTCCCTACCTCAGTGACGACGCTGCACCTTCTTAAATCCTCTTGTTAGCCGAGGAGGGTCTTCTTATTCCTCTTCTCCTTCTCCTCCTCCTTTTCTTCCTCCTCCTTTTCTTCTTCCTCCTCTTTTCCTTCCTCCCACTCCCTTTTCACTTCTCCAGTTCTACCCTTCCTCTCCCTTTCCCTTCTGACTCTTCCCATTTACCTTAATTTCTACTCCTTCATTCCCCTCACCTCTCCTTCTCCCCTCTCCTCTTTCCCCCACCTATCTCTCTCCCCTTCTACCTCTCCTCTTCCCTACCCTACTTTTTTCCCCACCTCTTTCCCACCTTTATTTACCTCCTTTCCCATTCCCACCCCTCACTACTCCCTTCACCTCCCCCTACTTTCCTTCCCATCCCCTCCCCTCACGCCTTCCTTCACCCCTCCCTCCTTCTTTCCCCTCCGCATCCCTCCCCCTCACTTCTCCCTTCACCTCCCCTCCTCTCCCCTCCTTTCCCCTTACTTCTCTCCCTACCTTTCGCCCCTTCACTTCTCCCTCACCTCTCCCTTCAGTTTCTACCTTCCCTCCCCTTCTCTCCCCTCACCTCTCCCTACCCTCCCTCCCCTTCTCTCCCCTCACCTTTCACACTTAGACGTCAGATGCTGTTGCTGATAACTGGAGTGACGAAAGCGGGACTGATGTGCTTTTGTATACCAGCCAGAATCAATATTTTTGTTGACCTTGTTCTCCCCTCCTCTTCCTCCTTCCTCTTCTTCTTCTTCTTCGCCCTCTTCTTATTTATTTACTTCTACCTAGACCTCCCTCCTCCTCCTCCTCCTGCTCTCTCTTTTGTTGTTTTTCTTCCAACTCTTTATCGCTTTCTTCCTCTTCCTTCTTTACATCGGATTGAATGTCTCTCTCTCTCTCTCTCTCTCTCTCTCTCTCTCTCTCTCTCTCTCTCTCTCTCTCTCTCTCTCTCTCTCTTAAAAGTCTCTGGTTCAAGGAGGACTTAAAACTCGAGACAAGCATCTGGCCTAAATAAATTACTCTCCAGAGACTCCCCACGCCTCACCCCACGCCCCTCCCAAGCCTCACCCCACGCCCCCAACACTCTCCCTCCACGCCCCATCCCATATCTCCCGCCCCCTACGCCTACACACAAAAAAAGAGTTTGTACAAGATTGGTTCAGTAATTCTGTAGCCGCACTTATTTTTAAAAACTCCTCCCCCCTGCCGCCATCCCCTGCCCCCCCCCCCCCGCCCCCCCCTGCCGCTCCCCCCTGCCCCCCCTGCCCCCCTATGCCCCACCTCCCCCTCTAAGTAAAAGACGGGGGGGGGGGGGGGGTAATGATAATGGCTAATGGTTTTGAGGGTAATAATAACAATAATAATAATAATAATAATAATAATAATAATAATAATAATAATAATAACTATCTAAAATGAAGTGAAGGAGGTGCATATAGCAATCACCTGTGACAGTTAGTTTTGTCTGTCTGTCTCTTCGTTTGTCCGTCCGTCCGTCCGTCCGTCCGTCATTTTAAAGGAAAAGTCGTGACATGAATTAGTTAAATAAATTCTATACAAATTCGTCACATAAATGGAAAACAGATTAATTAATTTTTTGTTAACTCTCATAATTAATTTTCTTAAAGGTCTGAAAGAAATGAGATAATTATACTTAATAAATGTTTGTTCCTGCCAGTGAGTGGGTAGTGGAGTGGGAGAGAGAGGGCTGGTGGTGGAGTGGGTGATGGAGTGAGAATGAGTGTTGCACTTCGAGTGAGTGGGTGGTGGAGTGGGAGTGAGTAAGGGAGGAAATGATTGGAATTGGAGTGGCGAATGATGATAAATGAACAGGAGTAAAGAGAGGGAATTAATATATAGAAATGAGTGGGATAAGTGGGGATGCGTGAGAGTGAGTGGGGTGTGAGGGAATAGTGTGACCAGTACGACGTCGGGTACTTGAGAACACACTTGAGAGGGAAGGTGTTAAATGAGTGGTCCTTAACCAACACACACACACACACACACACTCTCTCTCTCTCTCTCTCTCTCTCTCTCTCTCTCTCTCTAGGATCACGAGATAAACACTACTACTACTACTAATAACAACAACAACAACAACAACAACACTGAGGTCCCATTGAAATTAACAACCAAATCACAATAAGGTGTTAGTATCCCCTCTCTCTATATCAGGTTTCTAAAGACGCAAAGAAAATGGGACGTTGTGTATTATAAATTGTGATGTAGAGCAATTTAAAACGAACCCCCCTCCCCCCCCCCCCCTTCCCGCGACAGACGGACAGACAGAGAGACAGACAGACAGACAGACAGAATCACACACACACGCAAGGTTTCGAAACTTTGAATAGGCGACATTTCCATTGCCATTTAAACACAAGTTCTAAAGCAACAATGGTACGGTGTTTGATGTTTGTTTTTTTGGTTTTTCGTATGTATATTTTTTTTTTTTTTAGATATCGAAGGAACGGGAGATTGTTTTTTTTATTTATTGTTTTTTATTGTTTTTTATTGTTTTGTTTTTGTTTTATTATTTTGTTTTGTTTGTTTTATTGTTTTTGTTTTATTGTTTTGTTTTTGTTTTATTGTTTATTTTTTGTTTTATTGTTTGTTTTTTTTTGATTGTTTTTTTATTGTTTTGTTTTTGTTTTTATTGTTTTGTTAAGTTTGCTTCTCTTACTCGCCTCTCCCTTCATATCTTAATGCTTCTCCAATCGTTTTCTGTCGTTCTTTTCCATCTAATCTTCGGGTTTCCTATTCCATCATGATTATTATCCTCCTTCTTCCCTAATTCCTTCCATTTTTTATCTCTCCCTTTTATCTCTCTCCTTATTTTTATCTCTCTCACCACACTTAACGCCTCCCTCTCCCTCCTCTTCTCACCTTATTTATGTCTCACCACACCTCACGCTTTCCTCCCTCTTTCTTCTCTTTATTTCTCTCACACCTCACCTAGAGCGAACTCCATCCCTCCTCTCCCTATTTCTCTCACACCTCACCTAGGGCCCCCTCTCCCTCTCCCTATTTCTCTCATACCTCATCTAGGGCCCCCTCTCCCTCTCCCTATTTCTCTCATACCTCACCTAGGGCCCCCTCTCCCTCTCCCTATTTCTCCCATACCTCACCTCGGGCCCCCTCTCCCTCTCCCTATTTCTCCCATACCTCACCTAGGGCCCCCTCTCCCTCTCCCTATTTCTCTCACATCCCACCTAGGGCCCCCTCTCCCTCAAGGGCGGGTGACGCCAAGTGATATTGGTGTTTGTGTAGAGATTAGTGGCGCCGCTGGTGATGTAGGAGCTGGTGACGGGCGCCTGCAGCCACGCGGTGAACAACTGGCCAGGGCACGGTGCCATTTTCGTGGGTGGCTGCCTCTTTAGGGGGAAGGTGCCACTTTAAGGGGTGGGTGTCACTTTAGGGGGAGGGTGTCACTTTAAGGGGTGGGTGTCACTTTAGGGGGTGGTGCCACTTTAGGGGGAGGGTGCCACTTTAAGGGGTGGGTGTCACTTTAGGGAAGAGTGCCACTTTAAGGGGTGGGTGCCACCTTAGGCGGTGGGTGTCACTTTAGGGGAGAGTGCCACTTTAGGGTGTAGGTGCCACCTTAGGGGCAGGGTGTCACGTTAGTGGGGTACATTGGGGGAGAATGCCACTTTAAGGGTGCCTTCCACTTTAAGGGGAGGGTGTAACTGTAATGGAAGAGGGAGAGTGCCACTTTACGCGGGAGAGGGTACTGATTTAAAGGAGTTCACTTTTGGAGAATATCACTTAGGGAAGGCTGAGACACACTGTTTTGGGAAGAGGGATAAGTGTGCCATCTTTTGGAAGTGTAGGGTGCCACTTTGGGTAAGAGAAGGGTACCACTTGGTGAGATAAGTCTCCCATTGTAGGAGGGATGAAGAACACTGTTTTTTTTGTGGGGGAGACAGAGTGCCAATTAGTGTAGAGGGTAATGGCACTGTTGGGGTGAAGGTGTCAGATTTTTTGAGGGTGACGAGAGAAAGGATCAAACAAACGGAGGAAGACAGGGTGCCAGTGTCTGATAGCTGAAGTGCCAAATTGTGAAAGAGGGGGGAGTAAGAGTGTCTGTACATTGGAAAGATACTATAGTTGTGATTGGTCAGTGTTAGATGCATTCTGATTGGGCTACGGTATAAGTTTCTTTTAGTCTTTTATCTGACATAGTGCGAGGGATAACTACAAACACGATAACTCAGACTAAAAAAGGATAATCTTCGACGGTGGATAACTAGAAAAGAATAGCATAAATAACCGGAAATAGCCAGAACGCACGGGGTAAATTTGTGATCATGCGGAAGTACGATATCACATAGACGACACAATGTAAACAAAAGCCTTCGTACGAAATGGTGAGGGAGTGAGGTTAGGTATAGGTAAGTTGACGTGCCGGGTAGCTGCTTGTCGTGCCGGGAGTAACACACATGAATGTCACAAGGGACTCCCAGTTTGACGTGATGTAGTGTGACGACCACATAAAAATATGACGTCAATTATGGGAGAGAGAATACCAACTAGACCTTCGGGGAACACGGAGGAGTAAAAACGCGACGAGAGAAGGAGACACACTTGACGTTGTAGCTAGTGTTGTCTGTCGCCGGGGGTGTTGATGGCTAGGGTGTAGTGGGTGGGTGGTAGGGGAGTGTTACTGGGTGCAGACTCTAGCCAATGCTTTGTCTGTCGCCTGGGTATGACACACTGGTGGGGGGGTTTACAGGGTGTAGTAAATGTTGTGTTTGTCGCCTGGATGTGATACACTACCTCATTAGGGTGTAGCGGCGGTAGATGCTAGGGAGAGCTCTAATATAATGATGGGTGTAGTGGTAGATTGGGAATGAAAGTCACTAGAGTGTACTTCAGGGTGTAGTGATGGCTATAGGTGGAGGAATCTAGTAGTGTTATTGTAGGTGTTGTAGTGATGTGTAAAAGGTGGAGTTTGGAGGTTGGTGTGTGGCTGCTTGGAGGTGAGTGGGGATATGGAGGTTGGGTGAGAGGGGGATGAGAGGGAAAATGTGAGTGGACGATGAATATAAGGATGATGGGGAGAGTGAGAGTGGGAGATGAATGGGAGAGGGAGAGAGGGAAATGAATACAAATGGTGAAAGGGAGAGGAAGGTTTTGGAGATGAAAACGGGGGAGATGAGAAAAGTGAGGAGGAAGAGATTGAGAAGGAGAGAGAGAGAGAGAGAGAGAGAGAGAGAGAGAAATATTTAAGTGAGAGGGAGAGATAACCGTGAGTGAGAGGGGGAAGGGAGAGGTGAGAGGGGCTGCGGAGAGAAAAGGTATCACCGGGACCTCAAGCGGTTGTGACACACACCACATGACACCTTCCTGCTCCTCTTAATTCTCCTTATTATCTTCTTATTTTCCTTCTCCCCTTAATTATTCCTCTTCTTTTCCTCCTCCTCACCATCCCTTCCCCTCACCACCCCCTCCCCCTCACCACCCCCTTCCCCTCACCACCCCCTTCCCCTCACCACCCCCTCTCCTCACCACCCCCTCTCCTCACCACCCCCTTCCCCTCACCACCCCCTTCCCCTCACCACCCCCTCCCCTTACCACCCCCTTCCCCTCACCACCCCCTCCCCTTACCACCCCCTTCCCCTCACCACCCCCTCCCCCCCCTCTAGGCGACACACGAAAGATACCACAAGGTCCCATCGGTTTACCCATAGTAGACGCGGTCGATAAAACACTACGATAAATTTAGACTTAATAAACACGTCGATAAACAAGAGGAAACCTGTTTTAGACACGATGAATAAATTAATGAACGAATTACCTGTTTAAATCGTATTAGAAGGTATCGACAGGTAAAGGGAGGAACTGTGTGTTTACCTGTCGACCAATGAACACGAGCCATTGTATTCCCGCGAATCGCTGTGATTGGTCTATTGCACGTGATGTCACACCATAACATTACATGACGTCACTATGACATGGCGCCTGTGAAGATGGTAGACTTGTAAGGTGTCGATAAAGGAAGGAAGAGACACCTTAAGATAACTCTGATGAGAGGGATTGACATAAGGGAAAATAAATGATGGAGAGATGAGGGAACGAGGAAGAGTAAAGAGATAACTTAGGAAGAAATACAAATTGTAGCAATAGAATAAGTAAAAAAAACAAAATACGGAATAAATGACGTAATAACAAGGGACAGAAGAAGAACCGGTTAGGAATAAACGATAAACAACACAACAAGGAATAAACGTAATAATAACCAAGTGATGAATAAATAATGATGAATAAAAGGAGGAATGACAGAGTGGTGAATAAAGAGTGTGGACAGCATACCGAGAGAGTTGTAAAATATGTTAAAATTGGTCCACCTGGTATTGTAACGCCCCTTAAATTGACATGTAATTGGCAGGAGTGTGATAAATGTCCCCGTGTGCGTGAGAGAGAGAGAGAGAGAGAGAGAGAGAGAGAGAGAGAGAGAGAGAGAGAGAGAGAGAGAGAGAGAGACTACCCCCAATGATGAAAGTGCTTCCCTCTTGTCCCTCAATGTCACTAATTTCCTTGATATATATATATACATATATATTTTTGGTTTTGCCATTAGCAGCAAGTATGTACAGTTTTTTGTCAGTTCCCACTCTGGAGCATCCAACATAGAACTGTCCATGAGAGAAGCAAGGAAACACCAGGTTTAGGCCAACCATCTTTAGGGACTGTCCCTGGCTTTTATTATATATTATATATATATATATATATTAATATATATATATAATATAATAATATATAATATTTTTTTTTTTTTTTTTTACAAATTTACGGACAAATTAAATTTTTTCTTTGCAATTAAGAGATTTATATAATATCTGTCGTGCATTATTATTAGCTTATTTACCGGTAATTATTTACTTATTTATTTATTTGTATTTTACCTACTGAAGGTTTACAGACCCACGTGTAATGGTGTGTCAGCCGATCCAACCAAAACATCAACACGAGACATGAACCCGGATTCGAATCCTTGAGACTCGGGCCACAAGTAAGAGTGTGTGAAGCAACACTGAATAATGATGGATGAGTCAGTGTTTAGTGAGAGAGAGAGAGACGGGGGGGGGGGGGGAGGGAGAGTTGTCTAGTGTGAGGGAGTAAGGGAGAGTGCTTAAGTGTGAGAGGGAGGGAGGGAAGGAAGGAGAGTTCTATGGTTTGAGAGGGAGGAAGGGAAGAAAAAAGAGAGGGAAATGTAGAAGTTTGTAGTGAGAGGGAGAGACAGGTAGGAAATTTTAGTGAAAGAGAGGAAGGGAAGGAAGGGCAAAGGATTTTAGTGAGAGGGAGGAGGGGAGGGAGAGGTAGAGGTAGAAGCTTTTAATGAGAGGGAGGGGGAGGTGAGGAATAGGTAAGATATTTTAGTAAGACGGAGGGGGAGAGGGAGGGAGAGGGATCAGTGGACCGGCTGTAAAACTCTCACTTGCTGGGAGAGGTCTCGTGAGGGGACCAGCTGTTGAGTGGTGAGGGGATAAGAAGATGGAAGGGAGTGATGTAAGAAGGAAGGAAGGAAGGGGGTGATGTAAGAGGGAGGGTCGGGAAAGAAGATGGGAGGGGAACGATAAAGAAGAACGGATATGGTAGGGAAGTAAAAAAGCAAATAAATTGGGGGATACTGACATAGAGAAGAGATTTAGAAGAAAGGTGAGAGGTGAAGAAGCTGATGAGAGAGAGAGAGAGAGAGAGAGAGAGAGAGAGAGAGAGATAAATAACATGTGGTGAGGGGAAAGTATCTCTTGGCGACTTAGAGGGGAGATGGTAGAGCTTCTTAGGACCTGCAGTGAGGGGAGAGGGAGAGCCTAGGTGGTGGTGAGGCTTATTGAGTGGTGAGTGAGGAGGGAGTAGTGAGTGAAGGGAGAGTAGTGAGTGAGTAACGGAGAGTAGTGAGTGGGAGAGGGAGTAGTGAGGTATAGTAAGGAAGAGTGAAAGGGAGGGGCAATCTAGACAAAAAAAGTGAAAGTTTTAAAAAGAAAGTGACGAAGAGAATAAAACTTTTTAAAGGGACAGTGAAAGAAGCCGGGAATGAAGGCAGGAGAGAGAGAGAGAGAGAGAGAGAGAGAGAGAGAGAGAGAGAGAGGCACAATAATACTCGAGGGGTTGGACGACGAGGTATTGAGTCTCACTTAAAGGTCCTCAACTCGGGAACCAATTTTTGTCAGCTCGTCTCACATTAAATGGAACTCGTTTCTCAAAATCCTTAAATCCCTCTCAGGTAAACAGATAAACAAACAAGTAACTATGTAAACAAACACGTAAACAAATAAATAGTTAAGCATGCAGGTAAATATATAAAAAAGTAATTAAGTAAACAATCAGGTAAAAGGGTAAACAGATACGTAAACATGTAAACAGATCACAACTATTGTAAACAGAGAATAAAGGCAGTTGCGTTTGTCAGTTCATTTAGGATTAACAATTTTTTCATCAGTTTTCGAATCGGTGGACGAGGGGCACAATTATGATGTGGTATATCTCGACTTTAGTAAAGCCTTCGACAGAGTCCCCCACGAAAGACTAATTAGAAAGGTAGAACCTCATGGCATCAAAGGTGACATCCTTAAATGGATTAGGGCGTGGTTACAGGACAGGAAACAGCGAGTGAGCATTAACGGCACTAAGTCCCATTGGAGCAACGTCACAAGTGGAGTTCCCCAAGGCTCAGTACTTGGACCATTATTGTTTATTATATACATAAACGACATAGATATCGGCATAGACAGCAACATAAGTAAATTTGCTGATGACACTAAAATAGAACGTGTTATCAAATCTGACGAGGACTCGGCAAAACTACAGGAAGATCTAAACAAATTTTTCGAATGGTCTGAAAAATGGCAGATGAAATTCAACGTCGACAAATGTAAAGTACTCAGTATAGGAGATGTAAACAGGGAAACCAGATACCAGATGAACAACGATGCCATAGAGAAATCCGACTGCGAGAGAGATTTAGGAGTAATGATAAGTAGGAACCTTAAGCCAAGTAAACAATGTGTTTTTGCTCGTAACAAGGCTAATAAAGTACTTGGGTTCATACAAAGGAGTGTTAGTTACAAGACTAGCGAGGTCATCCTAAAACTGTATCTTGCTCTTGTGAGACCACACCTGGATTACGCAGTCCAGTTCTGGTCACCGTATTACAGAATGGATATAGAATCCTTGGAAAGAATTCAGAGGAGAATGACAAGACTAATCCCGGGCATTAGGAACCTTGAGTATAGAGACAGGTTAAAGCATCTTAATTTGCACTCCCTTGAGAGACGTAGAGCGAGGGGCGACCTGATAGAGGTGTATAAGTGGAAGGCAGGGCTAAACAAAGGGGACATTACAAAGGTACTCAAATTATCCAACCAGGAGCGAACTCGTAACAATGGTTTTAAATTAGACAAATTTAGATTTAGGCGTGAAATAGGTAAACACTGGTTTGGAAACAGAGTAGTGGATGAATGGAACAAGTTACCAAATATCATCATTAACTCGAATACGCTGAATTGCTTCAAACATAGGTTGGATGCTCATATGAGCAATAGGGGTTGGGTGTAAACGGGACTGCCCAGTATGGGCCAATAGGCCCGCTGCAGTTTCCTCCATTCTTATGTTCTTATGTGAATATTTGTATCACTGGTTCGAAACACTAAAGACAATGTGTTCAATCCTGTTCGAATCACGAGCTTAATTAGACGTTATCCACGGCTTCGAATCATACTAAAATGAACACAGCGTCAGTCTCGAATCACAGTTAAAGGCATATAACTTCAGTTCGAATCACTGTTAAAGATTCATGCTTTTAGTTCGAATCACAACCAGAATATATAATGAAATTCCCAGTTCGAATCACAGTTTAAGATTCATATTCTTAGTTCGAATCACAACCAGAATAAATAAAAAAATCCTCAGTTCGAATCATTTAAAGAAATATGTGATCCTCGAATCGAATCAACTTCAGTAAGATATTTTATAGTTTATTCGAATTACCACCAGAGACGCTTCTTAAGAACGGCTCGTGTACACCTGCTTCGTCTGTGTTCACTTCTTCTCCCACCAGGTGACTCAAGTGTGGTGTGACTTTTGTGGGTCGTATCTGTAGTAATGACTCGAAGCAACTGACACACACACACACACACACTTTATCACACTGAGGCTGTATATTATCTAAGAACAGTAGACACTCACCACACTCAAGTCTATCCATATCCTGAGTGTGTCGGGTGAAGTAGGTACATTGTAGAGTCACAGGTGAGGGCGTCGTGTGGGCATTAAACTTACTATAAGACACTCAGATGGTCTGCACTCTCCTGCGACAACACACTTAACACGAGGCCAAAACCTTCTCCGTGTGTGTGTGTGAGAGAGAGAGAGAGAGAGAGAGAGAGAGAGAGAGAGAGAGAGAGACGACTGGCGGATGTTGTAGTCTCTCTGATAATTGGGATAGGTAGTTTACGGAGCCAAGCCAGCCAAGGAGTGAGGGGAGAGAAGCCAGGGAGTGAGGGTAGAGAAGCCAGGGAGTGAGGGTAGAGAAGCCCGGGAGTGAGGGGAGAGAAGCCAGGGAGTGAGGGGAGAGAAGTCAGGGAGTGAGGGGAGAGAACCCAGGGAATGAGCGGGGAGAAAGGCCAGGGAGTGAGGGGGAAGAAGCAAGGGAGTGAGGGGAGAGAAGCCAAGGAATGAGGGGAGAGAAGCCAAGGAATGAGGGGAGAGAAACCAAGGAATGAGGGGAGAGAAGCCAGTGAGTGAGGGAAGAGAAGCCAGTGAGTGAGGGGAGAGAAGCCAGTGAGTGAGGGGAGAGAAGCCAGTGAGTGAGGGAAGAGAAGCCAGGGAGTGAGGGGAGAGAAGCTAGTGAGTGAGGGAGGCGGACAGGAAGGACGGATCATATATTAGGATGGTAATGATCGCGCGTCCTGACCTGTCTCTTGAATCCTACCGTAGGACTCCTCCCTCTGTCCCTCTCTCTCTCTCTCTCTCTCTCTCTCTCTCTCTCTCTCTGACCATTACCATACTTCCTGACCCCTCCATATTCCCCTAACCACTGACCCTCCCTCCCTCCCTCCCTCTATGGCCCTCACCTTCCTGGCCCCTCTCTTCCATGAACCCCTTAAGGGAAAAAGGGCAGCCCAGATGGCCCTTAGTGATAATTAACACTGACTTACACCGCCTCCAGGTTGCAGGTTAAATGAGCTCACGTCCTAATAGGGCCCAATCTAACCCAACCCAACCCAACCCAACCCAACCCAACCTAACCCAACCCAACCTAACCCTACGCTAACTATTAAAATTAGAACCTGTTCGGGCGTTAGACTTGTCAGGACTGGGGCCCTTTAGGACTGGGGCCTAGTAGGACTGGGGCCCGTTTGACTAGTCACTTCTCTCAAAGTCTCCCTGTTTCGTTAGTAGTTTAATATGTTGTTTAAAAAAGAGTCAACCTGCTGCCATTAACTAATACCTAGTGAGAGCGTGGAGAGCATTGTGTGTGTGTGTGAGTGTGTGTGTGTGTTTGTTTCTCTCTTATCTACATACAAGGAAGACATTTCATTTACTGCCTAATAATAATAATAATAATGATAATAATGATAATAATAATAATAATAATAATAATAATAATAATAACAATAATTATACAGGAAACTACTGATGCATTCTTTACTTACCGATATAAAAAAGACGTCAATTGCCTTTTATAAATCATTACGTCACGGAGTCACAGTGGAGGAGGAGGTCAAGAACCCCCCCCCCCACCCCCACCCCAAGGAATCTGAGGGTGGAGGAGGAAGACGTCAACACTCCCCCCCCCCCCCCCCCCCAGAATCAGAGGGTGGAGGAAGAGGAGGTCAACACCCCCGCCCCCCAGAGTCAAAGGGTGGAGGAGGAACCCCCCAGAACCTGTGTCATATATCGGCCGGTGATGGAGGTGTCGTGGAACAGCGGGTTGACCAAAATTGATTAACTCTTCTCTCCAGATAGATCGTGGGTGGTGGGGAGAGGAGGAGGAGGAGGTGGGGTAGGTCCGAGAGAGAGAGAGAGAGAGAGAGAGAGAGAGAGAGTGAAAAATTGACCTGTTCTTCTTTAGATAGATCATGTATGGTGGTCGGGGTTGAGGGGGGTGGGTAGAGGCGTATGAGAGAGAGAGAGTAACCTAACCTAACCTGACCTAATTTAACCTAACTTGACCTAATTTAATCTAACCTAACCTTATGTCAACTAATCTTAACAAGTATGACTTACCCAAAACTTAACCTAATCATTTTCTAACATCATTAACCCAACCTAACCCAACCCACAATTCCAGTTCGTTTCCCGGTTCGGTGGGCGGCCGGGGGTGGGGGGGGGGGTGGTTGGTTCAGTTGTACCAAATGTTAATATTCATTTTAATATTTCATGGCCTAGGGTTGTGTGTTAAGTTAGGAGGCGATAATTCACGACAAGACTTAAAACAGCATTAACGTATCGAGTTCAGTATGCAAATGAGGTATTGAGAGTTTCCTTTTCATTAATTAAGTTTATGAATTTGTGAGCTATTGAGAGCGATCGATCAGTTACGAGCTTAAAGGGGTAATACCCTACCTCATTTGCATACGGCCAGGTGTACGTAATATGTTATAAAAGCTTTATGGAATCGTTATAAACAGATGGTTGACTATACATCAGGTCCCCGGTATCAGAAAGGCTCGTGCGGGAGTTTTTTTTTTCCCTTAAGTAGAAATGATTCACTTAAACTTACGATACAGACATCAATTCTTAGAATCTCTTACAATAAATTCCCCTTTTAAGTGGAAATATAGTAACACAACTGACTCACTTTATAACACAAACATAGGATGTCCTCCCCCTGATAATATCCTCCCCCTGATAATGTCCTCCCCCTGATAATGTCCTCTGATAATGGCCTCCCCCTGATAGTGTCCTCCTCCTGATAATCTCCATCCTGATAATGGCCTCCCCCTGATAATGTCCTCCTCCTGATAATCTCCATCCTGATAATGTCCTCCCTCCTGATAATGTCCTCCCCCTGAGAATCTCCTCCCCCTGAGAATCTCCTCCCCCTGATAATCTCCTCCCCCTAAGAATGTCTTCCCCCTGACACCCCTGACACCCCCGTCACCGGACCTGCCCACTTAGTCAAGCGCCCGACCTCCAGTAAGCCTGAGTTTTCGTTTGGTAAAATTACTTTCCAATATCACATGAATCCAAACTTGGTGGTGGCGGTGAGTTATGGGGGGCGGGTCGGCCGAGGGCTGGCCCTGACCTGTGGGTGGAGGAGGAGGTGTTGGTGTGGGGTTAGGGGGTGGGGTGCTGTGATGGTGTGGGGGTGGTGTTTGGAGGTTGTGTGGGAAGAGGAGGGGTGTTCTGATAGTGTGGGGAAGGAGGGGTGATGGTAATTATGGTACAAGTGAGTGGGGGGGGACTATTGAAAATGTAATGCTGTAGGGATTGTGGTGGTGATGGTATGGTGGTTGTGTAAAGTTCATGTTAAAAGTGTTGTGTTGGTTGTTGTTGGTGATTGTAGTGGTGGTTGTTGTTGGTGGTTGTGGTATGGTGATGGTGAGGCATTGTAGGGGATTTCACCGTCTGAGAGAGAACCATTTCTGTAGAGGGGGGGGGGGGGGAGGGGTTTGGAGGAGGTGGAGTGGCATATAGCAATCATCATGTCTGTCTGTCTGTCACGAGAGAGTCTAGTTTTTGTCAGCCCTCTATGGATTGTAGACTTGTCAATACTGGTACTCTATGCACACGAACGAATCACGCAATTAAATGTCCTCCCTGTGTACACGTACATGCATGGGCGCACAGACACGCACTGACACGCACTGCTGGACACACGCACGCATGCTTTACCCCCCCTCTCCCCCCACTCCCCTCGTATACAAGCCTAGACACGCGCCCCCCCCCCCCCACACACACACACTTTATTCTGTTACTTTCTCAACTTTCACTGTTATGTTTGTCACACGTTTTTATCTCTGCCTTTTCCTTCCCCCACCACCTCCTCCTTCCCCCACCACCTCCTCCTTCCCCCATCACCTCCTCCTTCCCCCTCCACCTCCTCCTTCTCTTTTTCTCCACCACCTCCTCCTTCCTCTCCCAACAGACCACCACCTCCCCCGTCCACCCCCCCCCCTCCCCCCTCCCTCCAATATGTCTGGCCACACACTTTACATTGAGTTTTGTTGACATCAGGTTGAAGGACACACTGCGTTAGGATATAAGTACCTCTGACAGTTTCTCCTTCAAGTAGATGTTAACAAAACTAAATGTAGAGTGTGTGGCCATATGTCTGGCCACACACTCCAACACTATGTTCTAGAGTCAAAGGTTCTATTTTCTGACAGACTAGAATCTAGACTGTCAGAAAATAGAACCTTTGAGGGACAGTTCCAAGGATAATTCATCTCAGGTGGCAAGACAGATGGTATATTACGATTGTATCCACTTATTGCACCGAGTAACTTAAGTCAATTACTATGTACAGAACTAAACAAACAATGTACTGAAAATACTGTGTAACATTATATGCCACAATATCCTGACCACTGGGGACTGTTATACACACACCCTTTATGACCTCTATTATGTAATCCTTTAGCACTACCGCCCACAAAATGAGTATGGGGTGCACAATAAACTAGCCGCTGTCTGCTGCAAAATTCAAATACACCGCCACCACCACCACCCCCCGCTACACCACCACCCGCTACACCACCAACGCTACACCTCCACCACCAGACTGCCCTTGGGGAGAAGAGTCGCCCAATAAGACGTTTACGGATCATACGTTTACAAGTTTTCCTCAGTTTGTTTATGAAGCGTTTCACCTGAACTGCGTACCTCACCTCCCTCCCTTCCCTCACCTCACTACCTCCCACAGCTCCCTTCCTTTACCTCCCTGCCTCCCTCTCCTCCCCTCCCTCACCTCCCTCCCTTCCCTCACCTCACTACCTCCCACAGCTCCCTTCCTTTACCTCCCTGCCTCCCTCTCCTCCCTCTCCTCCCCTCCCTCCCTTCCCTCACTACCTCCCACAGCTCCCTTCCTTTACCTCCCTGCCTCCCTCTCCTCCCCTCCCTTCCTTCACCTCACTGCCTCCCTCACCTCACTCCCTCAACTCCCTCACCACCTCCACACACCCCTCTACCTCACCTCCCTCTCACTCCCTTCCCTCACCACCACACACACACCTCACTCCCTCACCTCCTTCTCCCTTCCTTCCCTCACCCCTTCCGATCCCCAACTCCCTTATTCACATCTACACCCTCCCTCACCTCCCTCCCCATCCCATCACCCCCTACCACCCCCTCACCTCCACCCCGTCAGGCCAACCACTGGGACAAAGCCAGACACACACTAGACCACTACTGACATCATTTTACGAAGAGTGTTCCTGGCTGGGGGTCTTACTGACATCATTTTACAAAGAGTGTTCCTGACTGGGGGTCTTTTCTTTAGCCAATGACGCTGGGAGGGGTTGGAGGGGGGGTCTTGGGGACTACAATTATTCGTAAGACTTCCTCCAGATTCTCAAAAAATCTTAAGTTCCAAGTTTCAAAGGAGCGTTTATCGTATTATATGAACCAAAACCGAAAAAAAAGAAAGAAAGAAACAGTTTAAGACAGACAGACAGACAGAGAGACAAAGAAAGAATAAAGTATATAATTGCAACCATGATGTCCGTGTGTGTGTGTGTGGAGGGGGATGGATGGATATAGGGAGGAAGAAAGTAAAGAGGGGGGGGAGGAAGGAGAGAGGGAAAGAAGGAGAGAGGGAAGGAAGGAGGGAGGGAGGGGGGAGGGAAGGAAGGAGTGAGGGAGGGGGGAGGGAAGGAAGGAGAGAGGTAGGAAAAGAAGGAGAGAGGTAGGAAAAGAAGGAGAGAGGGAAGGAAGGGGGAGGGAAGGAAGGAGAGAGGGAGGGGGGAGGGAAGGAAGGAGAGAGGTAGGAAAAGAAGGAGAGAGGGAAGGAAGGGGGAGGGAAGGAAGGAGAGTGGTAGGGAAGGAAGGAGAGAGGGAGGGAAGAAAGGAGAGAGGGAAGGAAGGGGGAGGGAAGGAAGGAGAGAGGTGGGAAGGGAAGGAAGAAGGGAACACTATAAGTTCTCTGTCTGTGTTTGACCTTTTATCTTGTGAATTCCCAATGGATCACGTATCTCCCCCGCCTACTGTCCCACCCACACACCTGCCCCCGCCCACTGTCTCATTCACACATCCCTCCCCCCCCCCCCACTCCCACCCACACACCTGCCCCCGTGCACTGTCTCATTCACACCTGCCCCCCCCCCCTTCCCCCGCTCACTGTTTCGCCGACACCTATCTCGCCCACTGTCCCACCCACACACCTGCTCCCGCCCACTGTCCCACCCACACACCTGCCCCCGCCCACTGTCCCACCCACACACCTGCCCCCGCCCACTGTCCCACCCACACACCTGCCCCCGCCCACTGTCCCACCCACACACCTGCCCCCGCCCACTTTCCCACCCACACATCTACTACCACTTCTTTCGAACCTCTGAATTTAACCACTTCCTTTTGAACCCGAGGCGAACCATCCCCTTTGAATCCCTGAAGCGAACCCTCACCCCCCCCCCCCCTTGTCAGTCGGAGCCTTGTGTCTTCTGTATTATTCGAACACTTGGTTTATTTTCGTCACCAGTTTGACATTTTGTTCGAAGCTCTGACTCGAATCCCCCAAGTGTGGTTTGCAATATTGTGTATATTTGACAAATTGATATATTTTCGGGACCGCTTGTCTGTTGTGTCGTTTCGAAACCCAAAACCGAATCACTTTAGTTGGTCTTGTGTTTGTTGTATATTCGAACAGTTCGTTGTTTTTTTTTTTTCACCAGTTTCATGTTGCGTTCAGTTCCCTCCCGTTTGGACCTAAGAACCGTCGAATCCAAATCCGAGGTTCACATCTTGCGTATTTTCGAGCAACTCTACAAGTCATTAGTATCTGTCTAACCTCCCGTTCGAAACTCAAGAACCGAAACATCCTTTTGTGGTTTCGTTCAGCGTATGATTTGGAACCATCAGCGGTTTAGACCACTGAGTGAATCCCATAAAAATGTAATGTGTGGCGCCATTACTCTTCTTGTTATATGATAAATTTATTCAGATAAATGTACAGTATTCGAAAGATATCAGCACTTAAAAGATGTCAGCACTCAAAAGATGTCAGCACTCAAAAGATGTCCGCACTCGAAAGATGTCAGCACTCAAAAGATGTCCGCACTCGAAAGATGTCAGCACTCAAAAGCTGTCCGCACTAAAAAGATGTCCGCACTCAAAAGATGTCAGCACTCGAAAGATGTCAGTACTGGAAAGATGTCACAACTCGAAAGATATCAATACTCGAAAGATGTCACAACTCAAAAGCTGTCAGTATTGTTGTTGTTCACTTTATTTCTGAATTATTTTCATTTTCAACTTACACTTGGTCTTATACGAGACTCTGCCATTGTTTTGATAATTATGACCTCTCAATCTCTCACGATATATTGTGTCTAAGTCTCTCTTTTTACCTGAGTCTCTACGAGGTATTGTCTCAACCTTTTAAGACTCTTTTGTGTTTGAATCTCCGAGATGCAACGAATCATAGGCAGTGAATCCCCACGACAACAAAGGCTTGAGGACCTGAATCTCCACAACAATTACAGAGATTCTTAAGACCTCCCCACCCTCCCCCTACAGTCTCCACGCATGACAGGTCTCCACAACACGGAGAGCGTCTTAGCGGCGGCCATGGAGACCCGCTCTGCGACCAACGCTCAAGACACTTAATGGGTTGGAGAGAAGGAGAAAGAAGCATCGTTTTGCGTCAGTGTTTTTCCGCGAGGGAGACTTTCTTGACAGCTGGTGATTAATAATTTAGATTGGGCATTGTTGTCGTGTTGTCGTCGTGTTGTTGTTGTTGTTGTTGTCATCATGTTCTTGTGGTCATGATGTTCTTATGTTATTGTCGTCATTGTCGTGTTCTTTTCGTTATGTTGTTGTCGTCGTGTTCTTGTTGTCGTCTTTGTTGTTTTTCCGTCGTGTAATATCATTTTTAAGGACGCTAGAAACATTGTGAGTCGTTCTGTCGTGTTGTTGTCGTCTCTTTTTTGCCTTTGTTATGTAATTACTCTCAAGGATAAGATATTGTAGGTCGTGGCATATTCCTGTCGTGTTCTTGTCGTCTTTATCGTCTCTTAGTCGTGCAATTACGAGTTTAATTCTTTGTAGGAGGATGCGAAGAAGAATTACAAGTTGTGACGCGGTGGAATCTGTGTCGTTGCTTTAGCTGTCGTGTTTTTTGTCGTCTGGTAATTACTTTTGTGGGTCGTGGAGTCGTGCTGTCGTGTTCTTGTTATCGTTGCTGTTGCTTGCTAGAGTTAGTGAGGGAGGGAAGGAGAGGGGGGGGGGGGAAGGATGGCTGGCTCGCTTCCTTCTTCTCCTCCTCTACTGTTATTGCTATGGGATAATTGTTTTTGTTTCTTGATGGGGCTGCTGCGACGGCTGTTCATGGCGTCTCTGTTTGGTTTTTGATGGCGCGGGGGAGGAGGGGCTGCTAGGGGACACACACACACACACAGCCTGGGTGAGGGGGAAGAACCTGGGTGAAGAGGGGAAGGACCTGGGTGAGGGGAAGGACCTGGGTGAGGGGAAGGACCTGGGTAAGGGGGAAAAACCTGAGTGAGGGGGAAAGACCTGGGTGAGGGGGGGGGGGGGGTTCTGAGTGCCAATTTCCTCCCACACCAGAAGGCTTTATACAGGTGGCAGGTAATTACAGGTAAAACACTCAAGAGATTCAGGTGAAGTTGTCTTATCTCTCTCTCTCTCTCTCTCTCTCTCTCTTGTTCCTTGTAATGATGATGATGATGATGATGATGATGGTAAGAGTGTAGAATTGATAGTTGTAATAATAATAAGAGTAGTGAAAGTGAATTTGATAATAATAATAATAATAACAGTAGTAATGCAAATTATGGTAATAACAACGATAATAATAACAATAATCACGAAACTAGGATTATAATAAAAATAAAATATAGTGACAACAATAATAATAATGATGATAATAATAATAATAAGAACAAGAAAAATGATAGTTTTAGGGAACTTAACACAATATAAACAAGTCACAAAAACCATCACCAGTACACACACACACACACACACCCTTAATATAGAAATGGTCCCCTACTCGATAAAAACACCAATTTGATAAAAAAAAATATATATATGATATTCTTTTTTCCTCAACGGCATTATTTTCGTCTGTATATATTTTTATTATTATTTTTTTTTACGTAAAGTTGTTAGTTATGTGGTCAGGGGAGAGGGAAAACATCGGAGCTACGTGGTTGGTAGATGGGGGAGAACTGTCCAGGATCTGAATGGGTTTGTGTATAGTCTGTCAGGTGTTACGTCACGGCCGTCACACGCTAGTCACGTCACAGTTGTCACACGTCACTCAGGTTATTGTGGTGGCGCTGGTGGTGCTGGAGGTCACGGGGGGGGGGGGGGGCGGCAGTGGTAGGCTGGTTCTCCTGCAGGTAGGCGGCAGAAAGGCAAGCATGAACTTAACATGCTTCCCAGATGGGCACTGTAAGCGCTTCTGCGCTTCACCTTGCACAGGATGTAAGGGGGTGCCCAATAAACTAGCCCCCTCCGGGGCAATCTAAAAAAAATATCAATCTAGGCGGCAGGGAGAGTGAAATGGAAGGGTCTGGTGGCAGGGAGAGTGAAATGGAAGGTGTCTGGTGGCAGGGAGAGTGAAATGGAAGGTGTCTGGTGGCAGGGAGAGTGAAATGGAAGGTGTCTGGTGGCAGGGAGGGTAGCAGGGAAAGGTCTAGCGGCAGGGAGGGTAACAAAATTGGTTTCTAACGGCAGGGAGGGTAACAGGGGAAGGGTCTGGTAACGGGGAGGGTAGCAGGGGAAGGGTCTAGTGACAGGGAGGGTAGCAGGGGAAGGGTCTAGTGACAGGGAGGGCAGCAGGGGAAGGGTCTGGTGACAGGGAGGGCAGCAGGGGAAGGGTCTGGTGACAGGGAGGGTAGTAGGGGAAGGGTCTGGTGGCAGGGAGGGTAGCAGGGGAAGGGTCTGGTGGCAGGGAGAGTAACAGGGGAAGGGTCTGGTGACAGGGAGGGTAGCAGGGAAAGGGTCTGGTGGCAGGGAGGGTAGCAGGGAAAGGATCTGGTGGCAGGGAGGGTAGCAGGGGAAGGGTCTGGTGACAGGGAGGGCAGCAGGGGAAGGGTCTGGTGACAGGGAGAGTAGCAGTGGAAGGATCTGGTGGCAGGGAGGGTAACAAAATTGGTTTCTAACGGCAGGGAGGGTAACATGGGAAGGGTCTGGTGGCAGGGAGGGCAGCAGGGGAAGGATCTGGTGGCAGGGAGGGTAGCAGGGGAAGGATCTGGTGGCAGGGAGGGCAGCAGGGGAAGGGTCTGGTGACAGGGAGCGTGGGTCAAGCAAGATTTACTACCTCCAGCAGTTTGCATTTAGTCATGTAGAGAGTTCCAGTGTGTGTTAATAATAATATTAATAATAATTAACGGTTTATTGGAAAAGTTCTGCAGCCCGAAGGCTGAAAATATATATTGGACATAAATGACTTATTACATACATTGGTGGTTTAACAAAAGCCTTTATTAGAGAAAGGTACAGGAACATACAGTGAACATACAGATTAATGTAGGTCTTGAACAGCAAACTTGTAGTGTAGTAACTCCCTCCCAGTGTGTGTGTGTGGTAGGCTTTCAGTAGTCATAGCCCCCTCTTCCCCCTCTCTCTCTCTCTCTCTCTCTCTCTCTCTCTCTCTCTCTCTCTCTCTCCCCCCTTTCTCTCTCTCTCTCCTCCTCCCCCCTCCTCTCCCTCTCTACCTCTCCCCCTCCTCCTCCCCCCCTCCTCTCCCTCTCTACCTCTTCCCCTCCTCCCCCCTCCTCTCCCTCTCTACCTCCCCCTCCTCCTCCCCCTCCTCTCCCTCTCTACCTCCCCCTCCTCCCCCCTCTCCTCCCCCTCTCCCCCTCCTCCTCCCCGTCTCCCCCTCCCAGTCTCCCCCACTCCCCTTCCTCCTCCCCGTCTCTCAGTATCAATTCTTTTTACCAAATGATTTTTTTGTTACGTCTTACGGGAAAGGTCCATTACCGATACCTTATAAATTACTTAATGCTTGGTTCTTGTCTGTGGCTATTTCCCCCCCCCCCCCCACCTTTCAAGTTTTTCCCCCCACCACTTGTGTATTTTTCCCTCACTATTCAACGTTTCTTCCCTGAAACTTGTGTATTTTTCCCTGGCACTTGTATATTTTCCCCGCCATTGTGTATTTTTCTGCCACTTGTGTATTTTCCTGCCGCTTGCATATTTTCCCCGCCACACGTTTATTTTCCCCCATCACTCAACATCTCCTCCCCATCATCCAACATTTCTCCCCACCACCCAAAATTCCTCCCCATCACCAAACATCTCCTCCCCGCCACTCAACATCTCCTCCCCAATATCCAACATTTCTCCCCATCACTCAACATCTCCTCCCCAATATCCAACATTTCTCCCCACCACCAAACATCTCCTCCCCACCACTCAACATCTCCTCCCCACCACTCAACATCTCCTCCCCATCACTCAACATCTCCTCCCCAATATCCAACATTTCTCCCACCAAACATCTCCTCCCCACCACTCAACATCTCCTCCCCATCACTCAACATCTCCTCCCCACCACCCAACATCCTCCCCACCACTCAACATCTCCTCCCCATCACTCAACATCTCCTTCCCACCACCCAACATTCCTCCCCACCACCATCTGTTCTCCCCCAAACCCTGAGTCAGGCGGGAAGAAAATTAAACAGTAGTGTCGGTTCTTGGTTGTCGTGAATGGCACTAACTTCTTCCCCTCCCCAGGCTCCCCTCCCCTCTCCTCCCCATCCTCTCCCCAACCCTCCCATTACACGACCCCTTCTCCTGTCCCTCTCATTTTCCCCTCTCCTCCCCTTCTATGTTTCTCCCCTTTCCTCCTTCTCTTATTTCTCGTTTCTCTCCTTCCCATTTCTCCCTTCCCACAATTATCTCTCACCCACCTCTTCTCTTCATTCCCACTGATAACTCTCTCCTACGCCCCCCCCCCTCTCTATTCCCTCTCCTCACTTTATCTAATTGTTTCCCCCTCTCTCTTTTCTCCCATCTCCTTCCCCATATTCCACCTCCCTTCCTCATTCCTTCCCCCTTCCCTCCATCTCTCCTCCTTCTCTCCCTCCCTCTCTCCTCCTTCCTTCCCTCCCTCTCTCCCCCTTCATTTCCTTCTTCTCACCTCTTTCCTTCCCTCCCTCTCGCCTCCTTCTCTCCTGCCATCCCTCCCTCTCCCCTCCCTCCTTCCATCCCTCCTTCCCTCCCACTCCCCTCCCTCCTTCCATCCCTCCCTCCCACTCCCCTCCCTCCTTCCATCCCTCCCTCCCTCTCCCTTCCCTCCCTCTTCCCTCCCTCTTAGAGCCTCACGAGAGGGGAAAACTTAGGCAGTAGAGGGGAAAGAAGAAGACAATACTTTCCATTTCGAGGGGACGAGTAGCCGGGGTGCCTGACAGCCAGTGAGTCCCCCATGATTTTATGGGGTAAGGAGATGAGGAGGAGGGAGAGAAGGAGATGGAGGGAGAGGGTAGGAAGGGCAGGAAGGAGGGAGATGGGAAGGAGAGGTGGAGAGGGAGGGGAGGCCGAGGGAAAATGGAGGGAGAGAGTGGGAAGGGGAAGATGGGGTAAGAGGAATACAAGGAGGGAGAAGGTGGTAAAAGGAAACGAAAATAGAGAGGGAAGGGAAATGAGAGAAAGAGGAGGAAGAATTGGGAAGTAGTTGCGAGGGGAAAAGAAAGAAAGTGTTGAAGAGGGGAAGAGGAAGAGAGGGGGAAAAAGAGAATTAAGGGTGTTGACAGAATAGCGTAAATCTCCCTAGACCGTATTGTGATGAGTTCATATTCAGGGGAAACTTAGGTTTAGGGGAAAAACTTAACTTTATGATGCCAGGGGAATAATTTAACGAATATCTTAGTTTATAGGAAAAAAATCAACTTTATGGTGGAGGGGAAATAATTTAAGGTACAAATTTTATTAAGAAGGGGAATAGGGGAAAATTGTATTAAAGAGGGGAATAATTTAGGGGAAATATATGATAAGGGGGAAATTTTTTAACTATTGTGGAGGGGAAATTTAAATATAAGGGGAAAACTGTACTGTATTAAGGCGGGGAATAATTTAGCAGTTTATGATGTCTGTTTGTGAAAGTTGTAAACCATCGTTGAGATTAATAAAGAGAGAATGGTCTTGTTAATGGTGTTTATCCCGTTGTTTTCACCCTATATATGGAGAATAGGGGGGGTGAGGGGGTAGAGGTGAGGGGGGATGGGAGGTGAGGGGGGATGGGAGGTGAGGGGGGATAGGGATGTTTATTTTTGGTTACAATTTTGTGGATTTTGTTTATGTCTACCTGAGTTTGGTTGGTTATTGATGTACTCTCTCTCTCTCTCTCTCTCTCTCTCTCTCTCTCTCTCTCTCTGTCCATCATCCATTCTTTCTTACCCTCATCCCCTCTCCACCCCCCTTCTTTCCTTCTCTCCCCCTTCCCAACCCCTTCTCCACCTCCTCACCCTCTTCTCCCCCACTCTTCTCCCCCTCCCCTCCCTCCTCCTCTCCCCACATTCTTCCTCAAGTACCCAGCATCACGTCTGAAATTGGTGAAACTCTGCTAAACTTGGGGTGACATTTTTTTAACGTTAGCGACCCCTAGAGGTTAATAATGTACCCTGGATTGTGGGGAGATTATCATGTAGGGATGCAGATCTGGGGAGATTATCATGTAGGGGTGCAGATCTGGGGAGATTATCGTGTAGGGGTTGCAGATGTAGGAAGGAGAGGTAGACTTTTGGGAGATCTCTCTGAGTGGGGAGATTATCTCGTGGGAGTGAAAGATGAAAAGGGGAGATATCTATGGGGAGATTGACGTATAAGGCTGCTAGAGGGAGATTATCTCTGAGGAGATAGTGAACAGGGAGATTATCTATATATGGATGCACGTTGGGGAGATTGTCAAGACTTAGGTTGTAAGTTGGGGAGATTATCTTCTAAGGGGAGCTATATGGAGAGACTGAATAGACGGTGATATTTAAGGGGATTACCTCTTGAATATGGGGAGATTATTTTTGTAGGGGAGTGCTACATGGGGAGATCACGAAGACGTATGTAAGACGGGGAGATTATTTTGAGCATGTGGGGAGATTATCTTTAGAGTGAAGGGAAATTATCTTTTGAGTGAGGAGTGATTACCTTGTGTATGTGGGGAGATCATTTTTTAGTGTGGGGAGATTACCTTGTGGGTGTGGGGAGATTATCTCTATAGTGAGGGGAGATCCACTGTCTCATATGCCATTGGAAGGATGAAAATATTTTGCCCTCAGCCAAGTGTTGACTGAGGGTAGGGGGGGGGGGGTGTGTACAGGTGTGTGGGGGGGGAGGAGGGTGTACATGTGTGTGGGGGAGGAGGGTGTGTGTGTGTGTGTGTGTGTGTGTGTGTGTGTGTAGATATCATTCCTTAGCGTCTAATATAATTTCTTACCTATAATACCACGTCTTATACCACATACAATACCAGCTAATATAATGCCAGTATAATACCAAGAATAAGACTCCCACGTGTGCCTCAGGACACCGGGTTGTAAATAGCTATCATCACGCTATTGAGAAAGTTTCGAATCCTTTGTAACCCCGTCTGAGATCACGGCGCCTTTAAAGTTAGCTCACTCGCTGTGGCTCTACGACTTCCCCCTCCCCCATCACCCCCACCCACTCCATCACCCCTTCCTCCTTTTCCTCTTCCTCCTCCTCCTCCATCACCACCCCCACTTCCATCACCCCTTTCTCTTCCATAATTCCTTCCTTCTCAAAGATTCGTAAGATGAATTCCCCCCTCCCCCCTCCTTCCCCTTTCTTCCCCCTTCTCTCCCCCCCCCCCCCCCTTAGCTCATATGACGTGTGAGGACGTGGTGGGAAGCTTTGAGAACCCACTTGAGTCAGAGTTTAAGTGAACCAGCGGCTGGAGTCATTCTTCCATCTGTAGTTATGAGACAGAGAAACATTGAGACATTACCGTAAGAGACTGTGAGAATCAGGTGGTGTTGGGGGGTTATTGAGAGATGATTGAGGAGTCTCTCGGAGAATTTAGGCGAGACAATAAAGAGATTTGATGTATTTATGTTTTTATTGT
The DNA here is from genome assembly GCA_958450375.1 of Homarus gammarus. NCBI lineage: Eukaryota > Metazoa > Arthropoda > Malacostraca > Decapoda > Nephropidae > Homarus > Homarus gammarus. The sequence continues at coordinate 2,535,197 of CAUDMG010000748.1, read as the reverse complement.
GTGTGTGTGTGTGTGTGTGTGTGTGTTAAAGCTTTATAACATCCACCTGAACAACTAATCATGTTATTTTCTTTCTTTCCCCAGGTAAGTGTTGTATGGTACCTGGGACGAACATTGGTAAGGTTAGTGTGCGTTAGTGCCACATGCGTATATATGCGTCAGTGCCACATGCGTATATATGCGTTAGTGCCACATGCGTATATATGCGTTAATACCACATGTGTCTATATGTATGCGTAATACCACATATCAGTTCGTCGATACCTCGTGCGCTTTACTATAATTATACGCATGCGTGTGTTCCACCTACATGCGCTTAGATCCCCCCCCCCCCCTACCTGGCAACGCACAGGTGGATAGGTCGTAATTAAGGCGATCCGACACCACGTTGAGGGGATTGGAATGCTGTATATAGGGTGTTGGATCCCCTTATTGGTTCTCCTCTACTACATCATTTTATACGAGGGGAGATGAGGGGAAATGGGGGGGGGGGAGGAATGAAAGGTTAGGGGAAATAAGGTAAGGGAAAGGAAAGATTAAGAAAATTAAGGAGGGTGGAGGAAAAAATGTTAGGGGGAAATATGAAGGGAGGAGGACAGATGAGGGAAAAATAGGGAGGGGGGGGAAGGTGAGGGGAAAATAGGGAGGGCGGAGGGGAAGATGAGGGGAAAATATGGACTGATGAGGAAAAGGTAAAGTGGAGGAGGGAGAAATGAGAATGATAGGAAAGAGAAAAGGAGGGAGAGGGGAGATAGAGAAGGGGAGATAAGGAAGGGGAGGAGAAGGATTGAGAAAAGAGGAAGGGGGAGATAAAAGGTGGCAGGGAGAAAGAGGGGAATGGAACAGGAGAGAGAAGGGGAGAGTAGGAATGGAACGGGAGAGAAAAGATGGGAGAGGGAATGGAAAAGAAGGAGAAAAGAGGGGAGAAAAGAGAGGGTTTAGAAAAGGAAAGAAAAGAGATAGTGAGGGGAAATTCCTGCCAGTGTCTAAATAACCCCTCTAAGACGTTCACCTCCCCTTCACTACCTCCTGACTGTCCCCTCGTAACTCTCCCCTCACTCCCTTCCTCCCTTCCTCACTCTCTGTCGTGTCTTATTTTTTACTCACCTTCCCCTCTTTTATTTCCCCTTTACTAGTTCCTTGATACTTTCTTTCTCTCTTCCATCTCTCTCTCTCTCTCTCTCTCTCTCTCTCTCTCTCTCTCTCTCTCTCTCTCTCTTTTCCCTATCTCCCCACTCACTTCTATTTCCCCTCTCCTCCGTACTCCACCCACTCCTTCCTCCACTCCCCTTCTCTCCTCCCTCCTCTCCCTTTCTCTCTTACCTCCCCTTCTTTTCTCCCCTCCCTCCCCTCTTCTCTCCCCGCTGCTCCTGTCACAAAGCTGTTGAGTTTAATATTATGATCTATGACAAGGCGAACCCCTCACGACCCCTCTTTAACGACCCCCACGGCAATAACCCCCCCCCCCTTCTTCACGACTCCAAGACAACGACCCTCCCCCGGCTACAACCCCCGTCAGGTCAGCAAACCCCCCCTTATGACCTCCAGGCAACGACCCCTATCACGACTCCAAGACAACTACCCCCACCAACGACCCCCCATGGAGAATACTCGTCTCTCTCTCTCTCTCTCTCTCTCTCGTCAACGCTTGCCAATTGATGATGACGATGATGATGATGATGACGATGTTGATGACGATGATTATAATAATAATGATGATGATGATAACAGTAGTATGGTGGTAACGATGATGGTGACGCTTGTTGTGTGACGGTGACGCGTGTGGTGATAATGAAGGTGGTAGTATCTAGTGTGGTGATGGTAACGGTGGTGGTGACGGTACAACGGGAAGCTGTGGTAGTGACGTGACAGAAGTGTTGTAACAAGAGAGAGAGATGAGACAAGATCTGTTACTCCCTCTTCTTAAACAATCTTACGACTAATATATCCCTCATCTAAACTATGTCACGACACACACACACACACACACACACACACACACACAGGAGTTCAAGATGTCACCAAATTCTCACTGAGACTCTACTGTAACTAGTAATATTATCTTGTTCTTAATGCTAACCTAACCTAACCTAACCTAACCTAACCTAACCTAACCTAACCTAATCTAACCTAACCTAACCTAATCTAACCTAACCTAACCTAACCAAACCTAATCTAATCTAACCTAACCTAACCTAACCCTTGTACAGTAGATAGCATTAGCGTGGTTAATTAATAGGTGAAAATAAGCCGAGGTGTTTAATCTCCAGGTAATCCGAAAATTTTTGACTCTACAAACCTCTGAGAATCGACCAGGGCGCCCAGGTGTCCAGGAGCCTTATAATACCAGGGTTTAATATCGACTAACTGGGGGATAGTCTTGCCTAGGGTGAGATACTGTACATGTAATCTGTAACTTAAGACTGTGTTGCACTTTTGACTGGTACTGTGTTAATGGTGTCCCCTAGTTACAATATGTTAAATGGGAGTTACAATATATTAAATACGGGTTACAATACATTAAATACGGGTTACAATATATTAAATACGGGTTACAATATATTAAATACGGGTTACAATATATTAAATACGGGTTACAATATATTAAATACGGGTTACAATATATTAAATACGGGTTACAATATGGTAAATGCAAAATATATCAGATACAAGTTTACAATATGGTTATTTTAACATTAACACAATATATTACCATCTTAGTGTGTGTTGGTTTTAAGTGTGCCAGTTAATGAACACCTCCTTCGTGCCTATGAAAGCATCTGACTGTGAACGCTACCTACTGAAACATTGAACGATAACCAATAAAAAGTGTATTATCTCAACCTGCACTGAGGATAAGAAATCGATTTTTTTTTTTTTTGGTCCGAAACATTACGGAATTGATCGTATATTAGGGATTTTTCTTATTTTTACTGGAACATTATTTCATTATTGATCGTTTTTTTTGTCATTATTCAAGTTTATTTTGTTATCATTATTATTTGTTTCCTCTTCTGACTTTTATGCAAATTAACTGGGAATTCTCGGCTGTTAAACGGATCTTGATTGAGCTTTTCCCATTTTTTCCTTCATATTTCGTTTCATTTCCCATTAAAGACACGTGATCGATTTTTTTTAATGGGTTTACATTAAAAGTCTCCCCTATAGGTAATTTGATAATTACATACGCAGGCCAGGTGAACGCAAGGTAATATACGCATATACGCCGTCTCACGCGAGTCTCCCCCTGGCGTAATTACAGTACTGGTGATGTAATGTGCGTATTTTTGGGGTGATGTGTGTCTGTATATGTATGTATGTGTCTGTCTGTCTGTCTGTTTGTCTGTCTGTCTGTTTGCCTGCCTGTCTATGTTTGTCTGTTTGTCTGTGTTGGTCTGAATCGTCTTCTTGGACACAGGGACGGAGGGAGAGATACCTGGTCTGCACACACGCACACACACACACACAAAGACAGCAATAATGTTGATAAAATAATAATAATAACGATAAGAACAATAATAAAATATTGATAATACTTTAATACTAATACATAAATACTGTATATGAAAAAAAAAATTACGTTTGCAATTTCCATTCGAATTTTCGTACAAATCTAAAGTTGATCATAAATTTGCCGAAACTCCAAGAGAAAACGTTGAGAAAACTGCACAAAAACGAGTCAAGATTCGCCTAAAATAATTAATAAAACATCTGAATTATGCCGTAATAAGGAATTAATGGATGCTAAGAGAGGCTGTTATCTAGATTATAAGCACCTGAGTCATCACTGGTGGGGGGGAGTCGTCTGGGGCGGGTATATCAGCCGGTCAGCAAGTCGACGAGGAATCCAATAACACGAGGGAAGAGGATCCAGGAGGCTGTGTGGCCGCCCTCTCTCGCTCTTTTGTTTCGCTGTCTTGAGTTTACGACGTTTATATTTTTCCCTTTGTTGACACACGGATTCTAATCTTTCTTTTATTGTTTTTATTGTTTTGTTTTCGTAGGATTTACGATATTTATTGCATTATTCGGTAGATTTAATCAAAGACATATAGTATTTTCGTGACATACTATAATAAATGTTGTAGTGGAAGGAATAGTAATAAAGATTGGATAGTAATAGTATTAATACGGCGGTGCTGCCCACTATAGATATTTCATATAAAAAGTCGGTTTTGTATATATTTTCGCCTCAATTATTTCAGGAAGTTTAGGGTAAAAATATGAGTTAGACGATTAAATGCAACACATAACAATGGCGTGTAAATGTTGCTACACACACAGCACCTTACAATAGATACGATTTATTATTAATAAAAACTCCATCGAACATTTAACTAATCTAACCTGGTCTTAGACGGGATGTTAGTTCGGTGATATTTAACATGATTTTATATTTTAATGTTATTTTCAGTATTTTGTTATTTCTTGTTATTAAAGAGTTTACTCACTGTAGTCCCTGCCATTACGTTCACAAGATGTAGGTGTGGCTGGTGAGCACATCGTCGGGGTTTTCTTAGCACAGTGGACTCGTTCATCGTTGAACCTGAGTGAACGTGGCTTTAGTTGAACCCGAGTGAACGTGGATGTGGTTGAACCTGAGTGAACGTGGCTGTGGTTGAACCTGAGTGAACGTGGCTGTGGTTGAACCCGAGTGAACGTGGCTGTGGTTGAACCTGAGTGAACGTGGCTGTGGTTGAACCTGAGTGAACGTAGCTTTGGTTGAACTTAGTGAACGCCGCCTGGACGTTGAGAATGAGTGAACGCGGTTAGCACGATGACTCACCGGCCGCCCACCACAGTCACCACAAGCATCATAAATATTGTGGTGGTGGTGGTATAGTGGTAGTGGTGATGGGGGTTGCTGTGATGATAGTGGGGAATGGGGGTGGGATAGTGGTGATGGGGAATTACTGTGGTCCTGGCAGGAATGATAATGGTGTTAGTGGTGATGTTGGTAGTGGTGATAGTGGTAGTGGTGATGGTGGTAGTGATGATAGTAATAGTAGTAGTGGTGATGTTGGTAGTGGTGATAGTGGTAGTGATGTTAGTAGTAGTGGTGATGGTGGTAGTGATGATAGTAATAGTAGTAGTGGTGATAGTGGTAGTGGTGATAGTGGTAGTGATGTTAGTAATAGTGGTGAGGATGGTAGTGATGATAGTAATAGTAGTAGTGGTGAGGGTGGTAGTGATGATTATTAATATGAACATTGAAACAGTTTATTTAGCCAGAAACAAAACAAATACAATACAAAATAACACCGACATGACTGATCCAACTGAGAGCCTGAACCCTTTTAGTGGTACCTGATATATACTGTACATTTATCCCTTTCAATTACTATATAACACTTAGTACCATCTGGATTATATTATATTAGATGGTGTCATTAAATACATATTATGAGAATGTTATTACGTTTATCATCTTTATTTAATTATGTTATTTATTTAATATTAGAGTTTTTGATATAGTGTAATCTGATGTGGTGGTGGTGGTGGGGAGGGGAGGGGATGGTTGGGGAACTGGTGGTGGTGGGAGTGGTGGAGGAATTGGTGGTGGGAGTGGTGGGGGAACTGATGGTGGTGGGAGTGGTGGAGGAACTGGTGGTGGGAGTGGTGGAGGAACTGGTGGTGGGAGTGGTGGAGGAATTGGTGGTGGGAGTAGTGGGGGAACTGGTGGTGGGAGTGGTGGGGGAACTGGTGGTGGGAGTGGTGGAGGAACTGGTGGTGGGAGTGGTGGAGGAACTGGTGGTGGGAGTGGTGGAGGAACTGGTGGTGGGAGTGGTGGAGGAACTGGTGGTGGGAGTGGTGAAGGAACTGGTGGTGGTGGGAGTGGTGGAGGAACTGGTGGTGGTGGGAGTGGTGGAGGAACTGGTGGTGGGAGTGGTGAAGGAACTGGTGGTGGTGGGAGTGGAGGGGCTGGTAGTGATGGTGGTGGTGATGGTAGAGTTGAAATGTCATTACTCTTGTATCATGCAACGTTGATCACCTGGTCGTGTTCACAGGTAGAGAGAGAGAGAGAGAGAGAGAGAGAGAGAGAGAGGGGGGGGGGTGTTTATAATAGGTACTGGATATATGTACTGTAATAACTACAGGTTACAGATGCAGGTGTTAGTGAGATACAATACGCAGGTACAGGTACACACATACACACACACCAGGTACTTCAGAGTAACACGGGATCTTCACATTGTTTACAAATGGAGTGGAAACGAGCATATATTTTTTTTTCTCTCTATGACAAGTCAAGTGGATGGCGGGAGTCGAGTGAGAGACTTAAAATGTCCTCATGAATAACATTCAAAATGGCTGAAAAAAGGAATTAGTGAAAAAGGGTAAAAAGGAGGAATTGAATTGAATTTAGTGAGTGTGTACAGTAAAGTAGATTTAGGCTCGGGGTCTCTCTATTCAGTCGCCATTATGCTGTGGTGAATACAAAGAGACTAGCTGTCTCCCCCCCCCCCTTCCCCTCCCTCTCTTAAAGTCTGAAAGTGGAATTTCTGGGAATTTTAAACGGCGGAGACTCTTGCGTCTTTAATACAGATTAAGGCGAGGAAAGATTATACTGCCGCCTTTCTCCCGCTTTCTATTGAGGTGCGCGCGCAGGTCTGGGGGACACGTCACAATCGGATGTCATAATTCAGTGAGCTAATTGGCCGGCTGAGTGAGGTTCCTGAGTGCTGATAGGCTCACACTGGGGATTCTGTAATTGCCGTTGATTGGCTTAGAGCAGATCCAGCTAGTGTAGGTGGTGGTGATTGGTATATATGGCTTGTGACGTATGGTGACTCCGGGGTTGTTGATTGGTATAGAAGGCTTGTGACGTATGGTGACTCCGGGGTTGTTGGTTGGTATAGAAGGCTTGTGACGTATGGTGACTCCGGGGTTGTTGATTGGTGGTGATTGTTTACATGTTTATTTTTGTAAACATTGTAGACAGGCGAGCTGACAGTCACAGACACTCAGACAGTATAAACAGATCCAACCCCCACAAGACAGTAGACAGTCCCCCCCCCCTCCCCCACATAAAACACCAACAGACAATAATACAGACAGGCTGGAACACATACAGACACAAGCATGAAGACACCGACTGACAGACAGAAACACAGACAGACTCGAACAGACCGACAAACAGATAAATACAGACGTCCTAAAAGAACAGCCAGTCGGGGTCCAACATGCACACAGACGGAAAGACAGACAACATTAAAAATCAACCAACCAGATCCAGCAGACAGACAGACGTACAGACCAACACACAGACAGACAGCTAGGATCCAGCAGTGTATACAAACAGACATAGGAACACAGACAGCTATAAAGTCAGGCAGGCAGAAATCAAACAGCTTCACTTACAGACAGACAGACAGACAGCCAGGCGGGGATCAACAGCTTCCCTTGCTCTATGATTTAACTAATTGTTCGCCGCCAATAAATTACTGTTGTTTTATTTTTCGTAATTCAACACAAAGATAGAGAGTCATTTTTACCTGGCCGGCCTCGTTAGTGAAGCTGGTCGGGGTTTGTTGTGTAGTGACTGTCTGTGTCTGTCTGTATGTGTCTCTGTCTGTATATGTCTGTGTATATGTGTGTGTGTACGTAGTTTTGTGGTGGTGGCTCCCCGGACACAGGGACCACAAGACTCGACTAATTCAAATCTCATCAGTTCCTCATTAAGGCTCCTCCTCCCTTGCTTTCCTCCTCTCCTTAACAAGCCTCAATTGCCTCCAAGCACCAGGTGGCGGTAGTTTGAGGTCAGGTCAGGGGGAATTAAATTGTAGTTGACTCGCTTTCTAGTGGTAGTTAAGTTTCAGTAATTAGTGGGGAGGGTAGTTAGGAATCAGGCCAGAGGTGATTTGGCTGTAGTTGAGTTGTTCCTTGAGTGGTAGTTAGGTATATTTAATTAGTAAGGTGGTTGGCAGACCAGACGCGATGCATAATAGCGTTGGGGAAAGGTGGGGTAGTTAGCTGGTGGTGGTGGTGGTCGTTGTGGTTTCCGTGGTTGGTCGCTACACTAATGAGCTAACCTGGTGGTTGGTCGAGTCTATTGTGGACTGGTGACTGACTTGTTTCTCCTCTGAACTGGACGTGGTTTGCATCTGTTGTAGACCTGTTCTAACCCTGTTTCGAACATGTTTTATACCTGGTGTGAGTATGTATTGACGTGTTCTGAATCTGTTTTGGTTGTGTTCTGGGACGAGTTAAGAATACAGTGGTCACAGGTGGTGGGATGAGGACGATCATCCCACCCACCAACCAACCAGCCGCCCATCCACCCACCCACTCGCCTATCCACCCACCCACTCTCCCACCACCCACCCACTCTTCTAGCCATCCATCCTATCCCTTCAGTCATGTATCCAGCCAGCCAGCCAGCCAGCCAGCCAGACAGCCAGCCAGCCAGCCAGCCAGCCAGCCAGCCATCAGCCACCAGTAGGCTTAACCCAACGACTCTTATTATTTCCCCAGCAGTTTTAATGAGTGTCTGGACAGATTATAAATAGACAGGAGATGGACCCCTAGTGTGGACGGTATCCTCCCACCCCAGAGAGCATCCAGGGGGGGGGGGGGGGGTAGGAGGGTGTTACTGTCCATACAACATGTTTAGCGTCAGTGTGTTTTTCTGTCTCACTGTCTCATAAGATGGGATTCTCGTCCTTAATTCGTCGTCCTGAGAGATGATAATGGCTCTCAACACCACGGTAGACGCTATCCAGTGTCTGTTGACGGTGGAGGACCTGCATAAGGAACGCCTTAAATGAGGAGTTACCTGAAGGAAGAACACCTTAAATGAGGAGTTACCTGAAGGAAGAACACCTTAATTGATGAGTTACCTGAAAGAAGAACACCTTAATTGATGAGTTACCTGAAGGAAGAACACCTTAATTGATGAGTTACCTGAAGGAAGAACACCTTAATTGAGCTACCTGAAGGAAGAACACCTTAAATGAGGAGTTACCTGAAGGAAGAACACCTTAATTTACCTACCTACAGGAATATACCTTAATTGAGCTGCCTGGAGGAGGAGCAGCCTAAATGAGGAGCTACCTGGAAGCGCCTGCAGGACCTGTCTGAAGGAGGGAGGCCGTAAATGAGTGCCATGCTAATTGTCGTGTGTCAGTCGAGAGCTCGGAAAGGCCTTGAGTCTTGAGGGGTCGAGGGTGACGTATGAGGGGTGAAGGGGGAGGGGAGGGGGGGGAGTTGTGCGGCAGGGAGAGAGATGAGTGGGGTGAGTGGGTAGGGGAAGATGATGAGGAGAGGGAAGAAGAGAAGTGATGAGGAGGATGATAGGGAGAGGGGAGAAAGGGAGTGATGGGGAGAATGATAGGTAAGAAACAAGCGAAGAAGGAAAGGGAGAGGTGATGGGGAAGGGGAGAGGGTAAGAAGGAAAAGGGGGGGTGAATGATAGGGAAGAAACAAGTGACGAGAGAGAAGTAGGAAAAAAGCAAGAAGGGGTAGAGGGGGCGACTGAGGAGGGAGGGAGGGAAGGGGAGAGTGAGTGAGTGAGAGCCCCTAAATATGACGGGGAATTTGTCAAGAGGCGGTGAAGAGGAGAAGGAGTGGGGAGGAGGAGTAGGAGAAGGAGGGGGGGAGGGGTCAAGAACTTCAAATATTGTACATCATACAGTATTATTATCTACGATTCTCTTATGATTCCCTTCTTTATCATTCCTTGCTTTCTTCATCTCTCTTCTTATTTACCCCTTTCCCAACACTGAGGGAGTGATTCTTCTTTCTTCTTCTTCTTCTTCTTCTTCTTCTTCTCCTCTGCATTTCTTTATTACTTTCCTTTATCCATTCCTCTAGTTTTTTTCATTTTATCTTGATTTTTTCTCTCTCCTCCTCCTCCCACCATGAGCCTCGTCTATTGTAAGTCGAATAACAATGGCGCCGTTTTTAGGTTCTCTTAACCAGATGACCAAGTACGGGAGCCCAGAGAAGGACCTTGAACCCACGAGTTAGGATCATGAACCACGAGTAGGACCTTGAACCCACGAGTTAGGATCATGAACCATGAGTAGGACCTTGAACCACGAGTAGGACCTTGAACCCACGAGTTAGGATCATGAACCATGAGTAGGACCTTGAACCACGAGTAGGACCTTGAACCCAAACCCCCGAGTAGGACCTTGAGCCCAAACCCCCGATTAGGACCTTAATCCCAAGCAGAACCTTAGTCCTAAACAAGACCTTGAGTCCCGAGTAGGACCTTCAGCCTGGAGGAGGAACCTTAAGCCCAAACAATACTGTTATAAAGTGTATGTTTATGTATGTGTGTTAGTGCGGTTCAAGAGTATGTATGTATGTATGTATGTATGTATGTATGTATGATTCAAAACTGCATATTTGTGAATAAATATGCATAGAATTTTACATACCCAGAAATACTTACGTTTTTGTAGGTAATAGTGAGTCTTATACGGACAAAACTCCCACAGTGGACAGTTACCCAGTCGGACAAAACTCCCATGGACATTTACCAAGTCGGACAAAACTCCCATGGACATTTACCTAGTCGGACAAAATACACCTAGTCAGTTTCTCTCTTGGACAAAATACACCTATATTGTTTCCTGTTCGAGTTCTTGGTGGTGGGAGGGAGAGGGAGGGGGTGAATAAAGATGGGTGAAGGGAAGGAGAGAAGAGGGGTGAAGGGTAGAGGGAATGGGAAGGAGAGAAGAGGGGTGAAGGGTAGAGGGAAAGGGAAGGAGAGAAGAGGGGTAAGGGAAGGGGGATGGGAAGGAGAGAAGAGGGGTAGAGGGAATGGGAAGGAGAGAAGAGGGGTGAAGGGTAGAGGGAAAGGGAAGAAGGAAGAGGAAGTGAAGGAGGTAAAGCCAGCCTTCCTATCAAAGTTTTAAGAAGGAACATCACCCACTGGTTCCTTAAAGTATCTACTGTAGTTCCCAGGAAGGATGCGTCACGACCCAACCCCCCTCCCTTCCCCTCCCTCTCCCCTTCCCCTCCCTCTCCCCCTTCCCCTCCCTCTCCCCCTTCCCCTCCCTCCAGTTCAGTAATATCCTACGGGAAGAGAAAAAAGATCCTTCAGGGTGTTTAATTAATGGGTGTTTTCGCACACACACACACACACACACACACACACACACACGCTTAATATGATACAGCTGATGGAAGTTTATTGTATCGTTTCGTACAGACAGACAGACAGACAGACAGGCAATAAGACAGACAGACAGACAGACAGACAGACAGTAAGACATGAAAAGACTTAAAACTATTAAATTGATCCTTTTCCTCATCTTCCTCCTCCTCCTCCTCCTCCTCCTCCTCCTCCTCTCAACCTCCCTTAAGACCAACCCTCTTCTTCTTCCTCTTCATCCTGATACCTTCCCTTTCCCTTATCTCTCTCTCTCTCCTCGCTACTCCTCTTCCTTCATTTCCTTCCTTCCATCCTCCTCTTCCTTCCATGCATCCATCCTTCATTCCTTCAATTCTTCCTTTCATCTCTTCCTTCCTACCTCTCCTCCTTCTTTCCATTTAAATTTACCTTCTACAGTACTCCTCCCTCCCTCCCTCCCCTCCTCTTCCATCGTTCAATTTCCCCCCCCCCCCCATCTCTCTCTCTCTCTCTCTCTCTCTCTCTCTCTCTCTCTCTGTCTTCCCCACCACGAACATTTGTCTTCAGAAAATTCTCCACCAGGTAATTACACATTCTACCATCTTCCATGCTCCCTCCCTTCCCTCCCTCCCTTCCTTCCCTCCCTCCCTCACCTACCTCCCTCCCTCCCTCCCTCCCTTCCCTCCCTCCAAAAACGAAAACAAAAAATACCAAGAAGGAAAAAATAATATTAAGTAACTTCAAAGACTAAACCTTCATCCAACAGACACAAGAAGACTTTCATTTTTATTTTATTTTTTTGGGTCTGATTTATATAAAACGTGTAGTAGGGGAGAGTTGTGAGAGGGGGGAGAGGGAGAGAGGGGGTAGGAGGAGGAGAGGGAGGGTGAGGGGGTGGAGAGAGGAGGAGAGGGAGGGAGAGAGGGGGGGAGGAGGAGGAGGAGGAGAGGGAGGGAGTGGGGGGGGAGGAGGAGGAGAGGGAGGGAGAGAGGGGGGAGGGAGGAGGAGAGGGAAGGTGAGGGGGTGGAGGAGGAGGAGGAGAGGGAGGGAGAGAGGGGGGGAGGAGGAGGAGAGGGAGGGAGAGAGGGGGTAGGAGGAGGAGAGGGAAGGTGAGGGGGTGGAGGAGGAGGAGAGGGAGGGAGAGAGGGGGGAGGAGGAGGAGAGGGAAGGTGAGGGGGTGGAGGAGGAGGAGAGGGAGGGAGAGAGGGGGGAGGAGGAGGAGAGGGAAGGGAGAGGGGGTGGAGAGAGGAGGAGAGGGAGGGAGAGAGGGGGGAAGAGGAGGAGGAGAGGGAGGTGAGGGGGGAGGAGGAGGAGGAGAGGGAGGGGAGGGGGGAGGGGAGGAGGAGAGGAGGAGGAGGGGAGGAGGAGGAGAGGGAAGGTGAGGGGGTGGAGAGAGGAGGAGAGGGAAGGTGAGGGGGTGGAGGAGGAGGAGAGGGAGGGAGAGAGGGGGTAGGAGGAGGAGAGGGAAGGTGAGGGGGTGGAGAGAGGAGGAGAGGGAGGGAGAGAGGGGGGAGGAGGAGGAGGAGAGGGAGGGAGAGAGGGGGGAGGAGGAGGAGAGGGAAGGTGAGGGGGTGGAGGAGGAGGAGAGGGAGGGAGAGAGGGGGGAGGAGGAGGAGAGGGAAGGTGAGGGGGTGGAGGAGGAGGAGAGGGAGGGAGAGAGGGGGGAGGAGGAGGAGAGGGAAGGTGAGAGGGGGGGGAGGAGGAGGAGATGGAGGGAGAGAGGGGGGAGGAGGAGGAGAGGGAAGAGAGGGGGGGAGGAGGAGGAGGAGAGGGAGGGAGAGAGGGGGGGAGGAGGAGGAGGAGAGGGAGGGAGAGAGGGGGTAGGAGGAGGAGAGGTAGGGAGGAGGGTGGGAGAGAGGAGAGGGAGGAGGGGTGGAGGAGGAGGAGAGGGAAGGAGAGAGGGGGGATGGAGGAGGAGAGGGAGGGAGAGAGGGGGGAGGAGGAGGAGAGGGAGGGAGAGAGGGGGTAGGAGGAGGAGAGGGAAGGTGAGGGGGTGGAGGAGGAGGAGAGGGAGGGAGAGAGGGGGGTAGGAGGAGGAGAGGGAGGGAGAGAGGGGGTAGGAGGAGGAGAGGGAAGGTGAGAGGGGGTAGGAGGAGGAGGAGGAGAGGGAAGGTGAGAGAGGTGGAGAGGAGATAAGAGGTGTGAGGGGTGTAGAGAGAGGGGTATGAATGGGATGAGGGGATTTGAGGAGAGGAAGAGAGGCGGGGAGGGGGGGATAAATAGAAGAAAGTAAAGAAGGAAGGGGAATAACTGGAATCTAGAAAGAAGAAGAATAGATAAAGTCAAAGAAGAAGAAGAGGAGGAGGAGGAGGAGGAGGAGGAGGAGGAAGAGGAGGAGGAGGAGTAGAAGCCAAGGAAGAAGAAGAAGAATAGGAGGCGAGGAGGAGGACGCTTAGGTACACCTGTCGCTCTTTGGGGGAAAATCCACGTGTATGGGGGCATGGCGAGCGCTAATTGGTTCTTTCGTTACATGACGTCGGTGAGTAAGACGTTCACTGATTGGTCCTTCCTTGCCATGACGAACGTTTATTGGTCCTTCCCTGTCATGATGAACGTTTATTGGCCCTCCCTTACCATGACGAGCGCTGATTGGTCCTCATCTCGGCAATAAAAAATTCGTTGGTGATACTCGATGAGAGAGAAAGTTTCGCCACTTCATTACACGCAACTTAAGCACTAATCCCTACCAATAGCCGAGTTATAACGACCCCCTCCCCTCCTACCCGACCCGACCCGACCCGACCCGACGACCCGACCCGACCTGACCCGACCCGACCTGACCGCCAAGTGTAATATCACCGGGAATTTGAAGATGACGTCACCTGGGAAATGGCAGCTTCCGGGAGTATAAATGAGATTTGACTTTAGGATGAAAATTTGATACTGTATTTATTTTTCTTAATCATTTTAAATATTCTTATTCTTACTTTTTGGCAATAATCTGTGTGTGTGTGTGTGTGTGTGTGTGTGTGTGTTTTCCTCATTCTCTTTCATCTCATTTTCTCTCCTAGCCATATTTTCATCTTGTCCCACTCTGTCTCTCTTCTCCACCATTTCTCCACCTCCCCATTTCTTAAAAGTTTTCTGCTTCTCCCTCATCCACCACACACACAAACATCAAAAAACGAAGGAAAGATAAACAGCTGGACAAGTTAGCTGCCTCGTGAATATCTTTATGCAATAGTAAGAGGTGAATTTCTGCCCCTCATCACCTTAGTCTTTCTTCCTGTAACCTGAACGTTCGTGTGTAGATCCGTCGGCCGCATTTGTATTCAAGAATGTGTAAATTTTTCTGCATTTGTTTTACCTCTCGTGTCGGAACTCGTCAGTGTTTTGGGAACAGCGAATATTAACAGTGCTGTTGATCAAAGAACCGAGTTGAGAGAGAGAGAGAGAGAGAGAGAGAGAGAGAGGACTGGTTCCTGAATCTATATATAAAATTACATATATAAACCAGTATTGTATTGATGATAATAATAGGTAATTTATCTTTAACACAAACCTTAACTTTAGTCTCGGATGTACTGTATAAACCAGTATTACATTGACAAGAATAATAAGTAACTTCTCTTTACCACAAACCGGAACGTTCGTCTCGCCATGCTGAAATACTTCACTTTATCTCCTGTGTTGGTTCATTATGAGTACGTCTGTTGTTATCAGCGCGTCCTTCATCACCTGTCTGCATATTCTTTTCCCGCTTCATCATGTTTGTATGTGCTCAAGGTTCACTCACAAGAGGGATGTCCCTCTCAGTGTCTTGACCCGCCGCCCGAGTAACGTCACGCACGTAAACAAACATCCAGCCAGTCATCAAGCTTGCAAGACTGTGACGTCACGCATGTAAGCACTTATTCAGCGTCAACCGGCGGCATGACGTTGATGTCACGCCTATAAACAAACATCAACCCAAGCAGCTGGCAGCAGGACGTTGACGTCACTCGTGTAAACAAAGCGTGCAGCTGATCAAGAGGCAGGTGGCAGTAGGATACACGATGCGGCCCTTCCATTATGCAACATCTCAAGCCAAGCTTTATGGCCGTCCTTATGGCCAGGTGAACACAGGTGAAGGTCCAGGTGTAGCCAGCTGCCTCACACTCCTCCCTCTCGTACACTCCGTCGGCAGGTGGTGGCTGATGGAGATACTGTACTGAGACGAGAGAAGGCAGATGGTAGGAGTCGTTCTCTGAGTGTTGTCGTGGACGAGGAGCGACACGGAAGGCCACAGCAGCCGCCTCACTCCTCAGTTAACGACCCCAGCAGCCCGTATCCATCTTATAAACAACCGTGCAGTAAAATTCCTTTTGATGACTTGGTCGCCAGGAGTCTGTGCTGCCTCGCCACAATGGCCGCCACTCAGAGACATCATCTCGAATGTATTTTTTTGCCGCTCGTCGGGTCGGTGTTTGGTCGTAAGAAGCGTCATGGCGTCTGGCCCGGTGTGTCGGCGTGGCTGTGATGGGACGGGAGAGTGGGATGGTGCGTATCTAGCCACCGAGTATGACAAGAGTATCCCATTCCACGTCGACGGCAGCAGCAGGTCACCCTTGAGAACATCTCATCGGAAAACTTGTTTATATGTCAAGTCGTAAAGACACACAGCACACAGGAATGCTCTCCCGGCCACCTCCCTTCCACCCCTACCCTCCACCCCTCCCTTCCACCCTTCCCCTCCACCCCTTCCCCTCCCCTGCCTCGCCATTAACGTCCAGCAAGTGGTAATCTCCCCGAGGGATCGCCCGTAAGTCTTAAGATTCTAATAAGAGGCTTCGAATCGGAGAAACATTTCGGAAGGCCTCAGAAGGCGACTGGGAATTGTCCTCGCGTGACTGATCTCTCTGTCTCCTAGTGTGTCAATGGTAGGACATTACGTCTCCTTCCTGTCATTCTTCTGTCTTTTTTTAACTTACAAGTAGGTAGTTATCCTTATTTTTTTCCATACGTCTTATTTATCCTTTTTTTTATTATTAGTTCTCTTCTATTCACCACTTATCCCAATTCTTCATCCACTTTATTTACTTTCCGCTCCATTCTTCCATCTACTCAGTGCCTTAATCATTGCCTTACCCTTCCTCTTATTTCTTGTCTATTCCCGTTCATTACTCTTCTTCCTTCTACTTCACTTACCTTCCTTCCTCCTTTCTCCTGTTTCTCTCTCCCCTTCTCCTCGCACCCTTCGTCATTCCCTTCTAACTAGTTTATTCATTTTGTGTTTAATTCCCTTAATCTGTCTATTATCTCTGTCTATCACCTGTCTCATTACATGTCTGAAGTGGACGGAAGGTGACAGCGATCTTAGACAGGTGGTGGAGAGGTGGATGAGGGAGGGCTGGCTTTTTGACTGGTTTTATTTGACCGGCTGTGTTGGCTTGCCCGGCTATGTTGGCCTGCCCGGCTATGTTGGCTTGCCCGGCTATGTTGGCTTGACCAGATATCTTGGTTTGACCGGCTGTCTTAGCTTGGCCGGGATACATTGGCTTGCTGTCTTTGTCCGGTTGTCTTTGTCAGGACATTCTCAAACCTTTCCAGGGCATCTTCAAACCTTTGCAGAGCATACCTAACTATTTCAGGGCATCTTCAAACCTTTTCAGGGCATATTTGATCCTTTATTAGGCATTTTTAAACTTTCTTGGCATCTTCAAACCGTTTCTGGGCATCTTCAAACCTTTTCAGGGCACACCTAACTATTTTCTAGGGCATCGTCAAGGCTTTTCAGAGCATCTTTCGTACCCAGGGATAAATGGGGTAGCTTCGAGGCATGCCCAGAAGGAGGAGGAGGAGGAGGAGGAGGAGGAGGAGCGTCTTGGGTCCCTCCTTACAGTACAAGGAGGAGATGGTAGCCTTTGGTTGTACAGTGCGTGACCAGCTTGACAATGGTCTTTTAAACCCGGGTCTTTTCTTTCTTGATTGGCATCTCTCTCTCTCTCTCTCTCTCTCTCTCTCTCTCTCTCTCTCTCTCTCTCTCTCAATTTTTTCTTCTATATCCGTCTTCTTCTCCTCTTGCTCCTCTTTCTTTCTCGATTTTCTCTTTTCATCTCTTCTGCTCTTCCTCTTTTCCTCCTCCTCCTCCTCCTTCACTACCTGCTCCTCCTCCTCATCTTCTTCTATCATCTGCCCTTCCACCGCCATCCTCTCCTCTCTCCCCCTCCTCCTCGTACCATCGCCCCCATCATCTGTCTCCCATGAGCGACTGTACCCCCTCGATCATTGAGTCATGCACTACTTTACGACCTATACTGAAAGCTTAAGGAACTATTTTTTTTTCTATTTTTTTTTTTTTTGGCCTATGCTGAGAGCTTTTATTTATCTATTTATGTTTAGAGTTGGTGAGTCTTTGTACACAGCTCTTATTGCTTATTTTTCCATAGGCCTATTGATTCTTCATAAAAAAGCTCCTTGCCTCTTATCTCTTCTCTTCTTTTTTTTTATTTTAGTCTTTTCTCTTCTTTTATCTTTTCTTTCTTCTCTTTTCTCTCTTTTCTTCTTCTCTTCTCTTCTCTTCTGATCAAGGGAGAGAAGTTTTCCTCCGCCATTTTTCACTATTTGCATTACATCATTATTATAATCTCAAGTCTGTGTATATAACATGATTATATTGAGTTCCCGTACCTTAGACAGATTGCCAGCACGAGCGATTGACAGTGTCTGGCGTTCACTCATACCACTCTATAACACGCCTCTGGAAACCGTGAAAGTTATGTGTTCACTTTGCTCTCAGCGCCTCTCAGTTACGCCTGGCTAACGTACGCCTGCTTGCTTCATTGTGATACGAACTTAAGACTTAAATAGAAATTCTCAAAGGTTCGGAAGTTCGTTTTATTTATCTTAACTGGAGATGAAAAACAAGGTAAAGTCTCAGTGTAATTTTGACGCCATTTTAACCTTTATTTTATCTTACCATTATTTATTATTATGTCTTATTTGTGTTCGTCTCTGTTCTTCGTAGTTGGTCAATGTTGTTTTCAGTATGTTTCGTTATTCATCATTTCTTTTCATACACCCTTTATCATTTCCTCTATATTATCTCTCCTTATCCTTGTTTATCAGTTTTATTACTTGTACGTGTCTCGTCTCCATGTCTTGTCTTATTCCTCATCATCTTCGGTGTTTCCCTGGTCGTAACATTCCATCGTTCGGGAGGTCCTCGTATCACCAATCAGCTGATGCGCATTCACGACGGCCATAAATGTGAGAAAAAAAATACACAAAAAAAAAAAAAAAAACGCGGGAAAGCCTAGCGCGCGTTCTTGTGTCTCTCTCTGGTTACCATGGTGACGGTGTTTATCCCCTGTCGCCCTTCCCTCCTCTTCCCACCTCCCCCCCATGTCTTACAATAGGTCTTAGTGTCTCGCTTCACGTTCTTGATGGCTTAATCCTTGCCATACGCCTTTGTCCGTGTCATACGCCTTTGATCGTTGTCACACACCTTTGTCCTTGTCCTATGCCATTTTCCTTGTCATACGCCGTTGTCTTTGCCATACGCCTTTGTCCTTGCCATACGCCTTTGTCCTTGTCATACGCCTTTGTCCTTGCCATACGCCTCGGTCCATGTCATAGGCTATTGGCAATATCATACGCCCATATCACAGGGCTAGTAACACAGTCGCTTGTCACATGTCAGTAACACATGTGACTTAAGATACGAACTCGACGCCTACAGTATGTCCTGCACCCACATGACACCCCCATGACACACGCCCTCTTTACCCACTCGACACCCCCCTGACACACGCCCTCTTTACCCACTCGACGCCCCCCTGACACACGCCCTCTTTACCCACTCGACGCCCCCCTGACACACGCCCTCTTTACCCACTCGACACCCCCATGACACACGCTCTCTCCACCCATTCGACACCCCCATGACACACGCCCTCTTTACCCACTCGACGTCCCCTTGACACACGCCCTCATTACCCAATCGACACCCCCATGACACACGCCCTCTTTACCCACTCGACGCCCCCATGACACACGCCCTCTTTACCCACTCGACGTCCCGCTGACACACGCCCTCTCCACCCACTCGACACCACCATGACACACGCCCTCTTTACCCACTCGACACCCCCATGACACACACCCTCTCCATCCACTCGACACCCCCATGACACACGCCCTCTTTACCCACTCGACACCCCCATGACACACGCCCTCTTTACCCACTCGACACCCCCATGACACACGCCCTCTTTACCCACTCGACGTCCCTCTGACACACGCCCTCTTTACCCACTCGACACCCCCATGACACACGCCCTCTCCACCCACTCGACACCCCCATGACACACGCCCTCTCCACCCACTCGACACCCCCATGACACACGCCCTCTCCACCTACTCGACAGCCCCATGACACACGAGCACTGTCATAGTACACACCCACCTGTCAGCCGCCCTCCCACCACTACCCTGATATCAATTGGTGTTCTTGTCATACGCCCACTTAGTTGTGCATATAAACTTGCATGTCATGTCAGTTGTGCATGCCAGCCCACGTGTCGTAGCGGCTTTGTCATGTTCACTTAGTGTGTTTTATGTCATGTTCATTATCTTGTTATGTCCACCTGGTCATATGTCATATTCCTGACATGTTGCCTTGTCATATTTGTCATGTTCGTCCCTGTGGCCTTGTCAAGTTCAGCTATCATGTTCGTGTCATGTTTATCTGTTGTATTCCTATTGTGTCATATCTGTCATGATAATCTTAATATCTGTCATATTATTGTCATCGCGTCATATTCATCTCCGAAGTCTTTTGGTCTGGTATTGTTCATGTCTCATACACGTTTTATACCTGTTTTATGCCCGACTCATTCATGTCTCATCCTTGTCACGTATATACAGGTTTCATTCTCGTCTCGCGTCGAGTTATGTACTGGTTGCGTTTCATACGTGTCTCGTTCCTGTCTCGTCTTGGTTGTGTTTTATTGTCTGCGTCATTCTTTCTCTTCCATTTTTCTCAAGGTCTCTCCTCTCACTTCCCTCTTTTCTCCCCTCCCTCTCTTCTCCCCTCCCTCTCTTCTCCCCTCCCTCTCTTCCTCTATCCACTCCCCTTCCTCTGCTCTCCTCTTTTGATATACTTTTCTGCTCTCTCCTCACTTTCCTCTTCTCTTCTCACCTTTCCCTCACTTCTTCTCTCTCTTTCCTTTCCTCTCTCCCTTATTTTCTTCTCTCCTTGCTTCCTCTTTCGTGTTCTCTCTCTCTCCTACCTTCTCCCATCCCCAATAATACCTACACTCTTCCCATATATCCCTCCCTCCCTCCCTCAACCCCTTCCCTCACCCCTTCCCCTCACTCACACCCCTTCCCACAACCCTTCCCTCACCTCTTTCCATAATTCACACCCCCTCCCATCACACCTTCCCCTCCTCTCCCCGTACCACACCCCTCCCATCACACCTTTCCCTCCTTCCCCCCCCCCCCTCACTCACAACCCCTTCCCACAACCCTTCCCATAATTCACACCTTTCTTCCATCACCCCCCCCCCCCTTCCCCTCCCGGCAAGATCAACACCCTGGAGGAGGAAGTGAGAGAGAGAGAGAGAGAGAGAGAGAGAGAGAGAGAGAGAGTTCGATAAGCTCTTACATCATCACCTCAGGCAATATTTTTACTTACGAGTTTCTTTGAGATTTCGGGTCCTTGTCGTCTCTGGGGAGGGGATAATTGTGGGCTCCTGCTGGGGGAAAATCAGTAGGTTGGTGGGGGAAAATCAGTAGGTTGGTGGGGGAAAATCAGTAGGTCGGTGGGGGAAAATCAGTAGGTCGGTGGGGGAAAATCAGTAGGTTGGTGGGGGAAAATCAGTAGGTCGGTGGGGGAAAATCAGTAGGTCGGTGGGGGAAAATCAGTAGGTTGGTGGGGGAAAATCAGTAGGTCGGTGGGGGAAAATCAGTAGGTTGGTGGGGGAAAATCAGTAGGTTGGTGGGGGAAAATCAGTAGGTTGGTGGGGGAAAATTTGACTTGGTGATAGGTAATTTTTTTTTATTTTATCCAACAGGGATTTTTTTTTTAAACTGCTTGGGGGGAATCTGAAGAATGATGGTATATTGTAGGGATTTTTTTTTTTTAATATTATCAAAACTACTACATACGTTATCATTTCATAATCATCGTCATCATTATCATCATCATTTATCATCACTACTATCATCAACCACCATTACTACTATTTTCTTATACCACAACTACCACCATAACCACAATCACCATTAATACCATTACCACCATCTCACATCACAACTACCACCATAACCACAATCACCATTAATACCATTACTCACCATCACCACACCAAAACTACCACCATCTCTCACCAACACAGTAACTACCTCAATCACCACAACTACCACCACAACCACAATCACCACAACCACCACCACAACCACAATCACCACAACTACCCACCACTACTTCTCACCTTTCATAATTAATGAATTAAAATATAATTATCTCAGGCTACATAATTAACATGAATTAATTACGGAGCAATTAAGAGTGATATAATTAGATGGGACAATGAGTTTAGGAGGACCACTGACGCCATCCTCAGTGTTAAGTAACTCTATATTAATGTGTTGTACCTTAATGAGCCTTGTCTACCTGAGTTATTGTTATTATTATTGTTGTTGTTGTTGTTGTTGTTGTTTGAATTATTAGTATCATTATTATTATTAGTAGTAGTATTTTATTTATTATCATCATTATAACAACTTATTATTATTGTTGTTGTTGTTATTGTTGTTGTTGTTGTTGTTGTTGTTACATAGACAGAGGTGAGAGGACAGGGAGTTTCATAGATAAAAAGTTTGAGACCTGAACGTGTGAATGATAATGAAGTTTGACTAAAGAGAACTGTGTGTGTGTGTGTGTGTGTGTGTGTGTGTGTGTAATGGATAGGTAGGTGATATAGAAGAAAAAAATAATAAAAATCAGAGAGAGAGAGAGAGAGAGAGAGAGAGAGCAACATGACTCAAGGAGATAAATGCAATAAATAAAATGGCTCAAGATGGCTCAGGGCACGAGACAATTAGCATACATCTTCAAGAGCAAGTAAAAAGTGTCTCACAGTAGCCCCGGGGTGTTATGACGGGGGCTGGTGGGTGTAGGGGGGGCTGTTTGGGGGTTAGTATTTGGGTTGTGGGGAATGTGATTGATGTGGTGAGGGGGCTGGATGTTGGTGAGGGGTCTAAGGGCTGGTTGTTGGTCAGGTGAGGGGTCTAAGGGCTGGTTGTTGGTGAGGTGAGGGGTCTAAGGGCTGGTTGTTGGTGAGGTGAGGGATCTAAGGGCTAGTTGTTGGTGAGGTGAGGGGTCTAAGGGCTGGTTGTTGGTGAGGTGAGGGGGTCTAAGGGCTGGTTGTTGGTGAGGTGAGGGGTCTAAGGGCTGGTTGTTGGTGAGGTGAGGGGTCTAAGGGCTGGTTGTTGGTGAGGTGAGGGGTCTAGGGGCTACTAAACTGACGAAGGGAGGGCTGAGAATGATTAACCTTAAAAAAAGTGTTGGGGTCTGATCAGCTGACTGCCTTAAGACTAAGGTCTGATCACGTGAGTATACCTCAAGGCTAAAGGGCTGATCACCTGACACGTCTAGGATTAAGGACTGATCACCAGATGGGATAAGGGCTTAGAGGGCTGGTCATAAACAAGGGAGGGAGGGAGGGAGGGAGGTGAGGTGGGGGCTGACCACGTGTTGATGATAGCCCCTTTTGTAAGCAACACATCAACACCCGGTAACAGGAAACAGCTGTCTAGACGCTCACCTGGCGGGAGGTCGTGGACAGGTAACCTCTGGTACACCTTAATTACATAGACAGTGGGAGCACACCTGTAATTCCGTCTCTGTTTATGTGAATGGAAGGGATAGGTAGAGACAGGGAGAAATAAATAGGGGGAGGTAAGAGGTGAGGGATAGGGTGATAAAGTTAAGGAAGATAAGTAGGTAGGTAAGTAAGGTTAGAGAGAGAGAGAGAGATGATAAATAGGGTGATAAGAATTGGGAGATAGGTAAGTATAGGAGGAAGAGAGAGAGAAAGATGAGGTATAAGGTGATAGGAGAGATAAGGATAATGTTGTGTAAATTTAGGGAAGGTTGTAAACATTGGCTTGGCGTAGGTCAGGATGTGTGAGAGAGAGAGAGAAGTTAGACCTACCCTATGATCTGCTCAAGCGTGTAGGTGTGTGAGATGGTGGTAGTGGTGGTGTAGGGGGATGAGGGTTCCCACAGTGAGAGATAGTGAAGGAGGAGGAAGACTAGGAGAGAAAGTTGACAGCTGCACTGATGAATGGAAGATGGACTAGGGAAAGGGGGGGGGAGGTGGTTGTGACCTGCTGTGGTTGAGGGATTATGAGCACCTGTTGTGGGGACCTAATTGTTGTGGGGACCTACCTGTTGTTGTGGGGACCTAATTGTTGTGGGGACCTACCTGTTGTTGGGACCTAATTGTTGTGGGGACCTAATTGTTGTGGGGACCTACCTGTTGTTGTGGGGTCCTACCTGTTGTTGTGGGGTCCTACCTGTTGTTGTGGGGACCTAATTGTTGTGGGGACTTACCTGTTGTTGTGGGGTCCTACCTGTTGTTGTGGGGACCTAATTGTTGTGGGGACCTACCTGTTGTTGTGGGGACCTATATGTTGTTATGTGGGCCTACCTGTTATTGGGGAGCCTACCTGTTGTTGAAGAGAGGTTACCTGGGATCACCGTCAGTTGCAGAAAGAATATATATCTAGATGGAGATAAGGAGGGAGAGAAGGAAGGTAGGGAGGGAGAGAAGATAGACAAAAAGAGAAGGAAGGAAGGATTGAAGGAGGTAGAAATTTTTTGAGGGGAAAAGTATGGAAGAGAGAGGGAAAGGAGAGGTGAAGGAGGAGAGGTGGACGGGAGAAAATATCAGCGTAGGAGAATAAGAAAGAGGTGAGAAAGAATTAACGATAACGATAATTAAGTAGAGAAAATAATTAACAGAAGGAGGAAGTAAAGAATAAGAATGAGGAGAAGGAGGAAGAGGAGGAGGAGCAAAAAGAGAACGAGAAGGAATAAAGTAAGGAGGAATGGGAAGAACATCGGGGAAGAAGAGAAGAAGAACAAGGAAGAGAAGGAGGAGGAGAAACTGAATGAGAAAGAAGAAGAAGACGAGGAACAATAGAACAAAGATGAGGAGGAAGAGAGCAAGGCGAACAATAAGGAGGAAAACGAATAGGAGGAGGAGAGAAAAACAAAGGAAGAGGAGGAGGAAAAGGAAGAAAGGGAGGATGAATATGAGAAGGAAGAGGAAGAGAAGGTGGAGGAAGATAAAGAGGAGAAAGAGGAGGAAGAATAAGAAGAAGAAGAGGAAGAAGAAGAAGAGGAGGAGGAAGAAGAAGATGAAGAGGAGAAAGAGGAGGAAGACGATGGAGAGGAGAGAGGGGAGGAAGAAGAAGATGAAGAAGAAGAGAAGAAAGAGAAGGAAAAAGAAGATGAAGAAGAGAAAGAGGAAGATGAAGAGGAGAGGGAGGAGGAGGAGGAGGAGAGACTAATTACAGGCCAGGGAGAGAGATGATCCGACGCTCACACTGAAAGAAACTTGTCAAGCGTAACTCACACGTCACTGGGAGAGGAAGGAGGGAGCGGAAGGGAGAGAGAGGGAGAGGAAGGGAAAGAGAGGGAGAGGAAGGGAGAGAGAGAGAGAGGTTGGGAGAGAGAGAGAGGGTGGGAGAGAGGGAGAGGATGGGAGAGAGAGAGAGGATGGGAGAGAGAGGGAGAGGAAGGGAGAGAGAGAGAGGATGGGAGAGAGAGAGAGGGTGGGAGAGAGGGAGAGGATGGGAGAGAGGGAGAGGATGGGAGAGAGAGGGAGAGGAAGGGAGAGAGAGAGAGAGGGTGGGAGAGAGGGAGAAAGAGAGGGAGCGCAATCAGGGAGAGGGTAGAGGGGGGGAAGGAGAGGAAGGAGGCAGAGAGAGAGAGAGAGAGAGAGAGAGAGGGGGGGGGAGGCAGAGTGAGGGAGTGGAACCAGGGAAAGGGGAATAGAGGGAAGGAGAAGAAGGGCGGAAGAGGGGGAGACAGAAGAGAGATAGAGGAAGGAGAGAGAGTGGGAAAGAGGATTGAGAAGGAGGAAGAGTCAGAAGGAGAGAAAGATAGATCGAGAGAAGGAAGAGAGAGAATATAGAAGGAAGAAAGAGAAAGCGGGAGAATGAAAATTTGCAATGAAAATGAGACAGAGGGAGGTAAAGGAAGAGAAGGAGGAAGGAAGGAACGGGGGGAGGGTGGGAGGGAGGGTAGAAGTAAGTAAATCTTCATTGAGGAGAAGATGGATGGAGGGAGGCGGAGGGAGAGAGGTAGATGAAAGGGAAGGGAGAGAGGGGGGGAGGGAAGGAGGGAAGGAGAAGAAAGAGAAGAGAGAGAGGGAGAGGAGGAGCGAGAGTGGGATATAAACAAAGCTAGATGGAGTGGATGGACACCTTCCATCAGTATTAAGAGGGAGGGAGTGGGGGCGACGAAGTGAGGGTGAGGGAGGGAGGGAGGGAGGGAGGGAGGGAGAGAGAGGGAAGGGGGTAGGGGGGGTGGAGAGGGGGCGTCATAAGTTGTCTTCTTGATGGCGAACAGCGATTGGTAGATGGTGGGAGAGGAGGAGAAGGAAAAGGGGGGGGGGGGTGAGCGAGCTGATGTGCGGGAGGAGAAGCATAAGAAGGAGAAGGGACGAGAGGACAGAGAAGGGGAGATGAAGGAGGAAGAAGGGTGAAGGAAACAGAGGGAGAGGGATAGTTAGCAGGGGAAGGGAGTATAAGAAAGGGGGGAGGGGGAGATGAGGGGGTGTAAGAAGAGGAGGGGGGATGGAAGAGATATGGAAGAAAAGGGGGGGTGTAAGGAAGGAGGGGAACGGACAGGGTGGGAAGGGAGTTGTAACCTGTCATTGCCAATATGTTTCCCGTTTATCATATCCCACCTGTCAGTTTTTTAGTGTGTGTGTGTGTGTGTGTGTGTGTGTGTGTTACATATACACATACACACACACACACACACACACACACTTGCCAAGGCCCCGAATTGGACGTGTGGCATGTAAGGTCACCAGACATGAACACGACCGAGTCTTATGCTTATCTACGGCTGAGGATTGACACGGCTTGTTGGTCCGCCATTGTTTAAGAATATGAGATTCGCCTTTAGAAGCTTCTGTCTTGTTTATTTTTGGTCTGGGGGGGGGGAGGGGGTGGTTGTTGGGGGTGTGGTTGTTGTGGTGGAGGTAATTGGGGGTGTGGTGGTGGGATGGTGGTAATTGAGGATGTGGTTGTTGTGATAGAGAAGTGGTGGTAATGGTGGTGGAAATTGGGGGTGTGATTGTTGTTGTGGCGATGGTGGTAGAAAGGGGGTGGTGGTTGTTGTGGTAGTGGTGATGGTGAGGTTAATGGTGGTAAAGAGGTGGTTGGTTGTAGATGGTGGCGATGATGTTGATTGTAGAGAGGAGATGGTTGTGGTTGTTATGGTAGTGGTTGTGATGGTGGTAGAAGGGTGGTTGTGTTAGTAGTAGAGGGTGTGGTTGTGGTTATGTGGTGATGGTGTATAATAAAAAAAAAAAATTTAACTGTTGTCTTGGTGGGGATAATGGTGGTGGTAGGAGATTGTTGTGGGTGGTGATAATTGTGGTTGATCGGGTGGTGGACCGTGTTCTCGATTATATGGTGGTTTATTGTGGTTGTGCGCTTGGTAGGTGTTAGTTGTTGGTGTGTGTGAGAGAGAGAGAGAGAGAGTACAGCGTTCCATCTTTATTTTCATTAAACGAAGAAAAAAAATAATAATCCCTTTGTAGCCTATGTCCAACCACCTCTCATGTCCAATCCCCAATCCTTCCTGTACCCAATCCCTCCTGTACCCAATCCCTGGCTGGCACAGAGTGAACGGTATTCACCAGCTAATCCGACTTTCCCCAACCCATTACTGTAAATTCTTATACATTTTCCCTGTAAATTTGTAAAAAAAAAAAGACTATTGTAAAATCTAATTAACTTTTCGGTAAATTTTGGTATATTCTCATTGTAAATTGTTATTATTATTATTATTATTATTATTATTATTATTATTATTATTATTAACCCTCTTCTCTTATTTCAGGTAAGTTAACGATGCTGTCCGTTCGTGTGTATGTCACGTCAAGGCTGTTGGTGATTGGTGGGTGAGTAGACAGTATAGACAGTTGTAGACTTGAGACGGAGTTAAACAGATAAACATAAAGGCCGACTATGATAGGGCCAGGATGAGACAACAACACGTCGATGGAGGGGGTAAGGATGGGAGGGGAGGATGATGGAATAGACCGGGATAGGAGATAAGAAATAAACAAAACAAAAATACGTATCTCAAACTACGGTTCATTTGTGGTATAAGTAAATAGGTTTTTGTTGTGTTTCTGAAAATTAAAGAAAATCACATCAAGGTGTCCATTACCTGACCGGACCTCCCGGGTGGTGGCGTCGGTCAGCTGATATTTGTAAACACCTCATGATTACGTCACTGTACGCGGTAAGTAAACAAACACACGAGGACCCGGGGAGGGGGGGGGGGGGTTAAGGGAGGAAGGGTTAAAGCCACACACGACGCGAGGTTAGAGTGCCCACTTAAGGACACACGGGTTAGATTAAGTGCTCGATAAAAGGGTATTAAATGAGATTAACTTCTTCCGCCTCACTAAGAATTCTTCGGCAGTGTCTAGTTTATAGGACCATTACACACCTACCTATCAATATTTCAATCTTGCAAGGAATTGATCGAGAAAAGATTGAAAGTAGTTGACGTAAAGTGAAATTGATTACAACGAAAGATTTTATACCTATTGTGAAAGGTAAAATAAACTGGAAATAGGTAAAGAAAATGGGATTAAGTAGACTAACAGGTGAGCAACGCCGTCAGTTTCAGGTGGGGATCGGGCCAGGATAGGTGAGACCCATTAACAGGTGTAGTGATTAAGACAAAGGAACAGCGGCAGGTGATTAAGTAGTGAGGGTGTGTAAACAGTGGGTCATTAATGGCTTACTGTGCACACTCCTTACTGTAACCCGGAATTCCTGGGCTGTTTTGATTAGGTTAAGTTAAGTTAGGTTAGGTTAGGTTAAGGAGTAATGATAAGTAGGAACCTTAAGCCAAGTAAACATTGTGTTTTTGCTCGTAACAAGGCTAATAAAGTACTTGGGTTCATACAAAGGAGTGTTAGTTACAAGACTAGCGAGGTCATCCTAAAACTGTATCTTGCTCTTGTGAGACCACACCTGGATTACGCAGTTCAGTTCTGGTCACCGTATTACAGAATGGATATAGAATCCTTGGAAAGAATTCAGAGGAGAATGACAAGACTAATCCCGGGCATTAGGAACCTTGAGTATAGAGACAGGTTAAAGCATCTTAATTTGCACTCCCTCGAGAGACGTAGAGCGAGGGGCGACCTGATAGAGGTGTATAAGTGGAAGTCAGGGCTAAACAAAGGGGACATTACAAAGGTACTCAAACTATCCAACCAGGAGCGAACTCGTAACAATGGTTTTAAATTAGACAAATTTAGATTTAGGCGTGAAATAGGTAAACACTGGTTTGGAAACAGAGTAGTGGATGAATGGAACAAGTTACCAAATATCATCATTAACTCGAATACGCTGAATAGCTTCAAACATAGGTTGGATGCTTATATGAGCAATAGGAGTTGGGTGTAAACGGGACTGCCCAGTATGGGCCAATAGGCCCGCTGCAGTTTCCTCCATTCTTATGT
The DNA here is from genome assembly GCA_958450375.1 of Homarus gammarus. Lineage (NCBI taxonomy): Eukaryota > Metazoa > Arthropoda > Malacostraca > Decapoda > Nephropidae > Homarus > Homarus gammarus. Next base: position 2,506,394 of record CAUDMG010000748.1, on the reverse strand, counting down.
TCTTATGTTCTTAAGTCAGGTTTAGTCAGGTTGGTGTTAGTTGTAAGAGTAAATTACGTTGGGTTTAGGTTAGGTGGAGTCTTCTCAGTTAGGTTGTTAGGTTAAGTTAGGTGTTGAGTTTTTACACTGACTATAATAACCTGAGTATGGGGTGCACAATAAACTAGCTATTATCCACGGCAAAATTAAAACTGATACATCAACACACACCACTACTACTACACCACCACCACCACCACACACCACCACCACACACCACCACACACCACCACCACCACACACCATCACACACCACCACCACACACCACCACCACCACCACACACCACACACCACCACACACCACCACCACACACCACACACCACCACCACCACCACACACCACCACCACCACCACCACACACCACACACCACCACCACCACCCACCACACACCACCACACACCACACACCACCACACACCACCACCACCCACCACCACACACCACCACACACCACCACCCACCACCACACACCACCACCACACACCACCACACACCACCACCACCCACCACACACCACCACCACACACCACCACCACACACCACCACACCACCACCACCACACACCACCACACACCACCACCACACACCACCACACACCACCACCACACACCACACACCACCACACACCACCACCACACCACACTCCCCGGGCGCGCCACTTCGTCATTCTCTGGTTGCAGTCCCCACTTTGACCGTAATTATTTCCGTGTAGTGTTGTGGTGGGGGGGGACTGAGGGCTCCCCTTACACTCCCTGAGGGCTGTCCCGGGCCCTGACACCCGCCCCAGGGCTCACCTTACACCCCGTATAGCAAAAACAGCACCACCACGAGCAGTCACCAGCGCCAGAGTTATTGAAGTCAAGCCAGACGAACTTTCGCTTGTCGTCACTTGCATTCTTCCACGGTTCGAGTTTAAGATTTATCACAGGTTCTAAGGTCAACCTCCAAAGTTTTACAGTCGGACTTCAAAGTATTAAGGTCAACCTCCAAGTGCCAAGTTCAGCCTCCGAAGTATTAAGTTCAACCTCTAAATATCAAGGTCATCCTCCAAATTTAATGGTTAACCTCTGAAAATTTTAACGCCATCCCTAACTTTTAAGGTCAACGTTTAAAGTATCAGGGTCATCCTTCAAATTTAGGGTAAACCTCCAAAGTTTAAACCTCATCCGAAGTATTAAGACCAACCTTCAAAGTTTTAGGGTCACTCTCCAAATAGTAATGAATACCTGCAAATCAAATCACACACACACACACACACACACACATATACACACACACATAGGTGAGTCCTATCGTTCCCTCACCCACTGTTGTCACCATCCTTATCACCACCATCACCATCACCACCATTGTCACCATCAATATATATACTAAGAGTCTTCAGTAAACACGAGGGCGTTGTTTTTAAGGAAGAAGAAGAAGAAGAAGAAGGAGAAAAAAAGACTCAGTAATTTCGTGTTTTCTTGAGGTGAGACACACGGAGACCTAAATTGTGTTTGTCAGTGAGAGAATGGCTGGGGGTGGGGGGAGGGGGAGAAGGAGGTGAGGGAATATGTGGAAAGGGGGTGAGAAAGAGGATGGTTGAGAGGCAGAGTGGGAAAGAGAAACAGATAGAGGAAGAAGAGGAGGATCCAGAGAGAGAGAGAGAGAGATAGAGAGACACTTCTTTCTTTCTCTTCATTTTCCTCTCCTTTACTCTTTATCTCCCTCTATCCATCTTTATTTTGAGTTATTTCATATATCTTTTTCTCGCCCTTATAATCTCTCTCTCTCTCTCTCTCTCTCTCTCTCTCTCTCTCTCTCTCTCTCTCTCTCTCTCTCTTTCTCTTTCTCATCCCCCCCCCTTTTCCTCCCCTCCCTTCCTCCAAAATAAAGAATCCCCCACCATAAGCCACAATCTCCCCCTCCCTACCTGCCTTATTGACCTGCCGTATCACCCCAACTTGTTTGCCTCCCCATTTTTTCGCCCCGTATTGAGCCGACCCATATTCTCCCCCCCCCCCCACCCCTTCCTCCCCTGGCTGACACCCAAGTCTAATATTTGGTGCCAGATTAAGGCTTTGGGGGTGACTGGGTGGGGTGAAGGGGGTGTGGGGTGATTAGCAAAAGATTGGGGGCCGTGAGTGGGTTGGAGTGGGGTGACTAGCAGGAGAGATTGTTTGCCGTGAGTGGGGTGGTGTGGGGTAATTGTGGGAGTGGGGTGATTAGCAAGAGAAATTGGGTACCGTGAGTGGGTTGGAGTGGGGTGATTAGATGTATATGAGATGAAGTAAAATGGAGTGGGAAAAAATATCACCTTATATTTTTTTTCTTTTGCAAATGATAGATTGTTGAAACTTCCGAAGATGTTGGAGACTGAGGTAATTTATGGGTGAGTGATGGGTGAATGATGGGTGAGTGTTGGTGAATGATGGGTGAGTGTGGGTGAATGATGGGTTAGTGATGGGTGATTGATGGGTTAGTGATGGGTGATTGATGGGTGAGTGTTGGTGAATGATGGGTGAGTGTGGGTGAATGATGGGTTAGTGATGGGTAATTGATGGGTGATTTATGGGTGAGTGTGGGTGATTGATGGGTTAGTGATGGGTTATTGATGGGTTAATTATGGGTGAATGATGGTTGAGTGATGGGTGATTGATGGGTGAATGATGAATGAATGATGGGTGAGTGATGGGTTAGTGATGGATGAGTGTGGGTGAATGATGGTTGAGTGATGGGTGATTGATGGGTTAATTATGGGTGAATGATGGGTGAGTGATGGGTGATTGATGGGTGAATGATGGATGATTGATGGGTGAGTGATGGGTTAGTGATGGATGAGTGTGGGTGAATGATGGGTGAGTGTAAGTGAATGATGGGTTATTGATGGGTTAATTATGGGTGAATGATGGGTGATTGATGGGTGAATGATGGATGAATGATGGGTGAGTGATGGGTGAATGATGGGTGAGTGTGGGTGAATGATGGGTTATTGATGGGTTAATTATGGGTGAGTGTGGGTGAATGATGGGTGATTGACGGATGAATGTAGGGAATTACTCAACAATGGGATTATTTCGCCAAGCTTATGGGGTTGTGGGAGGCGTTTATTGAAATTTGATGAACACCCCTCACGACCCCCACACACCACGACCCCCACACACAACGACCCCCACACACCACGACCCCCACACACCACCACCCCCACACACCACCACCCCCACACACCACGACCCCCACACACCACGACCCCCCACACACCACGACCCCCCACACACCACGGCCCCCACACACCACGACCCCCCACACACCACGACCCCCACACACCACGACACGGGGAGTAAGATGGAAAGATACACATACCTCGAGTACACAAATGCTTAAATACGGAATTATTAATGGTTGCCCCTCGTGTAACCGGGCTATGGGCCACCACACCCTAAGGCCTAAGTTAACGAGTTGTATGACCCAGTCTCAAGGAATAATCCGAGAAGACCGGACAACTCGCCAACTGCACTGGCTAAACATTACCCTGGAACACGATCCGCAAATCAATTAATATCCAGGTTCCCAATTACTGCCCATAGTTTCACCCTGCCCGAGATCGAACCCGTGTCCGCTCGCTTGCTGACCATTACACCATAGGTATGCATATAAAAATACATATTTATACGTACATACAATAATATGTACAGGACAATTACATTAATACATACATACATACATACATACTATACATACATACATACATACATACTGTACATACATACATACATACATACATATGGAATTAGAGAAGTAAATATGCAGATAAAGAGGATGGAGAGAGAGATGGATACATTCAGATATATATGAATACCCAGATAAACAGAGATAAATAGATAGATCAAAGTAAAGATAAAGAGAGGGAGAGAAAGAGAGGGGGAGAAGCAACAGGTGGCTACATTCCACTACTACCTGCAGGAACCATCTGAGTTGACAGGTGGTACAGTAGACAGGTGCGTTACTGTCTCCAGTTGGGTGTTTGTTTGTTTACCCTGTGGCACCTGTGACCCGCCGACACACCAGCTTGGAGGGGGAGGGGAGGTGGTAGATGATGAGGGGTGGAAAACAGAGGGGAAGGGCAAGAGAAAGAGAGGGGAGGTAAGTGGTTATGCATGCTAGGATTCTATTACTCCCTGTCTGTATCTGCGTACGTGTTTGCGTATATCAGTGTACCTATCACCATCTGCGTACACGTTTCTCTCTTCCTTTGTTTATCACACCTCAGAGACGGTCAATCTACCTCACGCTTCACAGAATGTTATCCAGGAGGTGAAAATTACCACTGAAGGAAGTCACTTTATATGTAATTAACTTTTAAGACAAGGCAATCAGCTGTTATCTCCCCTTCTCTCCCCCTTTCTCCCCTCCTTCCCCTCCCCTCCCTCGGGTATTGAATATTCAACTGTCGGCTGGCACTCGTGAGGATGCCAAAGTAGATTAAAGATTTTACCCTCACCTGAGATACCTTGACAGTTGAGGCAGGTGTATGGCCAGGTGTACGGCCAGGTGAACGCCCTAATGAACGCTTAGGTGTACGGCCAGGTGAACACCCTAATGAACGCTCCAGTGTCCGGCCAGGTGAATGCTCAAGTGTATGGCCAGGTGTACGGTCAGGTGTACGACCAGGTTTACGGCCAGGCGAATGCGCATGTGTAGGGCCAGGTGAATGCTCAGGTGTACGGCCAGGTGTACGGTCAGGTGTACGACCAGGTGTACGACCTGGTGAATGCGCAAGTGTACGGCCAAGTGTACGGCCAGGTGAATGCGCAGGTGTACGGCCAAGTGTACGGCCAGGTGAATGCTCAGGTGTACGGCCAGGTGTACGACCTGGTGAATGCTCAGGTGTACGGCCAGGTGAATGCGCAGGTGTACGGTCAAGTGTACGGCCAGGTGAATGCTCAGGTGTACGGCCAGGTGTACGACCTGGTGAATGCGCAGGTGTACGGCCAGGTGGAGGGAACATGCCACCAGGAATTCTTTTAGGAGTCAATTCTGGCGGTGACTTATGGCTGTTTTGATGTTAAGGCCAGCGGCTGACTGGCTGTCTGGTCATCCAGTCAACCAGCCAGTCAGCCGCTGGCAGTAACATCAGAACAGCCACAAATCATCGCTGGTAGGCTGGATGGGTGTTTGCCTGGCTTATTAGGAAGCAAATTTTATTTTGTCTTTATGAATGTCTGTCTGTGTTTGTCCGAGTCTGTGTTTGTCCGAGTCTGTGTTTGTCACTCATTATTATTATTATTATTATTATTATTAATATTATTATTATTATTATTATTATTATTATTATTATTATTATTAATGTAAAAGGCTTTGATCCCGATGTGAGAAACATTAGTTAGTGTGTTCTAAAAATATTGTCTGTAAATATTGTTTAATTCCTTTTTATTCCGACGACGCATGATCTACAAGTTTGTGATTGATTTATGTATTAATTTTATTTTCAAGTTTCATACAAACTATTTCATGAGTAATTTTATCATATATATATATATATATATATATATATATATATATATATATATATATATATATATATATATATATATACTTCATTTTTAGTCCATTTAACACGCGGACTTTGAATATATTATCAACGACCTCACCAGCAAGGAATCGAACCCTCGACCTACTGGGTGGCCCTAGGGAACGCTTACCGGCTAGCCCACAAGGACACTAAAAGCAGTTCTAGACTCTGTTATATTTCACACAAAGCCTGTTCATCGAGCTGATGGCGCCGTGAACCTCACTGGGAAACTGCCCGTGCCTCGTATGTGGTGTCAGTAGCATTTTACCGAATCCAGCTGGTATGAAACGCGAGGTACATATATATACCTCGCGGCGTTCACTTGTGTTCACTCGCGGCGTTCACTTGTGTTCACTCGCTGCGTTCACGTGTTGTGTTCACTCGCTGCGTTCATATCTTGCGTCAATTATGCGCGTTCACCTGTGCTCGCCTGTTACGTTTAACCGCCACGTTCATCTGCGTTCACTCGGCGGGTTCAGCCACTGTGTTCATCGACTGTGTTCACTCGGCGGGTTCAGCCACTGTGTTCATCGAATGTGTTCACTCGGCTCTCTCACTCATCACCAGAGCCAATAATGTGGAGGGGGAAATATGGCAGCCAGGAGCGTGTGTTGGTATGTCAGAGGGAGAGGGAGGGAGAGGGAGAGGGAATTGGAGAGTGAGAGGGAGGGAGAGGGAATTGGAGAGTGAGAGAGAGACAGGATGAAGGTGAGTGAGATAAGGAAAAGTGAAGGAAGAAGAATGAGTGAAATGGAAGGAGAGTAAATGAGAGGGAGTGGAAGTAAAAGAATGAAGAGTGAAAGAGGAAAGGTGGAGGAGGGTAATGAGAGGGAGGTAGGGGGGTGAGGAGAGGGAGTGGGAGGAGAGAGGGAGTGATAGGAGAGAGAGGAGGTGTACTGTTACTACCTCATCTACTGTTACGAGGGTAGATGGTAGATGTAAGGGTAATTTACAGGGATAGTGTGTAGGGTGGGTATTAAGTTACATCATAATAATAATAATAATAATAATAATAATAATAATAATAATAATAATAACAATAATAATAATAATAATGAAAATAATAATAATAATAATAATAATAATAATAATAATAATAATAATACTAAACTCTGATCATCGTAAAAATTAACTTTGTGGGGAAAGAAAATGCAAAAGGAACTTGGAGAATCAGTCAACGTAAACCTAACCTAACCTAACCAAACCTAACCTAACCTATCCTAACCTAACCTAACCTAACCTAACCTTGAGGCAGAAGGATGTATTCTTAGACACCCTTTAGATAAGCGTTTCTTCCCTCAAGTGTCCTCTCTCCCTCGAGGTCCTCCTTGGGTGGCGGTGACCTTTGAGAGGGGGGAAATCTCTAGTATCCTTCAGGACCTCTCTTTCCCCCTCTCCACTCCCCTCGGATGTCCCCTCTTTTCCTTAAGTCCTCTCAGATGTTCCTCCTTTCCTTGGTTGAGCTCTGTTTGTGTCTCTCTTTCCCCTCGCGGGCTTTTCCCCCTTCTTTCCCCTCTTCTCCCCTCTCTTCTCTGGACTGTCTTTCTCTCCCCTTTCTTGGAGCTTTTATTTTTTATGGAAATTTCCCCTCATCCCCTCCAGCTGAATCTCCCCTCTCCCAGGACGTTCCCCTCACCTCTTCGCGGACTTTCCTCCCCTATCCCCTTCTGACCCAGTTCCTCAAGGACCTTCTCCCCTTTTCTTGCACTTTCCTTCCCCTGCTTTTTTCCTCTCCTCTCGTCCCTCCTCTCAACTTTCCCTTACCCTCTCCTACCTTCTCTTTACATTCTCTCTTCTCCCTTACCTTTCCTCCCCTTCTTCCCCTCTCCTTTCCCTAATGTTTCTCCTTCTCCACTCTTTCCTCCCATTTTCCCTCTCCTCCCGCTTTCCCCCTCTCCCACCTCCCCTTTTCCTTCGTCCTCATCCTCTCCCCCTTCCCCCTCTTCACCAACCCCTCTCCCCCTCTTCACCAACCCCTCTCCACCTCCCCTATTTTCCCTCTCCTACTCCTCTTTGGTCATTGGGTCGACGCAGCCAACCAAAGCCTCCAGTACAGATCTTATTGATGGACAAATTTGTAAGGTGCTGTTGTTGCAGTCCTGAGGGGGGGAGGGGGGGAGGGGGAGTCGTGTTACCTGTGGCCACGGGGAGGTAGTGACCATGGTTCATCTGTGGGGGGGGGGGGGGGAGGGAGGGATCTGGTGTGTGTGTAGATCTTATCTGAGGATGGTGTGGTTCAGGAGGGGTAAGGAGATGGTTGTGTGGTGATGGTTGTTGGTGGTGGTTGGTGTAGGAAGGGAGTTCTTGGGGGTGTGTGTGTGTGTGTGTGTGTTTGTGTGCGTGTGTGTGTGTTTTGTAAGTGGATGTTTGAAATTTGTTGTTATGCTTGGCAGATGTAAGCGCTTAAGTCGGTGTTGGTCGGCAGATGTAACCGCTTAAGTCGGTGTTGGTCGGCAGATGTAACCGCTTAAGTCGGTGTTGGTCGGCAGATGTGAGTGCTGCAGTCGGTGTTGGTCGACAGATGTGAGTGCTGCAGTCGGTATTGGTCGACAGATGTGAGTGCTGCAGTCGGTGTTGGTCGACAGATGTGAGTGCTGCAGTCGGTGTTGGTCGACAGATGTGAGTGCTGCAGTCGGTGTTGGTCGACAGATGTAACCGCTTAAGTCGGTGTTGGTCGGCAGATGTGAGTGCTGCAGTCGGTGTTGGTCGACAGATGTGAGTGCTGCAGTCGGTATTGGTCGACAGATGTGAGTGCTGCAGTCGGTGTTGGTCGACAGATGTGAGTGCTGCAGTCGGTGTTGGTCGACAGATGTGAGTGCTGCAGTCGGTGTTGGTCGGCAGATGTAACCGCTTAAGTCGGTGTTGGTCGGCAGATGTAACCGCTTAAGTCGGTGTTGGTCGGCAGATGTAACCGCTTAAGTCGGTGTTGGTCGACAGATGTGAGTGCTGCAGTCGGTGTTGGTCGACAGATGTGAGTGCTGCAGTCGGTGTTGGTCGACAGATGTGAGTGCTGCAGTCGGTGTTGGTCGACAGATGTGAGTGCTGCAGTCGGTGTTGGTCGACAGATGTGAGTGCTGCAGTCGGTATTGGTCGGGAGATATATGAGCCCATAATATCCAGATGTTGTTCGGGATATTTGATTGATAGCCTCGACGACCTGCCTGAAGGAGAATGGTCGCCTCCCGCCCCTTCAGGTAAACACTAGTCCCTCTCTGTGTCCTTCCTCCTGGTCGAAGCTCTTTAGGAATGACGATAAACTGGCCATAGGAACCAAGGACTGGCCATATGAACGAGGATAATGTGGCCTCGGGACCATGAAGTGACCATAGGAACAATGATAAAATAACCATAGGAACGACGATAAAGTGGTCACGGGATAATGAAGTGGCCATAGGAACAATGATAAATTGGCCATAGGAATGACGATAAACAGACCATAGGAACATTGAGTAAAGGAACAAACCAGCCAGAAATATCTATCTTATGAATGTCAGTCCCCGAAATTCCATACCATTGTGACCCTCTCAAAAGTACACCATCACTAAAGCCTCCAAAGGTCCTTCTCTTGGGGCTCTCCAAAGGATCTCCTCTTAAAAAAAAATAAATAGGACCCTAATATCTATCTCCAAAATGGTCTCCTTCAAAACACTTCTTTTTTTTTTTTTGGCAAGTGATTCTCCAAAGGATTCCTCTTCAAATTGGCCCCTCTTAGATCTCTCTCCTAAAGAACCCTCCCTAGAGATCCTACTCAAAAGGCTTCCGAGAGATATATCTCTCTCCCAAATAGCCTCTTCGAATATCCTTCCTCAAAATAGCTTCATAAATATCTCTCACAAATAGATTTTTCGAAGAAGTAACTGCTATTTAGTGCAACCAGCAGGAGAGAGAGAGAGAGAGAGAGAGAGAGAGAGAATTAAAGAATAACAACTGCTAATTAACCCAGAGAGAGAGACAGAGAAAGAGGTCCTCGAACCCAGGATTTTAATAGACCACCAGCAGACAGCGAGGCGAGGAGATGTCAACAGCTCCCTCTTCTGGCCGTCGTCGCAACAACACTCGTAGATCAGGTCTGTTGGCTGTCTGAATGTTGGGTAAGTTGGCTGGTTGACTGGTTGGTTAGTTGGCTGGCTGGCTGACTGGCTGGCTGGCTGGCTGGCTGGCTGGCTGGCTGGCTGGCTGGCTGGCTGGTTGGTTGGTTCTCCCTCCCTCTCTCGACACCACTAACTAAGGTAGACGCCACACACTTTATGGAGGGCCCTTGTTCACGTGTTCCATTAGGACCCTCTACCCCGGAGGTCTCCAGGTCCATCGGATCTTTGGACATATATACGTAATTGTTTTTGTCTATTTTGGGGGATAAATAGGACCTGTTTTCTTCTTTTTTTTTAGGTTATATTACGTTAGGCTTAGGTTAGGTTATGTTATGTTAGTGTTAGGTTAGGTTAGCGTTAAGGTGGTTAATAAAAAGATGAATTAAGCTGGGAGGGCTATTCTTCAGGTGATCCTGTTTTTGTGTTTTTTTAATATACAGTAGAATTTGGCAAATGTTTTATATGATGTTCTGGTGAGCATGGCGTCGCAGTGTGGCTGTGACAAATACGTTCTTAGATCTTTTGTTTAGGGGAAAAAATAGCGTTCGATGTTTTGTGAATCCGAATCACACGACGATAACATCATGCACACTCCTCCTCCTCCTCCTCCTCCTCCTCCCCTTCCCCTTCTCTTCCTCCTCCTCCTCGCTGCCTGGGTTGCTTCGGTTATTAATTGAAGCAAGTCGTGTGCGTGTGTGCGTGATTGCGTGCGTGGGGTAACGAATCTGAAAATCTGGTTGCGTTAAGGTATTTAATCTATTAATCATCAGGTGAAATAAGCTTCGGGTAATCTGTGGAAGTTGGTAAATTTGTCTTCCAAGTTTAATCTCTGCCGTATACTTCTCACCCAGCAAGTTTAACCTCTGCCCTCTCTACCTTCCCTTCCCTCTCCTCCCCTTCCCTCCCCTCCCCTCCCCTCCCCTCCCCTCCCTGACCCCCCTCTCCTTCCCCTTCCTTCCCCCCGTCTGCACACAGCCCTCACTTGACCCCGGCTGCTGACATGATCGCTAAGAGATAAGACACAAAGGTTATCTCGTGAGCTGGTCAGGTGGGTGTCAATTAAAGGTTGGCTCTGGGGGGGTAGGTGAGGCTGGGGCGAGATCCTTGGATAAACAAGCTATCTGGATAATGATGTGACTGTATATATATATATCAACAGCTTCTTCTTCTTCTTCTTCTTTCTCCTCCTCCTCCTCCTCCTCCTCCTCCTCCCCTTCTTCTCTCCCTCCCCCTTCTTCTCTACCTCCCCCCTCCTTCTCTACCTCCCCCTCCCTCCCCTCCTCCTCCCGGTACTGGTAGGTCAGCTTGCTTGCTTTCAGTTTTTGTTGGCTGGTCATTAGCGACAACAGGGTGAAGGGTTCGTTCCCTTGTTGTGGTGAGCGTTGTTAAGGTCATCGGGAGTCGAATCATTTAGTCCCTGGTGTTAGGTCGTGGTTCTGTTAAGGTTTAAATGTTAGGATTATTATTATTGTTGATATTATTATTTGTATTATTTTTGTTATTACTATTATTGTTGTTGTTGTTTTGATTAATATTATATTTTTATTATTGTTATTATGATTATTATATTGTTGTTGTTGTTGGTGGTGGTGGTGTAATAATAAACAATGATTATCACCATCATCACCATCTTCATCATCATCATCATCCTCATCCTCATCATCATGACCATCATCATCACCACCACCATCATCACCATCATCATCCCCACCACCACCATCATCATCATCATCATCATCATCATCATCACCACCACCACCATCATCATCATCCCCACCACCACCATCATCCCCACCACCACCATCATAATCATCACCATAATCATCATCATCACCACCACCACCACCACCACCATCATCACCATCATCATCCCCACCACCACCATCATCACCATCATAATCATCACCATAATCATCATCATCACCACCACCACCACCACCACCATCATCACCATCATCATCCCCACCACCACCATCATCACCATCATAATCATCACCATAATCACCACCACCACCATCATCACCATCATCATCCCCACCACCACCATCATCACCATCATAATCATCACCATAATCATCATCATCACCACCACCACCACCACCACCACCACCATCATCACCATCATCATCCCCACCACCACCATCATCATCCCCACCACCACCACCACCATCATCATCACCATCATCATCATCATCACCACCACCACCATCATCATCACCATCATCATCCCCACCACCACCACCATCACCATAATCATCATCACCACCACCACCACCACCATCATCATCACCATCATCATCCCCACCACCACCATCATCACCACCACCACCACCATCATCACCATCATCATCATCATCATCATCATCATGTGTCTGTGTATGCACTGTCCACCCAAACTTGTTCCATACCCGATGAGTTTTAACCAAAGTCGTCGTGTTGAAATTATCTCAAGATCTTAGACGAGTTCTGATAATTAATACTGTACCTGGCATCATTATCTCCCACCTGTTGTTTCCTCACCTGTAATGCCTGATAATTATTTCTGAGGATCACCTGTTAATTAGTCTATCTCAGTTTATTTCACCTGCTAATTAAACCCCCTAATGCTACCTGGGGTTGGGTTGGGTTAGTGTTAGATTACCATTAGGTTAGCGTTATGTTAGGTTAATTTAGGTTAGGTTACGTTGGGTTTGGTTAGGTTAGCGTTAGGTTAGTTTACGTTAATTGTAATGAGAAATAAACTGGGGTGGCTAATCTTCAGGTGACTCTTTCTTGCTAAGTTATATCACTTAATGAAAATAAATGGCGCTCTTGAATCGATTATTTTAATGTGCTTGTGAAGTTTATCAATGGTCTCGAAGCCGTGTACTTGAATAGTTCGAGCGAGTACATGAACCTGTTTACTGAATAATCTCATTGTTCTCAAACCGGTTCACTCAACTCACTCATTATTTTCGTTGTTGTTTGTTTGTTTGTTTTGTTTTTGTTTGTAGGTGCTTCAACTGTCCGGGTTATTAGGAGTCGTTCATCTGGGTCTTAATTACTACAATAACCAACTCAGAACTTTGAAATATTTAGGAGATTTTCTTTCATGATAACCACAGGAGTTTGAATCTGCATGGTTAATCAGATGGTTCACTGAGCTCGAAACCTGATTACCCAGACAGTGATTGAACCCCCCCACCCCCTCCCAAAACCTTCTATCTACTGCAGCATAAACTTGAAATATTGCAAATTACGCGGGTATTAATGTATTCGAACCTTTGTACCTAGACAGTGATTAAACCTTATAAACCTTGTGTCCACTGCAGCATTAGTCGGGTTCACTACAAATTACATGTATATAGTGAGTTTCATTGAGCTCGAACAAACGTACCGAGACATTGACCAAACCCTTAAACCATCTATCGCAACACTGACCAAAAGCATCGCAAATTACACGTGTATTACAATGCTCGAACCTGTGTACCGAGACAGTGATCGAATCCCCCGCCCTTGTGTCTGCTGTAGAGGCATGGCAAATTACCTGTGGATTTTAATGAACTCGAAGCAACGTGACGAGACACTAGTTGAACCCCGAAACCTCGCTGTCCACCGCAGCCTTGACCGACAATAGTACAAACTAGTGTACAGGGTGCCAGGGAGACAGATGGCACAGGGCCGTGTACAGGGTGCCAGGGAGACAGATGGCACAGGGCCGTGTACAGGGTGCCAGGGAGACAGATGGCACAGGGCCGTGTACAGGGTGCCAGGGAGACAGATGGCACAGGGCCGTGTACAGGGTGCCAGGGAGACAGATGGCACAGGGCCGTGTACAGGGTGCCAGGGAGACAGATGGCACAGGGCCGTGTACAGGGTGCCAGGGAGACAGATGGCACAGGGCCGTGTACAGGGTGCCAGGGAGACAGATGGCACAGGGCCGTGTACAGGGTGCCAGGGAGACAGATGGCACAGGGCCGTGTACAGGGTGCCAGGGAGACAGATGGCACAGGGCCGTGTACAGGGTGCCAGGGAGACAGATGGCACAGGGCCGTGTACAGGGTGCCAGGGAGACAGATGGCACAGGGCCGTGTACAGGGTGCCAGGGAGACAGATGGCACAGGGCCGTGTACAGGGTGCCAGGGAGACAGATGGCACAGGGCCGTGTACAGGGTGCCAGGGAGACAGATGGCACAGGGCCGTGTACAGGGTGCCAGGGAGACAGATGACACAGGGCCATGTACAGGGTGCCAGGGAGACAGATGGCACAGGGCCGTGTACAGGGTGCCAGGGAGACAGATGGCACAGGGCCGTGTACAGGGTGCCAGGGAGACAGATGGCACAGGGCCATGTACAGGGTGCCAGGGAGACAGATGGCACAGGGCCGTGTACAGGGTGCCAGGGAGACAGATGGCACAGGGCCGTGTACAGGGTGCCAGGGAGACAGATGGCGCAGGACCATCTCATCTAAGGTGACCGAGATGCTGCCATCCCCTCCTGAGGTTCGCCATTATTCTCCGTCTTACTAGTTTTTCCTCTCGTGTGTGTGTGTGTGTGTGTGTGTGTGTGTGTGTGTTTCTCCTTGATTGCTCTCTTATTCTATATCATTGTTATATTTTTTCCTCTTATTGATAACAAAACTGGGGCCCATTAAGTATTGACCCTATTAAAACTGGGGCCTATTAGTACTCTGCCCCGATCCTAATTGATATGGTAGATTGGGTTAGGACCCATTTGGACTTCGGCCAATTAGGACTCAGGCCCATTAGGATCTTGCCTCAATTTTAATGGTTAGGTCTGGGATCTATTAGAAATTAGACCACAATTCTATTAGGTTAGGTTAGGTTAGGTTGGTTACGTTAGATTTAATTAGATTTGGTTAGGTTAGGTTTAGTTAGGTTAGGTTGTCGTTCATTAGGTTTGGGGTCTATTAGTACTGGTGCCTATTTGACCAGTCACATCGTATTTCGTCGACGTGAGGTGAGGTGAGGTGACGTGAGGTGAGGGGCGGCGGTGCTGGAGGAAGTTTCACCTGTGTCCAATTAAGAAAGTGTCTGTTCACTTCTCACCTGTGTTCACTACTGACACGGCATCATCCTTCTCTGTCTCTCTTCGTCTTCGTTTATTTCTTCTCTTGCATCTCCTGTTCTATATTTACGTTCATCTCTCTCATATTTTTCAATTTCTTCTTTATTTCCTCCTCCTCCTCCTCCTCCTCATCGTCCTCCTACTACTACTACTACTACTACTACTATTTCTTCTTCTTCTTCTTCTTCTTCTCAGTTCCCGTTTTCTTGTGAGTTTCGTTTTAATTGAATTTCCTCGTTCGTTCTTCCTCCACCTCCATTAAGACGTTTCCTCTCGACACACATTCATCTCCCTCCTTCCCTTTCTTTCCCTCCTTTCCCTTCCGTTTACTTCCAGCTCCTCTTCCTCCTCCTCTAACCGTCTCCTCTTCCCCATGTCTTCTTTTCTTTTATCTCTTGTTCCATTTCTCTCTTCGTCATCTCCTCTTTGTTTTTATCTTGTGTTTCTTTCTCGTTACTTCGTGTTTTGTTTTCTTCTTCTCCTCCACCTCCTCCTCCTCCTCTCTTCGTTAATTCTTCTTTTATTTTCTCCTCCTTCTATCTCCTCCTTCTCGTTTCCTCTCTCCCCCTCACTACGTCTCCTTACTCCTCGCTTTTCCCATATCTTTCTACTCTCCTCCCTACTTCTCTCTTCTCCTTATTCTCTCTCCATCTGTTCCTTCCCCCCTCTTCCTCCACGTCTTTCTATTCATCTTTCCATTCTCTGCTTTTCCCTCTCCTCTCCTCGTCTCTTCTCCCCTCTTCTTGTCCTTCCCTTATCTCACCTTCCATACCTCTCTCTCTCTCTCTCTCTCTCTCTCTCTCTCTCTCTCTCTCTCTCTCGTGTCCTCGTTTTATCCCCCACATCTCTCAAACTAACATTTCTCTCTCCTTTCCTCTCCCTTCTCTCTCTCTCTTCTCCCTCCTCCCTTTCCTCTCCCTCTCTCTCTTCTCCCTCCTCCCTTTCCTCTCCCTTTCCTCTCTCTCTTCTCCCTCCTCCCTCCCTCTCCTCATATCCTCCCTAGAGTCGCCATCTATTGACTCTGGTGACAACAGTTTTATTCCCTGATCCCAACGTCCCCCCCTCCCTCCCCCTCCCTTCACCCCTTGATCCCCCCTTAGCCCCCTCACCCTCCTAGAACCTCCTTACCCCTTAGCCCCCCTCACCCCCTAGACCCTCCTTACCCCTTAGCCCCCCTCACCCCCTAGACCCTCCTTACCACTTAGCCCCCCTCACCCTCCTAGACCCTCCTTACCCTTAGCTCCCATCGCCCCCTAGACCCTCCTTACCCCTTAGCCCCCCTCACCCCCTAGACCCTCCTTACCCCTTAGCCCCCCTCACCCTCCTAGACCCTCCTTACCCCTTAGCCCCCCTCACCCCCTAGACCCTCCTTACCCCTTAGCCCCTCCTCACCCATAGCCCTCGAAACGTCCTATGCCCCCTGACTTCTCCTTGGACCCCCTTAACCCTTGGGCCCCCCTTCTCCCTGATTATCCCTCCCCCCCCTTACCTCACTGGGCCCTCTTCCGTCCCCTGAGGCGTTGCTTGGCCTGAGTGGGAACCTTGGAGAGGGAGGGAGGGAAGGAAGGAGGGGGGAGAGGGGAAGGTCCTTGATGTGGGGAAGGAGGGAGAGGTCCTTGGGGTGGGCGAAGGAGGGAGGGAGAGGAAGCGAGGGAGGGAAGAAAGGGAGGATGATTTCTTACTTGACGGAGAGAGAGAGAGAGAGAGAGAGAGAGAGAGAGAGAGAGAGAGCTAAGTTTCAAGGTTTAAGGAAGAGGTCATCTTCTTTCATCCTCCTCCTCCTCCTATTTCTTCTTACTCTTTCTTCCTCCTCCTAGTTTCCCCTTCTACGTCCATCTCTCTCTTCTTTTGCTTCGTCTTCACTTTCTTGTTTTTTACCTCAACTCCACATTCGTCAAGAGGGCAGAAGTGTCTTGTTCCTCTCTCTCTCTCTCTCTCTCTCTCGAATCTGAGGGGACGAGAGAGAGAGAGAGAGAGAGAGAGAGAGAGAGAGAGAGAGAGAGAGAGAGACTTTGAGCTTCTTATCTTCTTTGGGTACAAGGTGGAAAGGGTGTGGGGGGTCAAGCTGTAGGTCTTTGGGGCCAAGCTGGGAGGGATGTTTGGGGTTAAGCTTAAGGACTTTTGGGTAGATCTTAAGGTCTTTGGTGTTAAGCTTTGTTTTTTTGGGGGTCAAGCTTGGGGTTTTGGGGGGTCAAGCTTGGGATTTTTGGGGTCAAGCTGGACAACATCTTAAAGAATCATACTCCATTCCTCCTTCTTCTTCCTCTTCCTCCTCTCCTCCTCTTCCTCGTACCTCTTCTTCCACCTCCTCTTTCTTCCCCATCTTTTTCTCCTCAGTGTTATCCTTCCCTCTCCTCTCCTCTCTTTTATCCTCATTTCTCCCATTTCCCTTTCTTGTCACCCAATCCCTCCCATATCTCCTCCCCCTTCATTTTTTCCTCCTCTCCCCTGCCATCTTCTTTCTCCCCTCCCCTCCTTACCTCCCTTCCTCCCTCTCCCCTTCTCTCCCTCCTTCCCTTCCTCCCTACCCTTAGCAGCATTGATCTCCTTTCACCTATGTGTCCTCCCAGGTGATGCCCGCCCCTCCACCGTACTCCTGTCTGTCTGTCTGTCTGTCTGTCTGTCTGGGAGGAAGGAGATAAAATAACACGCACAACATTGGGTCACAATTCTAATGGTATGGTTAGGTTAGGTTAAGTTAGATTAGATTGGGGCCTATCAGAATTGGGGCCTATTAGGACTGGGGCCCATTAGGACTGGGGCCCATTAGGACTCTGCCCATAATCATTAAGCTAAGGCTGGTTAAGTTGGAACTCATCAGTATTGGGATGGTAAGGTTAGGTTATTAATACCGGGGCCCAGTAACATAGGGTCCCATTAGCACTGGGGCCCATTATAAACCCACTCACCACCTCCTCCTCCTCCACCATAAACCCACTCACCACCACCTCCACCATAAACCCACTCACCACCTCCTCCTCCTCCACCATAAACCCACTCACCACCTCCTCCACCATAAACCCGTCCACCACCTCCTCCTCCACCATAAACCCGTCTACCACCTCCTCCTTCACCATAAACCCGTCTACCACCTCCTCCTTCACCATAAACCCGTCCACCACCACCTCCTCCTCCACCATAAACCCGTCCACCACCTCCTCCACCATAAACCCGTCCACCACTTCCTCCACCATAAACCCGTCCACCACCTCCTCCACCATAAACCCGTCTACCACCTCCTCCTTCACCATAAACCCGTCCACCACCACCTCCTCCTCCACCATAAACCCGTCCACCACCTCCTCCACCATAAACCCGTCCACCACCTCCTCCACCATAAACCCGTCCACCACCTCCTCCACCATAAACCCGTCTACCACCTCCTCCTTCACCATAAACCCGTCCACCACCACCTCCTCCTCCACCATAAACCCGTCCACCACCTCCTCCACCATAAACCCGTCCACCACCTCCTCCACCATAAACCCGTCTACCACCACCTCCTCCACCATAAACCCGTCTACCACCACCTCCTCCACCATAAACCCGTCCACCACCTCCTCCTCCTCCACCATAAACCCGTCCACCACCATAAACCCGTCCACCACCTTCTCCACCATAAACCTCAACACCCACCTCCTCATTCCCCTCCACATCCACCTCATTTGCATACATCCGTTCTCGACCATGTCACCGGAACTGACCTCATCCACACAGTGAAGGAATTAGAAAACATCCACAATGGCGTCAGGTTTACAGTGAGACTTGAGAGTATTTCTTAACACTATTTATGAGAGATAAACACTGTAATTGTTTATGAATCTTTGTTTTTACTTGTTTTGTTTGTTTTGGAGTCAATCTGTGTGTTTGTTTGTCTGTTTGTTTGTGTGGAAGTCCATGTGTTTTTGTTTGGTTTATGAGTCAATGTGTTTGTTTTAAGTCTATTTGTTTGTTTGTTTGTTTGTGAGTCTATATGTATGTTTATGAGTCTGTGTTTATTTGTTTGTTTATTTACGAGTTTTTTTTTAACCATAATTCATCTGTTTGTTTGTGATTCCGTTTTGACCAGGAAGAAACATGAGGGCTAAAGTGGGTCATATTTTTGGCTATAGTTATCCCGCTCTGAGGGGGGGTGGGGGGGGGGAAGGTGCAGCGGCCGAGTGAATACAATACTCACCTCCTGTCCTATGAGGTCACTGGTTCGCACACGATGCCTCCTTCCCAGTCCATCTAGGCATAAATGGACACCTAACTTTACAGATGAGGAATAGAAAAGGGTCGAGTACAGGTTAGGTTTGGCTAGGTTAGGTTAGGTTAGGTTAGGTTAGATTAGATTAGGTTAGGTTAGGTTAGGTTAGGTTAGATTAGATTAGGTTAGGTTAGGTTAGATTAGGTTAGGTTAGGTTAGGTTAGGTTAGGTTTAGTGTATCGTATTGGACACACTTTCACTTCTCGCTCTGGGTCGTCAAGGTCAGATGAGATTATGATGTTTACTGACCTACAACTGTCGTGTGTGTGTGTGTGTGTGTGTGTCTGTGTGTGTGTGTGTGTGTGTGTCCGTCCGTCCGTGATTCTTCTGTCAATACCCGGGCACGGATGATTAACTTCACTGGGGATAACGTCAATATCGTTGTATTTTAGTTTTCGTTTTTTTTTTTCATTAATTTGACTCAGATATACGGCAGAGGTCACGAACTTAATATAACCTAAATAAAAACTAATGCAAAATCAAGTAGAAATATATAAATCACATACTGTTGTTGTCAATAACGTAAAATAAATAAACAAACAAGAAAATTCCATAAAAAAAAAAATAGAGGAATGGTAAATATTTATCAGTCAAAATCGGTTTGCGCTGATTGGTGGAGAGAAATATAAGGTGCGAGGCGGCGACCAACCAGACAAGAGACGACAGCTGTAACCGGATCCGATCCTTATCACACGTTACTAAACCCTACAAATTCTGTAATCGCTCGGGAATTGTCGGCAGAGGGTTGGCCGATCCCCTTCCCTGAATCTCTCCTTCTGGATTACTGTCGGTCTATCCCCCCTTGTTTGGTCTCCGGCTGGTCTGGGGGGGGGGGGGGGGCAGGAGCTCGGAAGACCAACTTTTGGGACCCAGAACTGTTGATGTGTTGAGTGACCACGGATGGTAATAAAAATAATAATAATAAAGTGAAGAAAAATAAGAGAAAACATAAAATAAAACGATTCATATACAACTTTATTGATGAAAAAATAAATAAAAAAGAGATGAAATAAAATAAAAATAACTTCCAGCAGCAGTAGCCCGGGGTGACACCAGCCTGTACTAAGTTATGGTACAGTCTCAGTGTAATTCCGATGCCATATTGGCCGCCATTTTAGAGTGTCGTAGTGTAAGTGGACCATTTAGATGCGTTCTGACACACACAGTTACAGGAGAAAAATATATATCGTACGAATTTCTGTGAATTTCAACTTTAAGCTCGAATTCTTAAGTTTTCCCGAACTAGGGAGACGAGAACGTGTCCAAACTCGTTCACTTCAAGTACAACACACAGATGAACGTGTGGTGCTCGTTAAGGTACACCACACAGGTAGATGAACGTGTGGTGCTCATTAAGGTACAGTACACAGGTAGATGAACGTGTGGTGCTCATAAAGGTACAGTACACAGGTAGATGAACGTGTGGTGCTCATATAGGTACAGTACACAGGTAGATGAACGTGTGGTGCTCATTAAGGTACAGTACACAGGTAGGTGAACGTGTGGTGCTCATAAAGGTACAGTACACAGGTAGATGAACGTGTGGTGCTCATTAAGGTACAACACACAGGTAGATGAACGTGTGGTGCTCGTTAAGGTACGGTACAAGAGACAGGTAGTTACGGTCTTTTATTACCATCATTGAAGAAATTTCTCCTAAGATCCTTTCAGACAGCGGCTCCTAGCTGCGATTATATGGTGCCTCCTACAGCACCAAGGTGGCACTGTGCCTGGCTGGCGGCAGTGGTGACAGCGAGGCATGCTAGGCTGTTAGACCTTAACGAGGCTGTACGGCATAGTTAATACGCATTGCCGCCATTAGAGTGCGTGTTATCGCCCCCCCGCCGCCAGATGTCGTCATAGCAACCTGGGACACCAACCCCGTCTGAATACTAACTGGTGATTGTCTGGGGCAGCCTCCACGTGTAGTGTTGGAGGACTACCACGAACACCCCCCCCCCCCCTCTATTGAACTGTTTATTGTCTGCTTGAGAAGATATAAACCTAACCTAACGTAACCTTACCCAAAATTTCAGTGACTATATTCGTGGTACATCTCCCAACACTGTGGTCATGTTCGTCGTACATTACCCAACACTGTGGTGATGTTCGTGGTACATACTCCCAACACTGTACCCATTAAGTGGACCCAACGAACTAGTTATATCTCCTCGTTCACGTCCCTCCATTAAAGCTTCTTAAGTGGGGCTAACTTGTCAAATCCTTCCCAATGACAAGAATGCCTCAACACCTGACTTATGGGAGCCACTATTTCGGGTACTTTGAAGTGTTGTGTTAGACATACCCGACTGTACCCTGGGTATGTGAAACGAAGAGAGAGAGAGAGAGAGAGAGAGAGAGTTGTGATAAAACCTTGTGAATGAATAATTAGTTAGACTGTACCCAACGAAAGAAATATACTGAAAAATACACCAGGATATAGTGCCCATGTAATTAGAGATGAGGGGGTAATGGTAGAGGTATTAATGGGTAAAATTACAGGTAGGAGGGCCAGGGGGAAGGTAGGAGGGCCAGGGGGAAGGTAGGAGGGCCAGGGGTAAGGTAGGAGGGCCAGGGGGGAAGGTAGGTGGGTCAGGAGGAAGGCAGGAGGGCCAGGGGGAAGGTAGGAGGACCAGGGGGAAGGTAGGAGAGTCAGGAGGAAGGTAGGGAGACCAGGGGGGAAGGTAGGAGGGCCAGGGGGGAAGGTAGGTGGGTCAGGAGGAAGGTAGGTGGGCCAGGGGGAAGGTAGGAGGGCCAGGGGGGAAGGTAGGAGGGTCAGGAGGAAGGTAGGAAGGCCAGAGGGAAGGTAGGAGGGTCAGGAGGAAGGCAGGAGGGCCAGGGGGAAGGTAGGAGGACCAGGGGGAAGATAGTGGAACCAGGAGGAAGGTAGGTGGGCCAGGGGGAAGGTAGGTGGGCCAGGGGGGAAGGTAGGAGGGCCAGGGGGGAAGGTAGGAGGGCCAGGGGGAAGGCAGGAGGGTCAGGAGGAAGGTAGGTGGGCCAGGGGGAAGGTAGGAGGGCCAGGGGGAAGGTAGGAGGGTCAGGAGGAAGGCAGGAGGGCCAGGGGGAAGGTAGGAGGACCAGGGGGAAGGCAGGAGGGCCAGGGGGAAGGTAGGAGGGTCAGGAGGAAGGCAGGAGGGCCAGGGGGAAGGCAGGAGGGCCAGGGGAAGGTAGGAGGACCAGGGGGAAGGTAGGAGGGCCAGGGGGAAGGTAGGAGGACCAGGGGGAAGGCAGGAGGGCCAGGGGGAAGGTAGGTGGGCCAGGAGGAAGGCAGGAGGGCCAGAGGGAAGGTAGGAGGACCAGGGGGAAGGCAGGAGGGCCAGGGGGAAGGTAGGAGGGTCAGGAGGAAGGCAGGAGGGCCAGGGGGAAGGCAGGAGGGCCAGGGGGAAGGTAGGAGGGTCAGGAGGAAGGCAGGAGGGCCAGGGGGAAGGTAGGAGGACCAGGGGGAAGGTAGGAGGGCCAGGGGGAAGGTAGGAGGACCAGGGGGAAGGCAGGAGGGCCAGGGGGAAGGTAGGTGGGCCAGGAGGAAGGCAGGAGGGCCAGAGGAAAGGTAGGAGGACCAGGGGGAAGATAGTGGGGCCAGGGGGAAGGTAGGAGGGTCAGGGGGAAGGTAGGAGGGCCAGGGGGAAGGTAGGAGGACCAGGGGGAAGGTAGGAGGGTCAGGAGGAAGATAGTGGGGCCAGGGGGAAGGTAGGAGGGCCAGGGGGAAGGCAGGAGGGCCAGGGGGAAGGTAGGAGGGTCAGGAGGAAGGTAGGAGGACCAGGGGGAAGGTAGGAGGGTCAGGAGGAAGATAGTGGGGCCAGGGGGAAGGTAGGAGGGCCAGGGGGAAGGTAGGAGGGTCAGGGGGAAGGTAGGAGGGTCAGGAGGAAGGCAGGAGGGCCAGGGGGAAGGTAGGAGGGCCAGAGGGAAGGTAGGAGGACCAGGTGGGAAGATAAGGGGGCCAGGGGGAAGGTAGAGGGCCAGGGGGAAGGTAGGAGGGCCAGAGGGAAGGTAGGAGGACCAGGGGGAAGGTAGGAGGGTCAGGAGGAAGGTAGGAGGACCAGGGGGAAGGTAGGAGAGTCAGGAGGAAGGTAGGAGGACCAGGGGGAAGGTAGGAGAGTCAGGAGGAAGGTAGGAGGACCAGGGGGAAGGTAGGAGGGTCAGGAGGAATGTAGGTGGACCAGGGGGAAGGTAGGGGGGCCAGGGGAAAGGTAGAAAGAGACTGGGATGGATGAATGAAATTAGCAGTTGTGGTCCCCGGAGAGATACAACATGTAGGAGGGTTTAGGTCAAGGCAGCCTGAATAATGGGGAGGAGGGCCGTGGTCGCCAACCCTCAGACATGATGATGATGATGATGATGATGATACTATGATTTACTGATTAAATTTAAAAACAATAGTTGGCGTTATAATATATTGTATTTTAGCATATTTTTAATTAATTTGAGGGTAATTATTTGTTATTGTTTAAACCTCGTGATCTGTAAGCTTCTCAATACAAAGATTTTTGTGTATTTTTGTATTTTTTTAGTTAGAATAAGAAAACAAAATCACTGAGAATATTTATATAATAAACCAGTGGAGTGTGATAAAAATACTCACTAAATAAGCTAGTCTAGAACACGAAAAATACCCCTGAAATAAGCTCGTCTAGAATACCCCTTAAATAAGCCACTTTAAAACCCCCAAATACCCCTTAAAATGGCTAGTCTAGGGTACCCCCCTCCCCCCCAAAAAATACCCACAGTATAAATTCCGGCAAATATCTTTTTTTTAGGGCATAATAAAAGTTGAGAATAATCCCTCAGTATTTATAGAACAAAGACCAACCCGCCGTCCCTAGCCTCTAAGACCCGCTTCTGATGGCTTATAGAGAGCTGCTTGTACCTCCTTTGTCTGCTAGATAACATAGGGTAGTGTACATTGTTCCTGAGTACATTGTATATCTTTGCGGTACTTCTTTTATGTGTAAGATGAAGGTAGTGTAGTGTACATTGTTCTTGAGTACACTGTTTGTGTATTTTACTTCCATAACCTATACATCATTTGTGTACAAGATAACGGAGATATTGTAGTGTACACATTGTTCATATATGTACATATATATATACACCTGTACCTTCACTATTATACCCTAATTAACAAGGTATAATTAAAACAACCATCTCTACACACACTTATTATCATATACTGGGAACATTACCTGTCCCAGACGTCCTTGTGTGGTGGGTAATAATCAGGGTTTATCTAACATAATTTAAGAGGTGGCCGCGTTTAGGGGCTTCAGACACAAACCTTGTTATTTAGATGTGGTGGTTGTGGTGGTGGTTATGGTTGTGGTGGTGGTTATGGTTTTTGTTGTTGTTGTTGTTGTTGTTGTGGTTTTTGTTGTTGTGGTGGTGGTGGTGGTTGTTGTTGTTGTTGTTGTGGTGGTGGTTATTGTTGCTGTGGTAGTGGTCATTGTTGTTTTTGTTTTTGTTTTAGGGGGGGGGGGGAGGGGTGGTAGTCGTGGTGGTGATAGGTGGATTCATCTCTCTCTCTCTCTCACTCCACTCATTCTTCTCTTCTCTTTGACCTCCCCTTCTCCTCTCCTCCTCTACTTACCCTCTTCATTTCTTCCTTTCTCCTCTACCTCCCTTCCTTCCTCTCCTCCCAGCTGACGGCCACAAGAGAGACTGTGATGGTGAAAGAGGAACCATTGGCTTTTTCCCTATATTCTCGTCCCTGGAGCGTTAAGGGCCAGGGATCCACCTTGGCCCTGACCATCTCGTTGGTAGCTTGTGTCATCCCTAACCCTTAAGCTCAGGTCTTCCCTATATATATGTGTGTTGGCACTATTAAAGATTAGGTCAGGTGAGGTTAGGTCAAATTAGGTTAGGTTAAAGTGGTCAGTAAGTGAAGATGGTCAGCAGAAGGTAGTCAGCAGGTTTAGGTAGTCAGCAGGTTTAGGTAGTCAGCAGGTTTAGGTAGTCAGCAGGTTAAGGTAGTCAGCAGGTTAAGGTAGTCAGCAGGTTTAGTTAGTCAGCAGGTTTAGGTAGTCAGCAGGTTAAGGTAGTCAGCACAGGTTAAGGTAGTCAGCAGGTTAAGGTAGTCAGCAGATTTAGGTAGTCAGCAGGTTTAGGTAGTCAGCAGGTTAAGGTAGTCAGCAGGTTTAGGTAGTCAGCAGGTTTAGGTAGTCAGCAGGTTGAAGTAGTCAGCAGGTTGAAGTAGTCAGCAGGTTAAGGTAGTCAGCAGGTTTAGGTAGTCAGCAGGTTAAGGTAGTCAGCACAGGTTAAGGTAGTCAGCAGGTTAAGGTAGTCAGCAGGTTAAGGTAGTCAGCACAGGTTAAGGTAGTCAGCAGGTTAAGGTAGTCAGCAGGTTAAGGTAGTCAGCAGGTTAAGGTAGTCAGCAGGTTAAGGTAGTCAGCAGGTTATGGTAGTCAGCAGGTAAGGGTCTCACCTTTGTTCTGTGGGAAGCGGGTCATTTGTACCATCAGATATCCCAGAAACTCCACAGCCCGCCACACACTTCACTAAATAGCTCACGGGAAGTAAATAGCTCAGTGGTAAATAGCTGAATGGTAGGAAAATAACTAGCGGTAAATAGGTCCATGACAGTAGATACAGGTAGCATTCAAGAGCCTAGTGATATTAAGTAAACCATTGACAGTAAATATATCTAGCATTAAATAGCTCATTAGCACTAAATAACTTACTAGCATTAGATAACTCTCTGGAACTAAATATTCCATTAAATAGCATATGACCATTAAATAACTAGCATTAAATTACTCACGGGAACATAATACAGACGGAGGTAAATAGCAACATGAAACACACCGATTAAATAACTCCTATTTAAAAGATGCATGGGAGACAAACATGTAATTCAATATTGTTTACGAATATATATGTATGAAGTGAGGGGGGGTGATAAACCAGGGGTGTAGGGTGACCGGGGATATATGAGGGGGAGGGGGGTGGTAGAGGGAGAGAGAGATAGGGGGAGATAGTCGTAAAGGGAGTGAGGAGGAGAAGGGAAGGAAGATAGGGGTGTTGTGGATGATTGAAGGAGGGAAGGAGAGGGGGAGGAAAGAGTGTGGTGGATGAAGTAGAAAGAAGGAAAGGGAGAGAAGGGAGTGGTGGAGGAATGAGGGAGGGGAGGGGGAGAAAAGGAGATATGTGAATCCTACAGGGGAGAAGGAAGGAAGGAAGGGTCGGAGAATTGAAGGAACAGAGGGGTAAAAGGGGGTGAGAGAGGATAAACAAGGGAGAGAAAAGGAAAAAGAGGATGGAATGTGGAGAAATAGAAGAGAGGTAAAGGGAGGAAGAGAGAAGGAAGAAATTGAAAAGTAGGAAAAAAGGAGAGGGAGAGAGAGAGGGAGCTCAAATTCCCACATATTTAATTAAACCACACAGTTACGTTCCTGCAATTCCCAGCAGGTCATTAACTCACCTGTTTAGCACCTGAGTACTGAGGTGACGGCAGACCTTAAGAGCAAACCTAACGTACACTAAAATCAGATGACCTCAGAACCCTCCCTCCTGTTCTCACCTCATCTGTCTTACCCCCGTTACCTCCTCCTACCCCCCATCCCACCCCCCTCCCCCCCGTCCCTCACCTCACTGCTAGGCCAGGTGGAGGCTGAGGTATCAGATGAATGTTGGAGGCTGGTCATGGTGGACCTCAAGCCGACCTCCTGGGTCCTGTCCAAACCATCAAAAGATTACTATCACACTAGTCCCTCTCTGCCCTCCTACCAGTTCTCCAAGTCGACCTCCTCTCCTCTCCTCTATCCCATCTCTTCCCCCCCCCCGCCGTGTTCTATCTCCGGACCACAAGCTAAACGTTTACACAATCTACCGAGGTCTCCGAGGACAGCCTGCTAGCTCAGGTGTGTCAGGTAATAAGGAGGGAGATGAGGGGGACGTTTAAGGGGGGGGGGGGGTGATGCTGATGTGAGCCTGGAGATGATTCCTAGGAGATGGGAAGGAGAAGGGGCTGAGCTGAGACTTATATGAGCCTGAAGATGAATCCTAGGAGCTGGGGGTATGCTAGGAAGGAGGAAGGGTGTGATGCGATGCTGCTAGGCGAAGGGGTGGGGGGTGATGTTGTTGTTGTCGTGTGGAGAGAAGGAAGAGGAGGGATGAAACGACCGCTTGTATGTAAATGTGTGTCGGTGGGTCGGGTTCCTGGGAGGCGCTAGACGACGTGTGGACTCTCTCTCTCTCTCTCTCTCTCTCTCTCTCTCTCTCTCTCTCTCTCTCTCTCTCTCTCTCTCTCTCTCTCTCTCTCTCTCTCTCCTACCCCCCGCTTGGTCTGTCTTGGTGGTCTAGGATGGTGCTGATGAGTCTGGGGGGACATCGTCAGCATCGTCGTCAGCGTCAACACCACGACGATAAACTTCTCCGTTCGCCGTCACCACCAGGCCACCCAGCCCCAACCCCGTGTTTCCCTCCCATTCTTGAACCGCCAGAGGGACCACCACCATCGCTACCACCACTACCACCACCACCAGCAGTACTCCCTATTCTCATCCCACTCAATGAAATCCCCTCTTAACCATCCCTAACCCTTACTATCCTATCCTTTCCCATCCTAGCTTCACAATCTAGCCTTCATCCCTTCCTCTTCCATCCCGTTGAATCAATACCACCACCATCAACCCAACACCATCAATCCACCACAATTGTCAACACAACAAACCTCAGATTCCCCTTCCACCCTCCCTTCGTCCCTCCCTCCCTCCCTCCCTCCCTCCCTTCGTCCCTCCCTCCCTTCGTCCCTCACCTCATAAATTTCTGTTTATCGAAAAAAAATCAGCCTAAAGATCTCGTCTACCATTGAGTTGCCTGCTGACACACACACACACACACACACACAGCAGAAGGAGAGAAATTTCAACTTGGTCGATGAAGTTAAGGTCTTGACACTCTTCTAGTGATCGTCGTGTTTTATGGCTCCGTCAACATCATTTACAGTGAGCCAGAAACTAACTTAATTGATGTGTCTCTTTTGGCTCCATTGGAAGTACAGGTATATTGGAACCTGTGAGAGAGAGAGAGAGAGAGAGAGAGAGAGAGAGAGAGAGAGAGAGAGAGAGAGAGAGAGAGACTGGTTCGGTAGTTGTGGGTTCTCTTTAGTGATGCTTAAAGGTCATGAAGTATCGAATACTCATGTCAGTTATTCTACTTATTGGTTCATGAAGAGTCGAATAGCAGCATCATATTGTCACTTATTCGACCATGTAATCAGCAGTCAATTTAAGGACATTCAACCTAAGAACAGTCAATCCAAGAACATCCAATCCAAGAACATCCAATCCAAGAACATCCAGAGTGAATCAAGTACCAACATACGTACAGGCGACAATCTCTGAATATTAAATAACATAAAACAGGAAGAATTTTAATAATGGTAAGTAACTGAGACCTGAGAGCGCGTTAGGTGGGGGCCTGAAGTGAATAAAGATATAAGAGAGAGAGAGAGGCGTTAATAAAGAAAGGATATAGTGATAGTAGGTGATAAAGATTAGAGACTTAATAATGGTGCAAATGTAGTAGGTGGGAATAAAAATGGTGGATGGGGTAATGGAATGGAATGGAAATAGAGGTTTGATAATAAATATTTGAGATGTAGTAATAATAGATGTAATAGTAAGTATTGAAGATTAAATAAAGATGGAAGAGGAGGTGATAAAGAAAGGAGTAAAGATATGAGATGAGATAATATAAAAGGGGGGATGAAAGGATGTAACGTTAAGACTACTTAATAAAGATGTACAAAGCGACGATAATAAAGAGAGAAAGAGAGTTAGTGTTTAAATAAAGATATAGATGAAGTATTAAGGAAATAATAAAGATGATAAGAACTTCGGAATAAGATGAAAATAAAACACGTAATAAAGATTGGAAGAAGATAAAAAAAAAGATTCGCTAATCCAAAATAAAGAAAATACAAGATTAGATCCAAACTTTTAACAGATATTTTTTTTCTTAATAATTATAAAAAAAAGGGATTAGGAATTTGATAAACTACCATAATAATATTTAAGTAACTTCAGAATGTCTTTAAGCCTCTTTTCTCCTCATTTTACAAGACATTTTTATCAAGTCACCTTTTTTTTTCCTACCGGAGTTGACAAGGGAACATGACAGTGCGACACCAGAGAGACGCTAGAACCCATTGTATTCCTATGGTGGTTTAGTATGCTGGGTGGGTTATAGGTTGAGACGACCTTGTTCATCCTACGAGAGAAAAAAAAATGGAAATAAATTTTTTAGTGTATTTATTGCATTAATGTAACAACCTATAGTTGTATTATTCATGGTTGTATACATTATGAAGAGTGTATAAATATATTGTATTATATTCTTCATCGTCGTAGCTACAGTATGTATTAAGACACCCGATTCTGAAAGGTTCGTAGATAACTTTTTTTTTATACCACGTGACTACGACAGGTAAATGTGTAGTATATAAGACACCAGAGGCACAAAGGTTCGTTCAATAAGTCATTATTCGTCCTTACCTGGAGGTGGTGTACAGGTGCGTATCTAAACACCTCGGCCAGAAAAGGTGTATCAAATTAGCACTGAGACTCAACCTAAGACTCTTAATCGCTGGTTGAGAGTAGATTTTTACCTGTGAACCTCTACGCATATTAGAACCCAAATCCCTTGTACCTGTAAGCGTATCCGAACACCTAGTCTCTGTACGCATCAGCAGTCTCTTTTACGGATAAGCGGTCATCATCACCTAATAACCTTGCATTCTCGGGAAGGTGGGAAGAAAAGGTTGGGGGAGGGGGAGGTAGGGTAAGGAGGTGGGTGTTGGGGAAGGGGGGGTAAGGGAAGGAGAGGAGGTAGGGGAAGGAGAGGAGGTAGGGGAAGGAGGTAGAGGTGGGTGTTGGGGAAGGGGGGGTAAGGGAAGGAGAGGAGGTAGGGGAAGGAGGTAGAGGTAGGGGAAGGAGAGGAGCTAGGGGAGGTAGGGGAAGGAAGGGATGTAGGGAAAGGAGGGTGTAAGACCTTCCCTAAGCTAAGAAATAAAAGGGGTCGCCGCCACTGCCCCAAACACCAAGAGGGCGAGAAAGTATATAATAATAATAATAATAATCCTTTTAAACACGGGTGTAAATAATGCGTTTTGGGGGCGGTGTTTAAAGGGCTATCAAATGTCCCTATCTACATACCTTGCAGGGTAAAGGGGCCGTCAAGGGGCTCAATAGAAGGGCTGAGTCTTCTTTCTCTGCCTGTTCACATCTCCATACAATGATCTCTCCCTCTTCTTTCTTGGGTTCCTGGCGATTTTACACCCACAACACCTAGTGATGGAGAGGGAGAGAGGAAGAGGGATATAGGGAGAGGAATAGAGGGAGAGGGAGTGAGGAAGACGGATATAGAGAGGGAGAGAGGTAGGCCTTACACATACCCCAATGATATAAATTCTGTGTGATAACTGTGAGCACTCTGGACAGTACTGAGGTGTCTCGCCAGCTCCACAACCACAGTCTGCCACACATTAATCACTGGTGACCGTCGTTGTGAATTTGGTATGGCTCCTCTAAGGGGTCTCTCCACAGGCACCATTATCTTTAGGGGTTTGTAATGGTCCACTTATACCAGAGGTGTAGATGATAATGGGTTTAATGGAGCGTTGGGTGGTAGTTGTTGTAGTGAGTTAAGTATTGGTGTTAATTATTTCATTCACCTGTTAGGAACATTGAGTATTTTTATTTAATTTTTCTAAGGTGTTTGTTTTGTTTGTTAAGGTGTTTGTTTATGTTTGTTAAGGTGTTTTTTGTTTGTTAAGGTGTTTGTTAAAGGTGTTTGTTTATGTTTGTTAAGATGTTTGTTAAAGGTGTTTGTTTATGTTTGTTAAAGGTGTTTGTTTTTGTTTGTTAAGGTGTTTGTTTATGTTTGTTAAAGGTGTTTGTTTTTGTTTGTTAAGGTGTTTGTTTATGTTTGTTAAAGGATGTTTGTTTATGTTTGTTAATGTGTTTGTTTATGTTTGTTAAAGGTGTTTGTTTATGTTTGTTAAAGGTGTTTGTTTATGTTTGTTAAGGTGTTTGTTTATGTTTGTTAAGGTGTTTGTTTATGTTTGTTAAAGGTGTTTGTTTATGTTTGTTAAGGTGTTTGTTAAAGGTGTTTGTTTATGTTTGTTAAGGTGTTTGTTTTGTTTGTTAATGTGTTTGTTTATGTTTGTTAAGGTGCTTGTTAAAGGTGTTTGTTTATGTTTGTTAAAGGTGTTTGTTTATGTTTGTTAAGGTGTTTGTTTATGTTTGTTTAGGTGTTTGTTTATGTTTGTTAAGATGTTTGTTAAAGGTGTTTGTTTATGTTTGTTAAGGTGTTTGTTTATGTTTGTTAAGGTGTTTGTTTATGTTTGTTAAGGTGTTTGTTTATGTTTGTTAAGGTGTTTGTTTATGTCTGTTTAGGTGTTTGTTAAAGGTGTTTGTTTATGTTTGTTAAGGTGTTTCTTTATGTTTGTTAAAGGTGTTTGTTTATGTTTGTTAAGGTGTTTGTTTATATTTGTTAAAGGTGTTTGTTTATGTTTGTTAAGGTGTTTGTTTTGTTTGTTAATGTGTTTGTTTATGTTTGTTAAGGTGCTTGTTAAAGGTGTTTGTTTATGTTTGTTAAAGGTGTTTGTTTATGTTTGTTAAGGTGTTTGTTTATGTTTGTTAAAGATTGTTTGTGTGTGTTTATTCCTTCCCATTTTCTCAACCTTCTCTCCTCTTATTCTCAATGTCTCAACTCCTTTCTTCATTTACTCTCTCTTCCTCCTTTTATCGTTCCCACTTTTCTTCATCTTTCTCTTTTTTCTCTCCTTCTCTTGTTTGCTTCTCCTCCCTTCTCCTTCTCTTCCCTTCTTCTTCCCTCAGTTATATTACCTCTTCTCCCCCTCCTCCTCCCCCTCTTCCCCAACTAACACCATCATTACCCCCAACAACCACTATCACCCCCAACCACCACTATCACCCCCAACCACCACTATCAACAACTTCTATCACCCCCCAACCACAACTACCACCACCAAAAACTTCTATCAACCTCAGCCACCACTACCTACCACCACCACCACCAACTACTCCCCTCCCACCAACCACTACCACCACCACCACCACTACTCTCACCAGCTATCACCCCCCAACCACCACTACCTACCACCAACTAACATCAACCACTATCACTCCAACAACAACCACTATCACCCCACCAACCACCAACTCACTCGACCTGAACCAAAAACCACCAACAACTGTGACCTCAAAGAACTACCATACAGGGGCCCCAAAACACCCGAGGGGCCCCGGCAAACGGACCCTTTATCTGGGGGGGGGGGGTCTCTTACCTCCTCGTGCTGAGAGATGGCCTCGAGCGAGATATGGTGAGTCCCGCGAGACATTGTGTGTTGTATTGTAAAAAAAAAAAAAAAAGTGACTTAAAACCGCTTTCGTGTACCGAGTGGAGAGGGGGGGGGGGGTCTCTCTCTCTCTCTCTCTCTCTCTCTCTCATACACATAATAATTTACCTTCCATTTACTACCTACTCCTCCTCCTCTCCCTCCCTCCTCTTCCTCCTTCTCCTCTTCCTCCTTCTCCCTCTCCTCCTCCTCTTCTTCGCCTTCCTCCTCCTTCCCTAGCGCCTCTTTTAAGTCCATGAATGAATTTACTTTAATGTCTCAACGCGTCTCCTTTGAGTCACTGGGAGAAGGAGGAGGAGAGGGGGGTAGGGAAGGAGAGGGAAGGAGAGGGAAGGAGAGGGAAGGAGAGAGGAGCAGAAGTGTTCCTGGAATTTTAATATTGGCGTCCCCTTCTTTTTCTTTATGTGTATGGAAGAGGGGAGGAGAAGACGATGGAAGGGCGGAGGAAGAGGAGGATGGAGGAAACAGAAGGAGAGAATTGGGAAAGACGAAGAAGAGCAGGAGGGGGGGGGAAGGAGTAGTATGAGGAGGAAGAGGAAGAGGAGGTTAGAGATGGAGGAAGGAAATGGTGGAGGTGGAGGAGGAGGAAGAAGAGGTGCAGGAGGAAGAGGAGGAAGAAGAAGAGGTGGAGGAGGAGGAAACAGGAAGACGATTTTAGAGGCAGGCGGCAGTAGTAGTAGTTAACTGTGGTTGTAATTAGATTATTGTTCTTCCTAAGTTTCCCCTTCATCTCTCTCTCTCTCTCTCTCTCTCTCTCTCTCTCTCTCTCTCTCTCTCTCTCTCTCTCTCTCTCTCTCTCTCTCTCTCTCTCTCTCTCTCTCAGTAGTGCCACATGAACGCTCAACTTAGGTCAGTCATTACCCCCCTGCTGTGTACACTGCCACTACCACCTGTGTGTGTACCTCCTAATACATACATACATACATACATACATACATACATACATACTGTCTGGTTGGTTGTGGTAGTTGTAATTTTTAGGTTGGTGGTGGTGGTGGTGGTGGTGGTTAGATCGTGATTGGTTGGGTAGTGGTACTTGTGGCCTTGTGATGCTGGTGATTGATGGTTGGGTTGTGGTGGTAGTTGTGGTTAATATTGGTGATTGGTGAAAGAGGTGGAAGCGATAGTGGTAGGTTGTGTGTGTGTTTGGTTGTGATGATAGTTATAGTACTGGTAGATATAGTTAGTCGTGATTGTGGTAGTCCTAAGGGTGATGGTTGTAATAGTGGTAGTAAATAGAGAGTGTGGATAGTGATAATAGTGGTTATGATTGTTATAGAAGAGCAAGCTAGTTGTTATTGGTAGTAGTTAGGGTAGTAGTAGTAGTAGTAGTGGTAGTGGTGGTAGCGGAAACAAGCAATGAATTTTTAATGTACTAAAATGCCCCAAACAAAAGTGCTTTTTATTTCACTCATAACATAAATGCTAAAATCCTTTCCCCCCCCAAAAAAGAGTTTACCGATGGAATTATCGTTGAACAGTTAATATTTGGTTCAGATTAACGAGTGTTGTTTTTTGGTCATCAATTATGAAACTGTTTAATACACAAAATTACCGGCATTTTTTGAGCTTTGAATATAGAATTATGGCCTTAATGTGTGTGTGTGTGTGTGTGTGTGTGTCTGTGTATATGCATGTATGTATGTGTGTGTGTGTGTGTACAGCCCTACCATTGGAAAGATTGGTTCTTAGATGGGATACTATTGGTACAGTTATACCATTGGCAGGTGATGGGAGGCTCGGGTCAAGGTTACCTGGACTTATTAATTAATACGGGAGAGAAGGATCCCAGGTTACATGCCGCCCTGCCTTAGGTGACCTGCTGAGTGTGGTGGTGACGGTGGTGACGGATGGTGATTAGTGGTGGTGGTGGTGGTGATGAATGGTGATGGATGGTGATGAGTCGGGATGGTGTTAGTGGTAGTGATGGTGGTGATTGGTGGTGATAATGTCTCCTTCCACCATCTCTCTCTCTCTCTCTCTCTCTCTCTCTCTCTCTCTCTCTCTCTCTCTCTCTCTCTCTCTCTCTCTCTCTCTCTCGTTCTTGTCGTGTTCCAAGTATATCTCTCTTAATACACCACAATACACCCTCCTACACCACAATACACCCTCCTACACCACAATACACCCTCCTACACCACAATACACCCTCCTACACCACAATACACCCCTCCTACACCACAATACACCCCTCCTACACCACAATACACCCTCCTACACCACAATACACCCTCCTACACCACAATACACCCTCCTACACCACAATACACCCTCCTACACCACAATACACCCCATCCATACACCCCACCACAATACACCCTCCTACACCACAATACCCTCCTACACCACAATACACCCTCCTACACCACAATACACACCCTACACCACAATACACCCTCCTACACCACAATACACCTTCCTACACCAAAATACACCATCCTACACCACAATACACCCCTCCTACACCACAATACACCCTCCTACACCACAATACACCCCTCCTACACCACAATACACCCACCTACACCACAATACACCCCTCCTACACCACAATACACCCTCCTACACCACAATACACCCCTCCCACACCACAATACACCCACCTACACCATAATACACCCTCCTACACCACAATACACCCTCCTACACCACAATACACCCCTCCTACACCACAATACACCTCCATAAACTGCGCAACACCATCCTAGACTGCGCTGCGTTGCTCTTGGTTGCGCAGGTAGGCAAGTGAGGGGTGTAGGAGCTACCTGGGGAGGGTCTGGCTGGACGTGTTGTCTTATATGGCAGTAATGAAGGTGTTTGGAGAGGAAAAACTGGCTTGATTACTGTTGTTGATGCTGGTGTATCATGAGGCGTATGGTGTATCATGGTGTGTATAGTGTGTTATGGGGTGTAGTATATTATGGTATGGTGTATAGAGGGTGTTGTATAATTAAAGTATATGCTGTATCATATAAATCAAGGTTGAATTTGTATATTAATAACAAAAAATTCATTGTCTTGTGTCCTTTGTATATCGGTGTATGACGCAATGTGTATTTTCCGGCTGGGGTGAAGGAGGAGGGGGAGGGGAGGGAGGGGGGTGAGGGTAGGTGAGGAAGGAGTGTTGTTCAGGTAAAACCACAGGTAACACCCCCACCTCCTACCCCCTACTCCATCTATCTCCCTCCTTCTACCCCCAACTCGTTTCCCTCACCCCACCTCCCTTCCGCTACCCCACCTTTCTACCTCATCCTTCCCCTCCTACCCCCTTCCTCCCTCCTTCCCTCCCACCTCCT
Organism: Homarus gammarus; assembly: GCA_958450375.1. Classification (NCBI taxonomy): domain Eukaryota; kingdom Metazoa; phylum Arthropoda; class Malacostraca; order Decapoda; family Nephropidae; genus Homarus; species Homarus gammarus. The sequence continues at coordinate 2,470,724 of CAUDMG010000748.1, read as the reverse complement.
TCCTTCTCCCTGCCAATACAATCAGGAAGCGGTTGTTTGCTATGTCTTGGAGTAGGGGGAGAGGGAGAAGGGGGGGGTGGGGGATAATGGTAGGGGGAGGTGAGGTAAAGGCAGAAGGTAAGGGCGTAGTGGAGTGGAGATAGTGGTAAGAGGGGTGAGGGGAAGGTAAGGGGGTAGGAAGGTGAGGTAAGGGGGTAAGGGTTGAGGTAGGCAAACAGGTGTTCTGAGAAACACTTCAGGTATTGTCCAGGTAGACTGAGGTGAAGTGAGTTATTTTTAAAGATGTAAAGAATAGCGTTAGACGTCTAGTGAATGTTTGGGGGGATTCTAGACAGCAATAGTAGTAGTTCTATGTCAATAAAATAAGAATTATAGACACTAGAAACAGTTAGATGTCAATAAAGTAAGAATTATAGACGCTTGAAACGTTTTATCAATAAAGTAAGAATTATAGACGCTTGAAACAGTTTAATGCCAATAAAAAATAAAATCATAAACTCTAGAATCTGTTCCACACCACAAAGAAGTAAAAATCGTAATTCTTTTGTCAATAAAGATGATAATCCCAGAACCACAATATAGGTACAGAAATACTCACAGAAGGAGGCTGGCAGCGATCATAAACTGCTGCCAGGTGTAGAATTGCTCCCCAGGTTGTCGTACAGGACACTAAGATGGATGTTGCTGTCGTGCACTGCCGGAGGAAGGGAGAGGTAGGAGGGAGGGAGAGAGAAGAGTAATGCAGGTGTATAAGAGAGAGGAGAGGTAAAGGAAGGAGAGGTTAATACTGGAAATACGTAGGCAGTGAGGGGAAAGAAGGGAGAATGATACAGGAGATAGGGAGAAATGGAGAAGAGGTAGGCACGAAGGGAGAGAAATGAGAGATAATGAGAAATAAATTGAGCAAAGTAAAAAAGTAAAAGAAAATCGCTTAGAAGAGGGAGAGAGAGAAATAGACAGATAGGTAGGTTGATAGGGAGAGAGAGAGAGAGAGAGAGAGAGAGAGAGAGAGAGAGAGACGTGGATAGCCTGGTAACACCTCCCAGTGTAGTGTGTGTGTTCCTACAGTGTTACAGTGTATTGTATAGTGTTACAGTATATTATATAGTGTTAAAATGTACAATAGTGAGTTATAGTGTGGTATATTGGTATTATAGTGTGTTATAGAAGTATGATGCGTTACAGAAGTGTGTCTTGTAACGGTATCTTATAAAGCTCTGTATTAAGTGTAAGATAGTGTTGTTACAGTGTGTTTATTATTAATGTTGTGACGTGTGTTCTCGGTGTTACAAAAGTGTATAGTGTTCAATAGTGGACATTATATACGTGTGTGTGTGTGTGTGTGTGTGTGTGTGTGTGTGTGTGTGTGCTCATTAATAAATGGTATAAAAAAAAATGTCTTGACAGCCTGTACTTGAGTGGGCATGACAGGTAATTATAGAGGTGTCACGCGGTCATACACCACAGTGTCATGGGGGCCATACCTCAGTGTCATGGCTCAGGTGGGGGGGGAGGGAGTGTGTGGGGGGTGTGATCTGTCATGGTAAAGGAGAGGGGAGGGAAGGAAGGGGGGGGGGGGTGATCTGTCATAGTTGGGGTTGGAAGGGGGGAACATGGAGGGAGGGATGGGTGGGGGTGATCTGCCATGGTTGGGGAGGGGGTGATCTGTCATGGTAAGGAGGGGAAGGGTGTTGAGAAGAAGGTGAGAGGAAGGAACATATACCGCGCATATATACACTTTTATTATACTTTTCTTACCTGGTTATATAATATACTCACTCGTATTATAGTCGTATTATATATCATACAGAAATACTCAGCCTTGAAACTATAGCCACGAATGTATAATATAAAATCAGTGTTACCAGCTGTTGAAAATCATGTCACTAATATCACTTGGCAATGTTGACGCTTTGTAATTTGTGTTATTGTTATATTATTAGTTGTTGTCATGTGTGTGTGTGTGTGTGTGTGTGTCTTGACCTGGCGTGACCTGTCTTGACCTGGTGTGACCTGTCTTGACCTGGCGTGACCTAAGGCTGGGCAAGTGTTTAAAGACATGGCTGAACCTATGCTATTATTGTCTGTCTGTCTGTCTGTCTGTCTGTCTGTCTGTCTGTTTATAGCTATTATTTTAAGGTTATTATACTGTGTGTGTGTGTGTCTGTCTGTCTGTCCGAGTGTATAGAAAATGGCGCTTCTTCTTCTTCTCTCGTTCATCTTCTTCCTTTCCTTTTCTTTCTCTTGTTCTTCTCTTCCTTCACTGTGTTATTCTCCCACCTATCTTCTTCGCCACATCTTACTCCTCTTTCTCCCCTCCTCCTCCTCCTCCTCCTCCTCCTCCTCCCTCTCCCTCAGTGACGACCACCACCACCAACAGGAGGGCGGAGGGCCGACTGTAGCCATAGGTGAACGAGAGGACTGTGGAGTAGTTAGAGGGATAAAGGAGAGGGGAGTGGAGTGGGAAGAGGGATAAAGAAGAGAGAGTAAGAAGATATGAAGGAAATGGAAACAACAGGAAAATAGGAAAGAGAATGTGAAGGAAAACAAGAGAAGGATGGGGGAAATGGAACCAAAACAAAAGGATGAAAAGGGGGAAATGGAACCAAAATAATAATTAAGGGGGAAATGGAACCAAAATAATAATTAAGGGGGAAATGGAATCAAAACAAGGAGGGAATATCTGGAAATGGAGGCAACACAAGAGACAGACAAGAGATAAAGAAGAGGAAATGGATAGAGGAAATTGGGAGTGCGGTTGGTAGCTTCCCACACAGTCCCTCGTTCTTATTGGTGAGGTTTGCCTTGTATGGGACGCCTCTATATACAGCAAAGGGGGGAATTGGATACAGAAGTGTGAGTTGGGTGAACAATAGAAGACCTTTATTATATGGTTATGGAAAATTGTCTTTATTAGTGAAGGAGGGAGACGATTGGGTAAGGTTGTTCCGATACAAACAATGTGTGTGTGTGTGTGTGTTTGTTTGTTTATCAAGAGGAAAACTCATTACTATTCTTACCTCCACCTGTGTCGTTAACTCAGGTGTTTGTATCACCTGTTGTGAGTTGGTGTAATGTTAGGTTTGGTTAGGTTAGGTTAGGTTTAGGGGGGGTGGGGAGGTTACATCTTCTCTTGGTATAGTATTTGTTGTGTTGTGGCGGCTCAGGTCACCTTCTGCCCAGTGACCCGCAACACCAAACTTAGGTCGTCAGTTGGGTCCCGGTTAGCGCCTCAAGTTCTACCTGCTGCTGTACTGCCTCAGCTGGGGGGCAAAGTTTGTAGCTAGGAGTGTTGGTGGTAGTTGTGGTGGTTATGATGGTGGTAGTTGTGGTGGTTATGATGGTGGTAGTTGTGGTGGTTATGATGGTGGTGGTGGTAGGTAATGAGATGCAATGAGGCAGACAGACAGACAGACAGAATTACTTCAATCCAGACACCAAGATGAATGAATCCACGAGGAGTCACTGTACTTCTAGGATACAGACACAGATACAGTGAGTCACCCGGTGGCCTCTGTAACCTCCCCCCCCCCCCCCCCACAAGAGCGGTACAGCCTCAGGTACGGTACAGTATAACGAAATCACTCCCCCCCCCCCCTCTCCCCTTCCTCACGCTCCCTCACGCAGGTCACCGGGACGTCCTCATCAGCACCTCAGTTAAACAGGTCAGCCTCGGCCCAGATCACACCCCGGCACTAGCGTAAGAATGACGTCAGAGAGTTTCATGAATATGTGATCAGGTCATCGCCAGTTTACGAGCGTCCCGCCTGCTGCTCCTCCACTCACCCCCCTGCTGCTCCTCCACTCACCCCCCTGCTGCTCCTCCACTCACCCCCCTGCTTCTGCTCCTCCACTCACCCCCCTGCTTCTGCTCCTCCACTCACCCCCCTGCTGCTCCTCCTCCACTCACCCCCCTGCTGCTCCTACACTCACCCCCCTGCTGCTCCTCCTCCACTCACCCCCCTGCTGCTGCTCCTCCACTCACCCCCCTGCTGCTGCTCCTCCACTCACCCCCCTGCTGCTCCTCCACTCACCCCCCTGCTGCTCCTCCTCCACTCACCCCCCTGCTGCTCCTCCTCCACTCACCCCCCTGCTGCTCCTCCACTCACCCCCCTGCTGCTCCTCCACTTACCCCCCTTCTGCTGCTCCTCCACTCACCCCCCTGCTGCTGCTCCTCCTCCACTCACCCCCCTACTGCTCCTCCTCCACTCACCCCCCTGCTGCTCCTCCTCCACTCACCCCCATGCTTCTGCTCCTCCACTCACCCCCCTGCTTCTGCTCCTCCACTCACCCCCTTCTGCTCCTCCACTCACCCCCCTGCTTCTGCTCCTCCACTCACCCCCTTCTGCTCCTCCACTCACCCCCCTACTGCTCCTCCACTCACCCCCCTACTGCTCCTCCACTCACCCCCCTGCTGCTGCTCCTCCTCCACTCACCCCCCTGCTGCTGCTCCTCCTCCACTCACCCCCCTGCTGCTGCTCCTCCACTCACCCCCCTGCTTCTGCTCCTCCACTCACCCCCCTGCTGCTCCTCCACTCACCCCCTTGCTTCTGCTCCTCCACTCACCCCCCTGCTTCTGCTCCTCCACTCACCCCCCTTCTGCTCCTCCTCTCACCCCCCTGCTGCTCCTCCACTCACCCCCCTTCTGCTCCTCCACTCACCCCCCTGCTGCTGCTCCTCCACTCACCCCCCTGCTGCTGCTCCTCCACTCGCCCCCCTGCTGTTCCTCCACTCACCCCCCTGCTGCTCCTCCTCCACTCACCCCCCTGCTGCTCCTCCTCCACTCACCCCCCTGCTTCTGCTCCTCCACTCACCCCCTTCTGCTCCTCCACTCACCCCCTGCTACTGCTCCTCCACTCACCCCTCTTCTGCTTCTCCATTCACCCCCCTTCTGCTTCTCCACTCACCCCCCTGCTGCTCCTCCTCCACTCACCCCCCTTCTGCTTCTCCATTCACCCCCCTTCTGCTTCTCCACTCACCCCCCTGCTACTCCTCCTCCACTCACCCCCCTGCTTCTGCTCCTCCACTCACCCCCTGCTTCTGCTCCTCTACTCACCCCCTACTTCTGCTCCTCCACTCACCCCCTTCTGCTCCTCCACTCACCCCCCTTCTGCTCCTCCACTCACCCCCCTACTGCTCCTCCACTCACCCCCTGCTTCTGCTCCTCTACTCACCCCCTACTTCTGCTCCTCCACTCACCCCCTGCTTCTGCTCCTCCACTCACCCCCCTACTGCTCCTCCACTCACCCCCTGCTTCTGTTCCTCTACTCACCCCCTGCTTCTGCTCCTCCACTCACCCCCCTACTGCTCCTCCACTCACCTCCTGCTTCTGCTCCTCCACTCACCCCCTGCTTCTGCTCCTCCACTCACCCCCTGCTTCTGCTCCTCTACTCACCCCCTACTTCTGCTCCTCCACTCACCCCCTGCTTCTGCTCCTCCACTCACCCCCCTACTGCTCCTCCACTCACCCCCTGCTTCTGCTCCTCTACTCACCCCCTGCTTCTGCTCCTCCACTCACCCCCTGCTTCTGCTCCTCCACTCACCCCCCTGCTGCTCCTCCACTCACCCCCTGTTCCTCCTCCACCTCCTCATGACCCTTCCATTCTACCCTCTCTTATTACCTCTAAAACCCTCCCTCTACTGCGCTCCTTAACCCCACTCGAGGTCTCATCTGGACCCCCTCCACTGCTTCCTACTCCACTACCTCCCCCTATCTACCCCCTCCAATACCCCCCCCTCACTACCTCCCCTACCTACCTCTACAATACTTCCCCCCCCCCCCTCCCTACCTCCTCTTCTCTCCTCATCAGCTTCGACCTACACACGAGACGACCCCCAGCGGCTTTTATTCCCTCAATTAAAATTCACCCTCCCGCCACATGAACCCTGACGTGATGGCTCTCTGCTCTGATTATTTTTATTAGGAGTTGGACACAGCTTAGTGGTGTTAGTGCCAGTGGTGTTAATGTGCTCTAAGATGGTAAGCCAGTTCTTTGATTATCCCCCCCCCTCCCCCTTCCTCCCCCCTCTCTCCCTCCTTGCTAGGCAGCCCTCCCCGTCCCCCTCGCAAGGATGTTTTTCGGGTACCCCCCTCTCTTCCCCCTCCTCTCACCCCTCACAAGGCTGTTCTTCGGCTACCCCCCGCCCCTCCTACTCAGCCCACATACTCCAGGGTGCTCCAGTCGCCCCCTTACATCACTTGGGTCTTATTTATATTCACTCAATATGCACGTGCTGGGCTGCCTTCCCTGAGAGATCCCCCTTAGTATGTACACAGGTCTCTCTCTCTCTCTCTCTCTCTCTCTCTCTCTCTCTCTCTCTCTCTCTCTCTCTCTCTCTCTAAAGTGTTGGCTGACATCTTATTGGATCAACAAATTAGTCCATATGGCTGACACCTGTAGAGACTTGGTTTAATAAGTCCCAGGTATGCATATCTCATAATCTTAATCACTTTCATCTAAGAAGAATAGGTTTGATAATCACCTAATCACATATAACACCTTCTGAGGATTGGATTACTGAGGCCCTAATCACATATAAAAAACTAGGAAGGATTGGTTTAATAATTCCCAGTTATGTACATCTCAGATATCACTAATCACCTATAGCAGAGATTAAAGAGCGTTAATCATTACAGCGTCTTTTTAAGGAGTCGTTTAATCGAATCCCATTCACTTTAACCTAGCGTCTAATCACCTTCCAATCCAGTTATACGCTTCCTGGGGTGTTTTAATTGGTGTTGGGCCGAGGTATATAGGTCACGTGTACAGGTAAGGTGAAGGAAGGCGGAAATCTCTTTAAAGATGTGGAGAAGCAGGTGACTCTCTCTCTCTCTCTCTCTCTCTCTCTCTCTCTCTCTCTCTCTCTCTCTCTCTCTCTCTCTCTCTCTCTCTCTCTCACTACCTATTTTTTCTCCTTCCCTCTTCCTCCTCCTTCTTTTCCTCCTCCTCCTTCTCTTCCTCCCCTTCTCCTCTTCCTCCCCTTCTCCTCCTCCCCTTCTCCTTCTCCTCCCCTTCTCCTCCTCCTCCTCCTCCTCCTCCTCTTCCCCCTTTTCCTCCCCCTCTTCTCCTCCTCCTCTCCCCTTCCCCTCCCCCTTCTCTTCCCCCTTCTCCTCCCCCTCTTCTTCCTTCTATTCCTCCTCCTCCTCCTCCTCATCATCATCACCACCTGTCTTTCTTCCCTCAGTTTCTTCACCATCTCCTCCTCCTACATTATCAGCCCCTTCCTCACTCCCTTTATTCCATTTTTGTTCTGTCTCTTTCTCATTTCTATGTCTCCCTCCCATTATTCTCACGTTCTCTCTTCCTTCCATCATCTTAGTTTGTTTCCTTTTTCTTTCTATTTCCTTCTTTTTCTTTATGTTTTCCTTTGTTCGTTTTGTTTTTTTTGATGAATTTTCTTTCACCTTTCTATTCATTTTTCTTCTTCATTCCGTCTTACTTTCTTTTTTTTCTTATTCTTGTTCATCTTCTTCTTTTTTATCATTTTTATTTGCAGTTGTTACTCTTCTCACCATTTTACTTATCTCTCATTTCTTTGTTTCCTCATTATTCCCTCCTTCATTCCCCCCTCCCCCTCTCGTGACGTCACAATTTCCCCATGTGACGTCATAAAACTTTTCTCCACCCACGTGACTTCATAAAATTTCTCCCCTCCCCTGCGTGACGTCACAACTTTCTCTCCCCTCGTGACCTTGTGAGGGGGGTTAGTGGTGTTGACCCTTTAACAGGCGTGACCCAGCACTCAAGTCAAGGCCACTCAGAACAAGTTGCCCTCAATTTCCCCTCACTTCCCCTCCTCCTTCCCCTCTCTCACCACTAATCTCTAGAACCAGTGTTTGCATTATGGAGACCGCTGGGAGAGTACACAGAGGGGAAAGATAGTGAGAGAGAGTGAGAGTCGTTAGAGAGAGAGAGAAAGTGAGAGAGAGTCATTAGAGAGAGAGAGAAAGTGAGAGAGAGTCGTTAGAGAGAGAGAGAGAGAAAGTGAGAGAGTCGTTAGAGAGAGAGAGAAAGTGAGAGAGAGAAAGAGAAAGTGAGAGAGTCGTTAGAGAGAGAAAGAGAAAGTGAGAAAGAAAGTGAGAGAGAAAGTGAGAGAGAGTCGCTAGAGAGAGAGAGAGAGTGAGAGAGAGTCGTTAGAGAGTGAGTTAACATTCTATCATGACGTTATTTATTAATATACCTTTTCCTTTTGTTTCAGGTAAGTATTGGCTGTGGTCACGTGATACAGGTGACTCGGAAGACGATGTGACGTTGGTAAGGGTGTGACGCAGATGACGGTGTGACGTTGGTAAGGGTGTGACGCAGATGACGGTGTGACGTTGGTAAGGGTGTGACGGTGTACCATTTATTTGCGTATCAAAAACTGTAATGGAAAGGCAAAGATCTTCTGTGGGCTATTGGACAAAAATCCCACGTAACCTAACCTAACCTAACTAAGTAAATATATAAGAGCTATAAATGAGAGAGAGAGAGAGAGAGAGAGAGAGAGAGAGAGAGAGAGAGAGAGAGAGAGCAACAAGGCGGGAGGGAGGAGGAAATTTTCAATATGAGATGAGGAGTGTGAAGGATGCTCTCCAGGCTCGTGGCTTTGTTTACATTACGTCAGCTGATAGCGGGCGCGCGTCAGCTGATTGTTGATCGTCGATAATATGACGGGCGGCTGGCTAGTGTTTCCCACCCGAGTCTGTCTCTCAGGTTCCTCAAGTTATCTGGGAACGTTTCTAAATTTATTTATTTAAGCTGCGACTCATACAGCTACGACTCAAACAGCTACGACTCGAGCAGTTACGACTCAAACAGTTACGACTCAAACAGCTACGAATCAAACAGCTACGACTTAAGCAGCTACGACTCAGCAGCTATAACTCAAGCAACTAGCTACGACTCAAACAACCACGACTCAAACAGCTACGACTCCATTAGGTATTCACAAAGGTTCGAATGTTGAATATATTCCCTTTGGCAGTGATGAGATGACGTGTCTAACAGGCTCACTTAAGATGCCGTTCCTGTGACTCACTCAAGCCACCGCACTAACATGGAGAGAAACTCAAAGGGCCTCCATGTTATTTTTCCCCCCACACAGGAGAGCTAAGAACGGCTACTCTGTCTGTCTTATACAATAAAATGTATCTAAATGGCTAACCTAACCTAACCTATGCTAACCTGACCTAAGCTAACCTAACCCTACCTAACGTAACCAAACCTAACCCTACCTAACCTAAGCTAACCTAACCCTACCTAACGTAACCTAACCCTACCTAACCTAAGCTAACCTAACCACCTAACCTAACCTAACCTAACCTAACCTAGCCTAACCTAAGCTAACCTAACCCTACCTAACCTAAGCTAACCTAACCCTACCTAACCTAACCTAACCTAAGCTAACCTAACCTAACGTAACCTAACCTAACCTACTCTACTCTAACCTAACCTAACCTAACCTACTCTACTCTAACCTAACCTAACCTAACCTACGAATTAAAAAAAAAGTTTGATGGCTTAAATGGCGTCGAAATTCCAATGAGACTTTACTGTAATAGATGTTGCCAGCTGCACAATACCTCAAAGTTTACCTAGTTGCCAGCTGCACAATACCTCAAAGTTTACCTGGTTGCCAGCTGCACAATACCTCAAAGTTTACCTAGTTGCCAGCTGCACAATACCTCAAAGTTAGCCGTAATAGGAGTTACCAGCTGCACAATACCTCGAAGTTAACCGTAATAGGAGTTGCAGCTGCACAATACCTCGAAGTCAACCGTAATAGGAGTTACCAGCTGCACAATACCTCAAAGTTAACCGTAATAGGAGTTACCAGCTGCACAATACCTCAAAGTTAACCGTAATAGGAGTTGCCAGCTGCACAATACCTCCGAGTTTATACACAAACACCCCGAGAGGCAGAGGAGCTTCAGTCAACCTGGCATAAATGTGTTGTAATGGAATTTATCTGAATATTCATCTGATGGAAGTTGATACGAAACTCAGGCTTAGTTGAGATTCACTCCTGAGGGCGAGGTGAGATGGACAAGGTGAGAGTTGAGAGGAGGAGTTGAAGGCTGGCTCTCTCTCTCTCTCTCTCTCTCTCTCTCTCTCTCTCTCTCTCTCTCTCTCTGGTGTATAGATTCTCAAAGGTTCTCTCGTTGTTTCTCTAAAGATATGTAAAGGATCACATGAAGATTAGCCCCCCAGCTTCTTTCACTTGAGATTAAACACTCTAACGTTAAATTAACTTTATCTACTATAACCTAACCTAACCCAATCCAGCCCATCCTAACCTAACCTAACCCAACCTAATCCATTCCAGCCTAACCTAACCTAACCGTATCTAACTCACTTAAACTACAACATAAACTTTGATTCCCAGAAATGCTTACGTCAATTTTTCCTCGGAAGCCAAGATGTCAGACGCATTTATAAAGAACACATAAGAATAAATTCTCAGATGTTCGTTTTTTGTATTTTACGAGTCATTTGGAACCAGGACTCAGGTGTTAAGTTAGGTTAGATTAGGTTAGGTTAGATTAGGTTAGATTAGGTTAGGTTAGATTAGGTTAGATTACGTTAGGTTAGATTAGGTTAGGTTAGATTAGGTTAGGTTAGATTAGGTTAGGTTAGGTTAGGTTAGGTTAGGGTTGGGGATGATGTAGGTAGTGAAGGATAGAAGTATATGAATGGTGGGGGAGTAAGGGGTGTGTGGGTAGATGGGGATAGTTGTAGGGGTGTAGGATGAACCTGTTTAAGACCTATCCGTAGTGGGGATAGGAGGGTAGGGGTAATGGGTAATGCTGGAAACGATCTAGGTGACCACTGTAGCCAGGCTTGTCCTTAAATCGTGGAGGGTGTCGTGAGAGGTGGGGGATAGTGAGGAGAGATGGTCGTGAGAGGTGGGGGATAGTGAGGAGAGAAGATGATAGTGAGGGGGAAGGTGGTGAGAGAAGAGGGTAGTGAGGGGGGGAAGGTGGTGAGAGAAGATGATGGTGAAGGGTGGGGAAAAGTAAGGGACAAGGGGTGGTGGTGAGGGGGGAGAGGGTCGTGACCAATAAACCAGTTGGGGGTGGACGGGCGTGCTGGTGGGCGGTGGGTAGAGACCTTGACGAAGCCACCCACCCACCCACCCACCCACCCACTCTAGACATTTCACCCAAGGGATTCCACATACACCCACAAAACCGGGGTAGATGTATACACCCGTCTACTACACCTGTACTGTTAGGTGTATACACCCGTCTACTACACCTGTACTGTTAGGTGTATACACCCGTCTACTACACCTGTACTGTTAGGTGTATACACCCTTCTACTACACCTGTACTGTTAGGTGTATACACCCGTCTACTACACCTGTACTGTTAGGTGTATACACCCGTCTACTACACCTGTACTGTTAGGTGTATACACCCGTCTACTACACCTGTACTGTTAGGTGTATACACCCGTCTACTACACCTGTACTGTTAGGTGTATACACCCGTCTACTACACCTGTACTGTTAGGTGTATACACCCGTCTACTACACCTGTACTGTTAGATGTATACACCCGTCTACTACACCTGTACTGTTAGATGTATACACCCGTCTACTACACCTGTACTGGTAGATGTATACACCCGTCTACTACACCCATTGAGTAGATATCCACACAGTGTATAATGTAACTATAACACAACATACACAACAACATATATTTAGTTACAATAAACCCGGGGTTAGACCTGACAGCCGTCTTATGTTGTCTTGTGTTGTCTTGTGTTGTCTTGTGTTGATATAAATGTGTTGTAATATACTGTAGAGGAAAAATTGAATGATTCTTTATATATATATATATATATATATATATATATATATATATATATATATATATATATATATATATATATATACATATATACATATATATAAAACAAAGAAGTCTGTCTGTGTGTCCGCACGAGAATCTCGGAAACTACTTTACCGATTTGTAGTGACGATGGATGGTGTTATAGGTAGTGATGATGGATGATGTTATATGTAGTGATGATGGATGGTGTTATAGGTAGTAATGATGGATGGTGTTATAGGTAGTGATGATGGATGATGTTATATGTAGTGATGATGGATGGTGTTATATGTAGTGATGATGGATGGTGTTATAGGTAGTGATGATGGATGGTGTTATATGTAGTGATGATGGATGATGTTATATGTAGTGATGATGGATGGTGTTATATGTAGTGATGATGGATGGTGTTATAGGTAGTGATGATGGATGATGTTGTATGTAGTGATGATGGATGATGTTATATGTAGTGATGATGGATGGTGTTATATGTAGTGATGATGGATGGTGTTATAGGTAGTGATGATGGATGATGTTATATGTAGTGATGATGGGTGGTGTTATATGTAGTGATGATGGATGGTGTTATAGGTAGTGATGATGGATGATGTTATATGTAGTGATGATGGATGGTGTTATATGTAGTGATGATGGGTGGTGTTATATGTAGTGATGATGGATGGTGTTATATGTAGTGATGATGGATGGTGTTATAGGTAGTGATGATGGATGATGTTATATGTAGTGATGATGGGTGGTGTTATATGTAGTGATGATGGATGATGTTATATGTAGTGATGATGGATGGTGTTATAGGTAGTGATGATGGATGATGTTATATGTAGTGATGATGGATGGTGTTATATGTAGTGATGATGGATGGTGTTATATAATAATAATAATAATAATAATTAACTGTTTATTGAAAGAGCTTGGCAGCCAGAAGGCTGAAAATATACAGTTACATATTTGGGGAATGGGTTACGAATTACAAATAATATACAAGTAACATAAGTGACACAAATAAGACATATAATAACTAGATGGGGAAAAGCTCAAACTACAGTTCATTTCAACATAGTGACAGTGTAGGGAGCAGTGTTTACTGGGAGTGAATACACTGATTTATTACAAGTTAGTGATAATTTTTACAATGGTTGGGACTGGGCTGTTCTTATAGCGATCAGTTCGTGCACGTATGGGCTGGATGCGGTTGTGGTGTCGAACAGCAATTCTCGGACTTGGGATCTCAGGTGGTAGTAGGAGCCGGTGTCGGGGATGGTGTAGAAGCTTCTTACCAAATTTGCAGATGAGGTCGTGGTGATGGTCAGTGATGATGGATAGTGTTATATGTAGTGATGATGGATGGTGTTATATGTAGTGATGATGGATGATGTTATATGTAGTGATGATGGATGGTGTTATATGTAGTGATGATGGATGGTGTTATAGGTAGTGATGATGGATGATGTTATATGTAATGATGATGGGTGGTGTTATATGTAGTGATGATTAGACAATAAAATAATAACAGTTTAATGCTAAAAAAAATATCCTTTGCTGTACCATTGTAGTGAAAATCATGGTGGAACTTACATACACCGTTAATGAACTATTGATGGAAGAAGAAGTTTTGGGAACTGAACAGTGAGACAATGTGGAGCCTCCAGGAGGGTGGCGTCCTACCGTGGCCTAGCGAATGAACGTTTCTGCTAGTTTTATATATATTTTTTATTTTTAGATATACGAGTACATATGTAATGAGGGTTATGGGAGGGGGGTAGCATTGTAAAGATGGGGCTGGGGAGATCAATCGGCTGCTTTCATGCTGTCAATTTTCCTCTTGATGAAGTGAACACTTAGCCAGTCTTCTTTGGGGCTCTCGTCGAAATCGTCTTGGACGTCTTCTGTCAGCTGCTGTGCAAGACTTAAGTCTATTATATGTACGGTGTATGGACGGCATGAGTCGTCGACGATTATATTGCCGAAGTGCAGGTCCAGATGGACATATCCAGCGTCGTGGAACTCCGCTACTGCCTTGGTCAAGGCGTCGTAGGCCTGGCGGCAGTCTTCTTTGGAGTGTGACTTTAAAAAGTGTTTTAGCGTAACGCCAGGGCAGTATTCCATGACCAGGGCTTCATCGTTGGTGACGCCGTAAAGGATCGGGGCGCCGCCAGCTCCGTCCAGGTCGTGGAGAGCCTTGGCCTCGGCCAGGAGTGGTCGGCCCCGGAGGGAGGTCTTGACGACGGCCGGGACTGTCTTTCCGCTGGACAGCTTCACCTTTCCCAGGTGGGCCACGCCGTGACAGCCTCTCCCCAATTCCTCCCTCAGGGTGATGTTCTCCCAAGAAATTCTTGGGAGATGGCAGTCATTAAAGATATGAGAGACTGAACAACTGTTGCTTGAGAGGCCGTATCCTAGGAAGTGGTTGTTTGGAGTAGCGGTGTAGTTGGGAGGTGTAGCGCCGTAGTTGGGAGGTGTAGCGCCGTAGTTGGGAGGTGTAACGCCGTAGTTGGGAGGTGTAGCGCCGTAGTTGGGAGGTGTAACGCCGTAGTTGGGAGGTGTAGCGCCGTAGTTGGGAGGTGTAACGCCGTAGTTGGGAGGTGTAGCGCCGTAGTTGGGAGGTGTAGCGCCGTAGTTGGGAGGTGTAGCGGTGTAGCTGTGAAGAGTGGGAGAGTGAGCGAGAATGTCACCCCGGAAAGTCATTTTGAAAGAATTATGAAAATTTGTTTCCTATGGTCAGGGACCTTAATTTTTTTTTGGCCTGGTAAAGTCGTTTTACTGGTGGTGGAGGTGAAAATGGGTGATGGTGGTGTTAGTTGTGTGATGACGATAGTGAAGTGTGCTGTTTGTAGTGAAGATGCCTGGTGGTGGTGGTGGTGGGAGTGAAGATGCGTGGTGGTGGTGGTGGTAGTAGTAGTGAAGATGCGTGGTGGTGGTGGTGGTAGTGAAGATGCGTGGTGATGGTGGTAGTGAAGATGCGTGATGGTGGTGGTAGTGAAGATGCGTTGGTGGTGGTGGTAGTGAAGATGTGTGGTGGTGGTGGTGGTGGTAGTGAAGATGTGTGGTGGTGGTGGTGGTGGTAGTGAAGATGTGTGGTGGTGGTGGTGGTAGTGAAGATGCATGGTGGTGGTGGTAGTGAAGATGTGTGGTGGTGGTGGTGGTAGTGAAGATGTGTGGTGGTGGTGGTGGTGGTAGTGAAGATGCGTGGTGGTGGTGGTGGTGGTGGTAGTGAAGATGTGTGGTGGTGGTGGTGGTAGTGAAGATGCGTGGTGGTGATGGTGGTAGTGAAGATGCGTGGTGGTGGTAGTGGTGGTGGTAGTGAAGATGTGTGGTGGTGATGGTAGTAGTGCAGATGCGTGGTGGTGGTGATAGTGGTAGTGAAGATGCGTGGTGGTGGTGGTGGTGGTAGTAGTGAAGATGCGTGGTGGTGGTGGTGGTGGTAGTGAAGATGTGTGGTGGTGATGGTGGTAGTGAAGATGCGTGGTGGTGGTGGTGATAGTGAAGATGCGTGGTGGTGGTGATAGTGGTAGTGAAGATGCGTGGTGGTGGTGGTGGTGGTGGTGGTAGTGAAGATGCGTGGTGGTGGTGGTGGTGGTGGTAGTGAAGATGCGTGGTGGTGGTGGTGGTGGTGGTAGTGAAGATGCGTGGTGGTGGTGGTAGTAGTGAAGATGCGTGGTGGTGGTGGTGGTGGTGGTAGTGAAGATGTGTGGTGGTGATGGTGGTAGTGAAGATGCGTGGTGGTGGTGGTGGTAGTGAAGATGCGTGGTGGTGGTGGTGATAGTGAAGATGCGTGGTGGTGGTGATAGTAGTAGTGAAGATGCGTGGTGGTGGTGGTGGTGGTGAACATGTGTGGTGGTGATGGTGGTAGTGAAGATGCGTGGTGGTGGTGGTGGTGGTAGTGAAGATGCGTGCTGGTGGTAGTGATGGTGGTAGTGAAGATGCGTGGTGGTGGTGGTAGTGAAGATGTGGGGTGGTGGTAGTGAAGATGTGTGGTGGTCGTTGTCATGGTGGTAGTTTCTTTCCTCCATTTGCCTCTGTCTCCCCAGCAATAATTGGGTACCTGGATGTTAATCGATTTGCTGATTGCGTTCCGGGGAAATGGTTAGCCAGTGTAGTTAGCGAGTTGTCCGGTCTTCTCGGACTATTCCTAGACACTGGGTCATGCAGCTCTTTAACTTAGGGTGCGGTTGTGGTGTTGGCGACAGCTTTTACACCTTAAACAAATTCACGCCTAGGTGGTCCTGGGGCCGGCCATCCTCGTCGCCTTGCACCTCTTGTAAACACCATTGTCACGAGTGAGCGTTCCATCGTCGGTTGTGGATTCGCAAAGTGAACGTCTTTTGTTTGTGACGTCATTTCTGCCGCGTCCGCTCGCTTTGTTTACTTTAGTATGGGCCCGGCAGTGTTAAGTACAGAGTATCTCCTTTCTTATTGTACAGTATGTTTCTAGTGGTATAACGTGTAAACCTTGCTCGACTTTTATAACACCAAGTAAAGTATTATTTGTGAAAGATTATTGTTAATCATATTTTGGAGTCCCACGGAAAATAACTTACTTATTTATGAGGTTTCGTGTGGTGGATAGACCACGTTGTTCATCGTAGTTTTTAGACTAAATAAGTCTTTACTTTTGTGTTCATTATTTTGTCACCCGGTTGAGTCATTTATTTGATCAGATTTAACTTGTATTTGTTTATTTTTGTACATACTGATATATTTATTTTATTGATTATTTGTTAATATATTCTGTTATTACAACTACTGCATGTATTTCAATATACCCCATAGTAATGAGGTGATAATTTGGTGGGATCTATTCCTGGACCTATAGTACAAAGTGTAATTTGTGAATTTGTGATATTGTTACACCCTTAAGAGGCCCAAGGGTCGTAACACCATTCTACACAGACACCCAACACACTCACACACTCCACCATATACACCCTCCTCCACCCACCCCTACACCCTCCTCCACTGTGGGGGTCGTGAAAACAGGTGAAAAAAATCCCTTCTTCCCTTAACAGGTAACAACCATAATGGGTCAGATTGATTAAAGTCTTGTAATTGACCAGGTGAGGGGTGGAGGTAGGAGGGGGGTGGGGGTAGTGGGTGTGGGGAGGGTTGGGGGGTATTATGTATACAAATGTCAAAGGTACTACTCCAGAGGTACTGAATTTTACCTCGACGTTTCCAAAGGTGCCAGGGAGATATAATCGCATCTGTAGATTACCTGAGGGAACAGAAGTGAGGCTACACAGGTAACTAGAGACCTGTTGCCCCACCTGATGTTGTAGGTGTCAGGTCCTGGTCACTAGTCAAGGGTAATCGTGACCTGGAAGAAGGAAGGAAGGAGAGTGGGAGGGAGGGATAGGATGATGGATAAAATGATTGGACTAGAGAGATGAATGAGGTAAGGAGAGGGAGGGATAAAGAAGGAGGAGGAGGAGGAGGAGTGTGATGTCTTGTTACACTAAAGAAGAAGAAGAGGACAAAAAGGGTGGGAAGAAGAAGAAGAAGAAGAAGAAGAAGAAAAAGTAGAAATTCGAACAAGAAGCGAAAGTAGGAAGAGAAGTAGGGGGAAGATTGAATAAAGGAGGAGAAGGGATAAGATGAAGATGATAAAGGGGAAGAAGGAGAGAAGAAGGGAAAAGGAGGAGGTAAAAATAAGAATGTAGTGAATAGAAAGAGATACAAAAGGAGGAGGAAACAGAAAGAAAACAATAGGGAGGTAAACGATGAGAGAGAGAGAGAGAGAGAGAGAGAGTAGGGGAAGAGATTATGAAATATATAAGTGATTGAAAACGGAGGAAGATAAGGCTATAGGGAAGAAGGGGAGGAAGAAGAAGAGACGATAAAGGAGGAAACAAGGTGAGAAGGAGGAAAGGGGAAGAGAGTGTATGACATATAAAATTGATTAGTTCCGGAGGAGAAGGAAGGGAGAAGATGAGAAAATAAATAAATAAGAAAGAGCGAGAGAATATAAAACGAAGTAAAGAGAAAAAGAGAAAAGGAAAGGAAGAAGGTAGGAGAGGTGGAGAGCAGCACATAGGGTAGAAGAGAGAGGGAATAGGAGGAGGAGAAGAAACAGAAGAATGTTAGGGAGGAGAAGGGAGCAAGGAAGAGGGAGAGAGAGAGAGAGAGAGTTTATTAACTACTCTTACAGTATTATATCGATTGATCTGGGAGAGTGAGGAAGGGAGGAGGAGGGATAGTAGGAAGGAGAAGGGGGAGGAAGAAGGGAGGGGGGCTAGGGAGGCAGGAGGAGGAGGAGTAGGGGCAGGGGTTAGGGAGGCGTGAGAAGGGATAGGTAAGCAGGAGGAGGGAGAGGTAAGCAGGATGAGGAAAGCAGGAGGAGGGAGAGGTAAGCAAGAGGAGGGAGAAGTAAGCAGGAGAAGGAGGAGGGAAGCAGGAGGAGGGAGAGGTAAGCAGGATGAGGAAAGCAGGAGGAGGAGGGAAGCGGGAGGAGGAGGAGGGAGAGGTAAGCAGGAGGAGGGACTTGACAGTGGGTTATTGGTGTCCTCTTCTGACATTATTATGTTGTGGAGTGTTGATCACCCTCCTCCTCCTCCTTCCCCCTCTCTCCTCTCCTTTATCGCCCCCTTTCCTCTTCCCAATCATCTCCCTTCCATGTGATTTGAATTTTTATTATACATTTATTTGAGTGTTTCTCTTGTCCACCGGCGTCAGTTATTATTTATTTTTATTGCATTTCTTCTTCCCTGAATTATTTTATTATTTTTACATTTTTCCATTAGCTTCTGCGTCTCTCTCTCTCTCTCTCTCTCTCTCTCTCTCTCTCTCTCTTCCTCTTCCTCTTCTTACACCTTCTTTCCCTCCTCTTTCTCTTTCCTTCTTCTTTCTTTACTTCACTACCCGCCTCCCATCCCTCACACCCCTCCCCCACCCCTTCCCCCTCTCCCTCCACCTCTCACTCCCCTCCCTTCACCCATCACTCCCCTTCCTACCCTCCCTCCACCCATCACTCCTCTTCCTACCCTCCCTCTACCCCTCACTCCCCTCCCTTCCCCGTCACTCCCCTCCCTTCCCCGTCACTCCCCTCCCTTCCCCTCACACCCTTCCCTCTCCCCTCATACATTCTCATCTCACTCTCTTCCCTGTCTCTACACGTTTCCCCTCATTTCCTTATGCCCTTCACTCCTCCTTCGCCTGAATCTTGCCTCTTCCCCTCTTCCCTCCCCTCTTCCTTCCCCTCTTCCCTCGTTTATTACATTACCGCTTCTTGTTTCTTTTATCAGATTTGCTTCCCCCGCCACCTGAGTATCCTTATTATTCAATTTACTCTCTCTCTCTCTCTCTCTCTCTCTCTCTCTCTCTCTCTCTCTCTCTCTCTCTCTCTCTCTCTCTCTCTCTCTCTCTCTCTCTCTCTCTCTCTCTCTCTTCTTCTTCTTCTTCCAGGTCTATCAGGGAGAGAAGAGGAAGATAGGAAGAGGACGGAGAAGAGAGGGAGGGAAGGGAGAAGAAGAGGGTGATAGGGAGGGTGAGGGAAAGACTAAAGGAAAGGCATAAGCAAATAGAAGAAAGGAAGGAGGATATGTTGACGATAGGGAAGGTAGAGAGAGAAAGAGTTATTGATGATGGTGATGGTGATGATGATGGTGATGATGGTGGTGATAATGATGGTGATGATGGTGATGGTGATGATGATGGTGATGGTGATGATGGTGGTGATAATGATGGTGATGATGGTGATGGTGATGATGATGATTTATTTGTGTGTGTGTGTGAGAGAGAGAGAGAGAGAGAGAGAGAGAGAGGAGAGAGAGCGCGCGTTGGTTTGTGTATGTCTGTGTGCATTATGTGCATTTATGCTTATGTACATATGAATGTGTATGATGAATGTGTGCGTTGTAATGTGTATGTAAATGTGTATGTTGATTCCTATGGTCGTGTGTATCCTTTATAGAGCCGTCGCTAGCGTGTGTGTACGTGGCAAAACGCTCATATGTACGGATATTGTATACGTTTTGTTATGACTGTTTTTTTATGTACACCGAACATTCCACTTCATTATTATTATTATTATTATTATTATTATTATTATTGTTTCGTTGAGTGAGTGACCATGACCGATCACGCCCACAGTCACCACCACGCCCACGACCCCACGTCCGTAAGGGATAAATCACGCCCGGGGGGGGGGGGGGTATGTTAGAGGAGGAGGGTCATCCAATACGACCAAAACACTCGCTCTGATCATTGATTCCTGGGCACTAGTCCAAGACTCTCTCTCTCTCTCTCTCTCTCTCTCTCTCTCTCTCTCTCTCTCTCTCTCTCTCTCTCTCTCTCTCTCTCTCTCTCTCTCGTCTCATTTACATATTCATTGTCTCTGCTTCTCCCAAGTTATCCCATCACGTCCAATCTCAATCGTCCTTTTCCTCTTCTTCCTCCTACTTTTCCCCTCCTCCACTTCATCTTCTTCTTCCACCCTCTTCTTAATCCTCTTTACCATGTTTCCCCTCTTCCCCTAATCCTCTGTTATTCTCTGCGTCTTGTCTCCGTCTCCCTAATCCCTCAAGGTCACTTCTGTTTCTTTCCCCCTTCTTCTCACCTCCTTCGTTATTCTATTCACTTATTCCTTAAATCTCTACTTCTTCCTCCTCCCTTATTACCCCTCTTTCAATTTTGTATACTCATCTTTCCTGTCATCTTTTTCATGTCCTTCCTCTTCTTCTCCTCCTCCTTCTCCTCCTAATCTTAATCCTCATAATCCTACTCCTACTTTTTCCTTCTCCCCTTCCTACCCTTCCTCCTTCTCCTCCCCCTTCTCCTCTTCCTTGAGTATGTGAGTGGATGTCTCGTCTTATTTCCAAGATTGTGCTTTGAGTATGAACCTAAACCCTCAAGTGTAAGATATGGCACTTTTCCTTCAAGTGCGACTCATCAAGGTATAACTCGAGTGTATTACTTGAGGGGGTGACTTTGATTCCATGTTGTTCCTTGATAAAGTGCGTCAGGTGCGTATATGAGAGACTGGATAACTAAAGAAATCCGGTTAAGGTGGTGGATCGGTCTCTGGAATGACTGGATAGGTGACAAGATCCGGATATGAGGGTGAATCCCGATGAAGAGTATCCGGATATCTGAAAAATGTGATGTAGTGAGGACTAAGAAGAAACTGGCCGGATAACTAATTAAAAAACAACAATAATACAATGTAGGCACGGATTAGAATGGCCGGCCGGATGAGTAAATAATCCGAGTAAGGTGTTAAATGGGGTGAAGTTGAATGATGTCCATCCCATATGGAGATGAGTGACCGGATAGCTGCAAAAATCCGGCTAGAGCGTGGAGCCGGCGAGGGGAGGTGGCCGTTAGCTACTAGAAAAGTGGGTTTTAATGGTGAAATTCCCCTCAACTAGCATACAAATACATCCTATTGGAATATATAATGAGGTATGTGTGTATGTGTGTGTGTGTGGGTGTACACACTCTCTCTCTCTCTCTCTCTCTCTCTCTCTCTCTCTCTCTCTCTCTCTCTCTCTCTCTCTCTCTCTCTCTCTCTCTCTCTCCCCCCATCTCCTTTCTTCCTTCCTCACCCTTCTTATACCTTTCTCCCTCCCTATTCCTTGATCTCCTCCATCCCCATTCTCCCTCCATCCCTATCCCCTACTCTTCCCTTAACCATTCTTCTTCCCTATTCCCTTCTTCCTCCTTCCCCTCCTCCTCCTCATGATCTTGTGATGCCAGTGTGATTGATGAACGACGTAGGCGAAGAAGGGGAGAAAGAGGAGGGAAGGAGGGAGAGAGAGAGAGAGAAAGATGAATGGAGTTGTGAAGGAGAGAACATTAGAGAAAAAGAGAGATAATGAAAAGAGAGAGAGAGAGAGAGAGAGAGAGAGAGAGGTGTAAGAAAGGAGAGGAGATAAAAAAAACAACAACAATTATAAAATGTACAAAAGAAAGAAGAGAAAGAAGGAATAAACATAAGAGAAGAGAAATAGGGTGGAGAATATAACGTTATGATGGAAAGAAACAAGCAATAAAGGAGAATAGAAACAGGTGATAAACGGAGGATAGAGAGAAGGAGATATACAATATAGTCTTCGTCTTCCTCTTCTCTTTCTCCTCCTCCTCCTCCTGCTCCTATTTCCCTCTTGCCTTCCATATTATCTTTCACTTATCCTTCCCCCTCCTCTCCTTCTCCTTCCTCCTCTTCTTCCTCCCCACCCTCTTCGTCTTCTTCCTCCTCCTAACACTCCATTTGTCGTCTCGGGTCAGACAATAGACGACGAAGCTCCTGAACAGCCTTATTGCCTGGGCATTGTGTCTACTGTCTAGAGAGAGAGAGAGAGAGAGAGAGAGAGAGAGAGAGAGAGAGAGAGAGAGCCTACCTCACCTGTCCTCCTGCCACTTGTAATGTAGAAAAGCAAATAACTTTTTTTCGCACCTAGATTATTTACACACACACACACACACACACTCTCTCTCTCTCTCTCTCTCTCTCTCTCTCTCTCTCTCTCTCTCTCTGAGGTAGGGATTGTAGGGGAGTGTGTTTTGGAGGGAGGGGAGTGGAGGGAAGAGGGTAAGTGTTGTGATAGATTAAGGAGGAGGGAGGGAAGTTGGAGGTTAGGAGAAGGGAGGGAGTAAGGAGTGATGGTGTGTGTTAAGAGGTGGGAGGAGAGGAGGGGTATGGGAGACAAAGGGGGAAGAGGGTGGGGTGGGAGGGGTGTAGAAGACAAAGGGGGGGAGGGAAGGGTGTGGAAGACAAAGTGGGGGGAGGGAAGGGTTGGTGTGTGTGTGTGTGTTTTTGGGATGGGGAATAGGGAGAAGTGGGAACGGAAAGGGATGTGGGAGAGAAGAGAGAGGAAGATAGAGAAGAGGGATGGGGGTGAGGACGGCTCAATGTAGCGGAATGTAATGTCTTGTGCCTGGAAGTGAGCGATGAGCGTTAAGGCACAGACACACATGCCAAATATCGACGAAAACTCCACTATGCCAGCAACTTATGTGTCAGAACAGACAACACCCGTCGTGGTGACAGTTGACGCTCAGAATAATCAATGGTTCTTATTAGTTCGGAAGATATTGATTCAGACGATTCTCCGTCGCCAGTACAGGGTGTGAAGGTGGGTTGATCTTTGAAATTCTAAGTATTATTTCCGAGCATATCCTTGACAAATTATCTTCATTTATGCCTGAAATTTGCCTTAGTTTGAAACATGTTTTCTGATGTATTACATGTATGAAAAACAAGCTAAAATTATGAAGTGGTGTTAAAATGGAAATCACGACGAGACTTCACTTGACTGACACACCAGAACGACGACTTTACATTCTCCAAGTAAATATGGATTCATGGCTCTGAGTGGCATCACTAGGTGTGTTAATTCCTGAAACTTGGCCTTACTCATGCGGAGAAAATCACAGAATGATTGTGGGTCTTCCAGACCGACGTCTTGCACCAGGTATTGGTACACACTCTTGCCCTCTCTTCTTGCCAGCCAGGAATGTACCCACACGCGTTTTTTATTGTGTTTAATCATCTGTAATTGAACTGCGCATGTTATTAAGGCAGTGATAGCCGCTGCAATCACCTACATGGATGCCATTGCTTGTTTTGGTTGCTGAAACGGTCAGTAAACCTGTGCCATGGATCTTTTGTGTGTGTTAACATTGGGTCGAAACGAAATCGCTAATTTACAACCTGTCGATGAAACGGCTGCAACGATTTGTTCAACGGAACCTGCGAGTGTGACCGCACCTTCAGATACACTCCCTTCCTCCTCCTCCCCATACCAGGTCCACTGTACCCCTCCCTTCTCCTCCTCCTAGCTCCTCCTCAGTAATGGGTGACGGGGAGGGGTAAGGGGGTATTGCGGAGTCGTAGTTGACGGGTAGAAAGAGTAGATGAGAGATGGATAGTAAGAAAGAAGACCGAGAGAAAGAAACTAAGATGAAAGAGAGAAACATAAGTAATAAAACAAGAGAGAAGGATAACTGAGGGTAGGAGGGGAGAGGAGCCGACTTGCGTATAGTGTATTAAGTGATTGCGTAGGTGAGAAGACTTAAGTGAAGGGGAAGTGAAGAGAAAATGAGTGATTTACATGTTAATGTTAGATGGTAATGTTGGTGAGTGGGGCGTGAGAGTTATATATACGCCGATAAATACGCGCGTATATGGCCGCTACTTACGACGGAGTGTCCAGCTGG
Organism: Homarus gammarus; assembly: GCA_958450375.1. Taxonomy (NCBI): domain Eukaryota; kingdom Metazoa; phylum Arthropoda; class Malacostraca; order Decapoda; family Nephropidae; genus Homarus; species Homarus gammarus. The sequence goes on along the minus strand of CAUDMG010000748.1, from coordinate 2,446,729 downwards.
GAATATGTGTGCAGTTGTATTCAGTATGTATCTCATGTGTTGTGTTGATACACCCTTTCCCCCTGACACAATCCCCCTTCTTGATGACGTCATATACACACTCAGCGGCAGGGGTCGACCAGATGACGTCATCATCCCCGCCTGTCTTCTGGCTGCTAGACCGGAAACACTAAGAGGGAGAGGAGGAAGGACGGAAGGAAGGAGGGGAGAGAGAGAGAGAGAGAAGGGAGAGGGGAGAGAGGCACGTGGGGGTAGGGATCTTGTAAAGGAATGTTTGTTTGTGTGTGTGTGTGTGTGTGTGTGTGTGTGTGTGTGTTGCCTTCGTGGATATAACGATGATTATTATTATTATGATTTTTATTATTATTATTCCGAGTGGATGTAATTTTGTGTAAGTAAACGGCGATATTGGAAGCTACACACACACACACACACACACTACTACTACTACTACTACTACTACTACTACTACTACTTGTCAATGCAATTCCACCTAACGTAATCTGACATTCATTCTCTCACTCACGTCACCTACATACGCCAACACACTTAACGCACAGGTACAGTACATACGCATCAGACATACCGCCTCTCCTCACCAGGCGTATATATGCAGTTGAGGATGTTGGTGGCCTTGTTTGACACGGGTAAATAACCTGTCAGGTACACTAGATTACTTTCCTACACCTGACACGTATACCTCTCTCTCTCTCTCTCTCTCTCTCTCTCTCTCTCTCTCTCTCTCTCTCTCTCTCTCTCTCTCTCTCTCTCTCTCCTGCCCCCATGACAGGACAGACAGCGGACAATGACATTCGCCAGGATGGGGACAATTTGACAATGTATCGCCATCCACCCATGACCGATCGCTCCACCCCCCTTCCCCTCACCCTTCCCATTCCCCTCACCCATACCCCATACCCCCCCCCTCCCCTCCGTCTTTCTCCTCCTCGATGTGATGGTATGTGTGTGTGTGTGTGTGTGTGTTTCTGTGTGTGTGTGTGTGTGTGTGTATGTGAGGTTATGTTTTTAGGGTAGGGGTTTAGAGGTCAACACTCAATACCTACCATCACCATCATCACCATTCTCTCCTCCACCACCATTACTACCATCATCACCACCACCACCACCACTACCACCATCACCACCACTACCACCATCACCACCACTATCACCATTCCCACCTCCACCACCATTACTACCATCATCACCATCACCACCACCACCATCACCAACACTACCATCACCATCCATCAACGTTGGTGATCATTGATGAATAATACACAGGTTTAATTGAACCCCTGTTACACTGTCCCTCTGGTAGACCTTTCCCCTCACTTCCCCTCTCCCTCCCCTCTCCCATTACCTCACTCACTTCTCCTATTTCTCTTCCGTCACCCCATCGTTACCCCTTACTTTTGCCTCTCAATTTCCTGTTGTCTTCCACTCCCTTCCTCTCTCTCCCATCATCCCTCCCATTCCCCTCTCCCATTTACTTCCCCTCTTATTTTTCCCTTACTTCTCCTCTCCCTTTACTCTCTTTCCTCTCCTATTCCCCCCTTCTCCTCCACTCTCATATCTTCTATCTTCACCTCATTTGCTTCTTTCTACCCATCCCATTCCCCTCTTTCCCCTCACTCATCATTTATCCCTCTTTTTCCCACACATTCCATTACTCCTATACCTTACACCTCACCCCTCTCACTCACCCCTTCCATTCCTTCTCATCCTCGTTCTTCCTCCTCCTCGTTTCCCCTCCTTCTCACCCTTCCACCTCTCCCCTCAACTCCACGTTTCTTTTCTCATTCCTCCACTGTTATTTCTATTTACTTCCCCTCTCTTCATCCCCTCATTTCCTCTACCCTTCACCTATTCCTCCTAATTTTCCCCATATTTTCCCCTCATTCCTCCCCTCTATTATGCCCTACATTTCCCCTCCCCAGCACTCTACCCCCCCCCCCTCTCCCTCACTACTTCCCCCTTTCTCTTAATCAGGTAATTCCCAATTCAGTTCAGGATTCATATGTATTCTGAATTAACTTTACAGGTAGTACAGGTATACATAATTACATATACAATAGGTACAGAAATTCTCACCTGACAAAGCCTCGATATATGATAAGGTGAGACCCCAATAAATACAGTGATAAGGGTTAACTCTTATAAATGAGGATGAGGCAACACCCTGATAAATATGGGAATAAGGGGACACGTCTTGATAAAGGGATGGGGGAAGAGGGGGAGGCAGTGGAGGGGAGGGGAAAGGGAGTCGACAGAGTAAAGTTTTAGAACACATAAATTGATAAGAATAGTTGGCAGTATGGTGCTGAGTGTATGGTGGGGATTATGATTCATGGTGGCTGTGTTTTAAGTATGGTAATACATTATGGTACACCGAGATATGGTCATTATTTGTTTTATCTTCGTACAGTATGGTAGTATGGTAGGAGGTGATGTTATGGTGGGTAGTGGATGGTTTATGGTACTAGTCATGATGGTAGGTATCAGTATGGTAGTAGTACATCATGGTGGGGATTATGGTAGTATGAGGTTTACACTATGGTAGTTGAGCTGGTGATTTGATTGATGGATAAATGTATGTATGTATGTATGTGATTGATGATACGCAGCTGAGATGGATGGATGGATGGAGGAGGGTGGTGTCGGTGAAGATGGAGCGTCACTCGGTAAATCAACCATCCGATTAGCGTGATGGATGGTTGACAAACAGGATTGACTAGAAGGAGGAAGACGCGTTGGTGGGCCTATCGTTCTTTCTATATAGGGAGACGATGATGGAAGGAGGGAGGGAGAGAGAGGGAGAGAAGGATGAGGAAGAGAATTAGAAGGAGGGGAGGAAGGAAGGAAAGAAAGAAAGGAATTAGTTAAAAAAGAGGGAGGTATGGAAGAAGGAGGGAGGGAGAGAGTGGATAGGGGAAGGAAAAGAAGAGAAAGGGAGATGAGGAGGAAGAAAGTTAGAGACGGAGGGAAGGAAGGAGTGAGGAATGGAAGGAAGGAAGGAAGGAAGGAGTTAGGAATGTACGGGTAGAGGAAACTGAGTAGGAAGCCGGGACGAATGACAGTATGGGATGGAAGGAGTGAGGGAGAGGAAGGGGGGAAGGAGAAATGTCAGCAGTCCATCTTCTCTTCCTTCTCCTCTCTTTATCCTTTAGTTCTTCTCTTCCCCCTTATCTCCCCTCACCCCTCTACCCCCTTTCCACCTTATGCTCCCCTCTCCCACTCACACCTTATGCTCCCCCTCTCCCACTTCCCCTCTCCATCTCTTGTTCTTCCTCGATTCCCTTACAATCTTACTTTCCCCTCCCCTCCCCTTGTCCCCTTCTGTCCCCTATCCTCCCCTCCCCTCCCCTCCCCTCCCTACCAGATATTGAAAGATGTCCCTCACCCCTCCCCTACCCTTACCGTTTCACTCCCCCCCCCCTCTCACCCCTCCCCCACCTTTACTATCTCTCTCCCCCTCCTCCCCTACCATAAACTCTCAAGGGGGGGGGGCGTTAAGTCGGATTGCTTAATGTTGCAGAATTGACTGAGTTGAAGGTGTTTATCGCTGGGCTGTCACCACGCCCGTTTGAGCATTCAATTTGTAGTTGAGATGGTGGTAGTGGTGGTGGCGGTGGTGATGGTGGTTGTGGTGGTGGTGGTTGTGGTGGTAGTGGTTGTGGTGGCGGTGGTGGTGATGGTTGTGGTGGTGGTTGTGGTGGTGGTGGCGGTGGTGGTGATGGTTGTGATGGTGGTTGTGGTGGTGGTGGTAGTGGTTGTGGTGGTGGTGGCGGCGGTGGTGGTGATGGTTGTGATGGTGGTTGTGGTGGTTGTGGTGGTAGTGGTTGTGTTGGTGGTGATGGTGGTAGTAGTGGTGGTGACGGTGATAATGGTTGTGATGATAATAGTGGTGATTGGGAGCGGGTGATGACAGTGATGGTGGTGATGATGATGGTAATGATGTGGTGGTAGTAATGGTAATAGTTAATGGTAGGGGTGATGGTAGCGGCGGTGACAGCAGGAGGGGAGAGAGAGGAGGGGGGGGTATGATGGGGTTAATGGGGAGTAATGACAATGGGGGATATAGGCGGCTGACTGACGGAATGTTCAGCAGGGGGTTGATACGAGGGGGGGGCGGGGGAGGGGGAGGGTAGGGGTAGAAAGAAGGGGTGAGGGGGAGGGTAGGGGTAGAAAGAAGGGGGGAGGGGGAGGGTAGGGGTAGAAAGAAGGATGGGGAGGGGGAGGGTAGGGGGTAGAAAGAAGGGGGCGCTAGTTTGTAGGGTGAGGAGGCATGGTGGGAGGAGGAGGGAGAAGGTGGAAGCTGGAGAGGGGGAGGGGAGGCGTGATGGGAGGGGAGGGGAAAGGAGAGGGTGGGAAGGGGAGGGGAGATGTAGCACTTCCGGATAGGGGTTTGTTTGTTTGTTTTTTCATTGTTGATTTGTGTTGCTTCCTCGTGTGTGTGTGTGTGTGTGTGTGTGTGTGTGTGTGTGTGTGTGTTTTTTACCTTTTTGGGGGATTAGGTTATGTTGGGTTTAGTTACTGTAAACTAATTTAGGTTAGGTTAGGATTCTAGGCTAATTTAGTTTAGGTTAAGATAAATTAGGTTAGGTTAAGTTAAACTAATGTAGGTTAGTTTAGTTTAGGTTAGGTTAGGTTAGGTTAGGGTTGGATACTGTAGGTTAGGTTAGGTTAGGTTTGTGTGGCAGTAAGATAACCCGTGAACCATAGGCCAGGTAGAGGGGTCCTAAACGAGGGTAAACTCCAGTGTTTGTTTCCCCTCTTAGTGTGGTCGCTTAGCAACCTCCATACTTTTATTAACGCCTATAAACCTAAATTGGCTTGAGGGGTGATGGATCCTCCCCCTTCCCCTCACATACTGCTCTCTCTCTCTCTCTCTCTCTCTCTCTCTCTCTCTCTCTCTCTCTCTCTCTCTCTCTCTCTCAAACCCTCCCACGTCCTCCTCCGCCCCTCTCACACCCCTCCGCCCCTCCCAAGTCATCCTCTGCCCCCCCACACCCTCTCCACCCCTCCCAAGTCCTCCTCTGCCCCTCCCACACCCTCTCCGCCCTTCCCAAGTCATCCTCTGCCCCTCCCAAGTCCTCCTCTGCCCCTCCCACACCACCTCCGCCCCTCCCAAGTCCTCCTCTGCCCCTCCCACACCCCCTCCGTCCCTCCCAAACCCTCCTTCGCCCCTCCCAAGTCCTCCTCTGCCCCTCCACACCCCTCTTTGCCCCTCCTTAGTCCTCCTCCGCCCCTCCCAAGTCCTCCTCTGCCCCTCCCAAGTCCTCCTCGACCCCCTCCCAAGTCCTCCTCTGCCACTTCCCACACCACCTCCGCCCCTCCTAAGTCCTCCTCTGCCCCTCCCACACCACCTCCGCCCCTCCTAAGTCATCCTCTGCCCCTCCCACACCCTCTCCGCCCCTCCCACACCTCCTCCGCCTATCCCACACCCCCTCCGCCCCTCCCAGGCCCGCCAGCTGGTTACACGCCATCATCACCTTCCAAAGATTAAGTGGAGATAAGACCTGTAGTCAAAGGTGTGTGAACCTCTTCTGGCGCCCACTTAACGACCCTCACAGACACACACACACACACACACTCACACAGACACACACACACACACACACACACACACAGACACACACACACACACACACACACACACACAGTCAAATTATCTTAAGTGATGTTGTTAGGTTAAGTTTCCGAGTCAATTTAGTTACGACAAAATGAATTTTCAAATAGTCGTTCGTTATTTTATTCTTATTGGAATCTGGAATGTTCCTGGAAACTGGAATACATCTAGAATTTACCTGGAATTTGGAATTTACCTGGAAGCTGGAATATATCTGGAATCTGGTATTTATCTGGAATATAACCTGGAAACTGAAATAATCTAGAACCTAAATCTTACCTGGATTTTAAAACTTACCTGGAAACTGCTTCATACCTGAAATCCGGAATTATCTGGAAACTGCGATATTTCTGGAATCTGGAATGTTCCTGGAATCTGGAATTTAGTCTTGTGGTGTTTCGTGTATTGTCGACTATATTATTTAAGGGTTTCCTGCTTATCTCTCTCTCTCTCTCTCTCTCTCTCTCTCTCTCTCTCTCTCTCTCTCTCTCTCTCTCTCTCTCTCACCGTCGTTTGCTGTTCTTCCATAGGATTTAGGAAGGGAGATAAGGAATTGGAGGAACAAGGAAGAAAAGAGGAGAGAGAGTGGAGGAAGAAAGAGAGGGAAAGGAAGAGAAATAAAGAACGAAGAGGGAAAGAAGGGAATAGAGAGGGATTAAGACATGGATGATAAAGAAGAGGCAAGAAGAGGAAGAGAAAATGATAGAGAGAGAAGAGAGAGAAAGAGAAGGATGGAAGAGAGAGAGACAGAGAGAAGGAAGGAGGGTGGGAGGGAAAGGTGTAGCGTAAGTCAGTTTATCTTCAGCCATGTCAATTATTTCTGGCGTTCCATCACCCTTAATTCTCTCGTTCTTATATCTCACACTGAATTGTTTAACCCCTCACTCACTGTCTTGGTAAACTCTCTCTCTCTCTCTCTCTCTCTCTCTCTCTCTCTCTCTCTCTCTCTTGGCTTTTTTTGTCTCTTTCGCCATTTCTTTTCACTCTCATTCTTGTTTACGTCGTCAGCTGATCAGACTGGAGTGTTTTGGGTGTGAGATGTTCTGTTTGTTCACGTCGTCAGCTGATCCGTGTAAGGGCATAATGCTTAAGGTAAT
>CAUDMG010000748.1:2382500-2437500 GCA_958450375.1 Homarus gammarus | reverse complement strand
ATAATAATAATAATAATAATAATAATAATAATAATAATAATAATTCCTCCCATACATAATAATATCAATAAAAAAGAAGCATAAACAGAGATAAATATTAACAAAACGAAAACAAATTCACAAATAAAAGATACGAAGAAGTTTTCCAAGATGGTCGCTGGTATACTAAGAAAGAATGGCGGCCATTTGTATTATTCTCACCAGCTATTTGGATCTGTTTACTCACAGACTCTTGGGGTTAATAACATACTGTATACTCTGGGTTGAGTTAGAAAGAGTAATGATGGTTGAGTCTTTTAGTAGTTTCGGCGCCATTTTGTTGTGATCTTCGTACTGTTAAGTTGTTATTGTTGGTAGTTTGGGTTGGATTTTGGGTCGAGTGATTAATCAAATGGGTCCTAGTTCTAATAGGCTTTTGCCCATTAGGTTTGGGTCTCAGTCCTAATTGGTACCAGTTTTAATGGGGATGGTCACAGTTTTATTGGTTTCCAGTCCTAATGACCGTAGACCTAATAGCCCCAGTCCTAATGGCCGCAGACCTAATGGTTCCAATCCTAATGGTCTCAGTCCTAATGGGTGACGTTAGGCTGTGGCCCATTAGACCTGCATCTCCACTTAAGTTATAAATATTAAAGTGACTCTTAAGTCCGGATACTGTAGCTGATGCAAGACTCTGACTTATTCCAAGAGATGTATGTTGATTTATGCTTAGTGGAGGAAGTGTGTGGTGAATTGTGGTGGTTGTTGTGATGGTAGTAGTAGTGGTATGTGTTGATATGGTAGGGATGGTTGTTGTGATGGTAGTAGTTGTAGTAGTAGTTATTGTTGTTGTGTTAATATGGTAGGGATGGTTGTTGTGATGGTAGTAGTAGTTGTTGTTGTTGTGGTGGTGTTGATATGGTAGTGGTGGTTGTTGTAATGGTAGTAGTAGTAGTAGTTGTTGTGGTGGTGGTGTTGATATGGTAGTGGTGGTTGTTGTGATGGTGGTAGTAGTAGTTGTTGTTGTTGTTGTGTTGATATGGTAGTGGCTGTGTTGGTAAAAGTGGTGGTTGTGTTGGCATGGTAGTAGTGGTGGTAGTAGTGGTGGTTGTGGTGGTAGTAGTGGTGGTGGTGGTGGTGTGGTTGTAGTGGTTGACGTGTGGTTGGTGCTAGTTGTGGTAATGATGGTAGAGTGCTAATTGTAGTCTGTGCTAGTGATAGTTGTGGTAGTTGGTGGTAGCTGTGGTGGTAGTGGTTGGTACAGTACTTCCTCGGGCCGGCCGTAAGCCTACGTACTCCGCTCGAGAGTTGCCGGTTAGTTAGTTTAGGTAATTTTGTTCTTTGCTTCCATAACCAGATCATAAACTGCTGTAAAATTTGGGTCTTAAAATTTGTTGTTGTGGATGGGTAGTTTTACGAGCCTAGCCGAGTTTATTTTGCTTGGCTACACCACTAAGACGAGGCTGTTTTTTACGGAGCATTTGGGCGTTAAGTTGTAGGTTTGTAAGGTATTAAAGTACTCAAAGTTGTGAGAAAAGTATTATATTAAAGAGAATATTTATGTAAATATTCAGGGCCATCATTAGTGTTAGTGTATTTAATTTTTTTTTTTTAAGACTTTAACTTTCGAGAATTCCAAAACATCGTCATGGCGGCAAGTTTAACCCAGTCTAAATGGTAGTGGTTTTTGTTTTAGGTCAAAATTGATGGAAACGCGTTGAGATTATTTTAATTTTCAGATAGATATATTATATTGTGAAGTTTTGGTGTGATGCAAAAATTCTACTGAAGATTCACCATTGATGTATTATAAGACGAGATTTATTTCACGAATTCCAATAATACCAAATGGCCGTAAAATTCACTCGTTTTCCTGTTTTCGTCTTTTAAAATGTAGCTAAATATTCGAAAATAATCTGAAGTTACGAGTATGATGACATTAAAAAAAAATAAGTAAAAATTATGTTTACAAATATTTGGGAAAAGCAGCACCATTTAAATGTATTTTAGTAGACTTTAACTTTACTAGATTTCCAACAAGGTCGTCACATCACAAACGTCGGGAAAATTCACCCCGTCCCTGCCACTTCCTCCAACTCCTGGCTGGTGGTAATCGCTGCCCTAACGCTCCACTACACACAACACATCGCTCAAGAAATTACGAGCGATAACGCCGCCATCAGTGACGCAGCAGTCGACTATCACCCGACGATGTTCCGGCTGTTTAACAAATGTGGTGTTTGGGCGCACAATGGCTGCGGGGGCAAGCGGGTTCATGAGAACAAATGAGCATCAGGGGTTCCGCGCCGCGCTGACCCATCCCACCGACCCATCCCACCGACCAACCGTCCAAACTATATTTTTCACTCCCGACTTTTCCAGCGATCGGGGAAAAAGATAGTGAGGCTTTTTCTCCGTCTCAGTCGCTGTGATTCGGAGCTCCTGATCTGTAATATTGTCCAGATATATTTCGTGTGAGGAAAAGGGATTGTGATTGTCAAAGAACATGGCAAGCTGAGGAGGAGTCTTAGGGGGGTTACATTTTCATCTAAATTCATACCACCATATGTTACCTTAGTTAACTATTATTAGTCTTATACTGACGACACCTTTCATTATTTTAAATTCTGTAAAAAATAAAATAAAATAAAAATAAACAATATGAAAATAAAAAAAATACCTAGATAATAACAATGATAATAATAACGACAATAATAACAATGATAATAATAACGACAATAACAATACTACTAAAATAAAATCGACACAAATATTATAGCGAGAAAGGTAAACAAACAAAAAAATTCATCGAAGCTTCAGTCAATTCCAGTCAATAACACAACTGAAGAAGAATAAGGAGATACTCGCAGCTAAATCAGTATCAAGTAAGAGAATGGTGATGAATGGTGTAATAGAGACAATGTTTGAAGGTTAAAGGAAATAAGAGAGGAGCTATGTGAGAAGGAATGGTGTGAGCGGTGACCGTGTAGGAGGAAACAGAGTTGTGTGGACCAGTTTACTGCGTTAGAGGGTTCACGGGGGAATAAAAACACTGGTGAAAGTAGGCCTAGGGTTCAGGGCTGTAATTGGGTGAAGTTAGGGCTGTTGTAGGCTTAGGGTTCAGGGCTGCAATAGGGTGAACTTAGGGCTCTTCTAAGCCTAAGGGGGATAGGCCTAGGATCCAGAACTAAGGGGATAGGCCTAGGATCCAGAACTAAGGGGATAGGCCTAGGATCCAGAACTAAGGGGATAGGCCTAGGATCCAGAACTAAGGGGGGGGCAGGCCTAGGATCAAGAAATAAGAGGGGGTAGGCCTATTGAGGGAGGGAGGAGGAAGGGCAGATGGCGTCCAGCACAGGAAGAGGCGTACGAATGGAGCTATTTTTCCCAGTGACGTGTACCCATTCACTAGGGCAACTTGTTATAGCGACCCATCGTCTCCTAATGCGAGTCTTCCTTGAGGGGGGAGGAGGCGGGAGGCGTGGAGGGTATGATCACCACCACGCCTTCCGCCCACGCCCTCCCCCACCCCCCTCCCTTACGCTTTCACCATATACGCCTCTCCCCTCTACCCTACGGCCTGCCATACAACACTCTGGGCTACTTGTCTCGTTATCCCCTCACTATACACGCCCCCCACGCCTCACCATACACGCCCTCGACCCCCCACGCCTCACCATAAACATCCTCGACCCCCCACGCCTCACCATACACTCCTGTGCTATGCCCTCGTCCCCCACGCCTCGCCACGCCCATGTCGGAGTATCTGTAGCTGGTATCGAGTTTGAGAAGCCTTTTAAAGTAGTTTCAACATTGTATCGGAAACCTATAGCAACCGGAAACCTACTGTATGTGATCCTGAAACAACTCTCAACCCCTGAAGGTTTCCAGGAAGACCCATTGGAAGCATTGGAAACCCCCTATTTGAAAACACCCATTGAAACCCTTAGAAAACCTCATTAGAAACCTTGACATTCCCCTTTAAAAAACTCGATTAAAAAAAATCCCACCGGGAATCCCAAAGTAGAGAGAACTATATTGGGACATTGGGACACGTAATGTAGTATATCTTATTGGGACATGAGAGAGCCCCCTGGCGTAGGACATAGCCAAGACAGATGCTGTACACTGGGTCTGGGACATAGGACATGGCCCACTCGCTCCCCCAAAAGGTTTACTGAATAACTAATCAAATTCAACAGGTAAATCGCTACCTTAAACGGAGACATGATTTCTTGTTTTGTATTTACCTCTCTCTCTCTCTCTCTCTCTCTCTCTCTCTCTCTCTCTCTCTCTCTCTCTCTCTCTCTCTCTCTCTTCTGGCGATGACTCACCTGAAGATTAGACGCCCCCAGTTTATAACACTTGAGTATTAATCAACCTAACGCTAACCTAACTTAACCTAACCTAATTCAATGCTAACTTAACCAACCTAACTTAACTTACAGCTAAACTAACCTATCACTAACCAAACCTAATTGAACTTACAGCGAACCTAACCTAACCCCATAAGGCAGCTAGGGTGGTTTATCTTCAAGGAGAATAAGCCGGGGTGTCTAATGTTCAGGTGATCCTCCAGGGCGAGGCCTCACCGTTCAGGGAGTGTTGAGAGGTGGTGAAGGGTTCAGTTACCTGGTTGACCTCCTTGGACAGACAGACGTACACACATACAAAGTCACATTCCTAAAGATTGAGATAAACAAAGTGATGAAAGGAGAGAGAGAGAGAGAGAGAGAGAGAGAGAGAGAGAGAGGCGATATAATTTAATCTCATTTAAAACCTAACCTAACCTAACCTAACCTAATCTAACCTAATCTGTCTTAAGCTAACATTAATAACTAAGGTGTTTCCAATGGCCTTTGTTCCCCATTCTTCCCATTGGTCACACACACACACACACACACACACACACACACACCCCCTAGGTCACAGCTACCGTCATCCAGGTCAGGGGGGGGGGGGGGGGCCTCAGGTAGGTAGGTGTAAGGTGAGGCAATTCTCGTCATTATGCACCTGTAAAAAATTAACCAGAATAGTATAGTGGCCTAAGGGAGGTGGAGTCTTACCCTGAACACCACACACCGGGCGCCATTAACTCTTGTGTTTATTTGTGACGTCGCGATGCTTTGGTTCATTTATCCTGAGTGTTTATTTGTGGCGTCGGTGCTTGAGTGGCGCATAGTTTACGGAACCAGTCGTATTGGAACACTTGGGATATTATCTACCTGTGTTTATGATGGCGTCTGTTCATTGGCGTCGTTAAAGGTCGTGTGTCTGTTGTGGCATCGAGGTTGTTTGTTGGTGCAAATTTGTTTATTGTGGCGTCGAGGTTGCTTATTGCCTTTACCTTGTTTATTATGGCGTAAGTTGCTTGTGTGATAGTTAACCTCCTTTGTTTATTATGGCGTCGGGCATTGGAAGAACAGTTAAGCTTGGGAAAAAAAATGAAAATTTAGCTGAGGAGATTTGTGAGATGAAGCTGGGAAGAAGAAATGTAAACTTACTTGAACAAGAGACAGAGATTAGAGAAGGGAGCTTGCTTTATGAAGAGAGTTTACTTAAGGCACTTATTATGATTCACTTAAGACTTACTTTGATTTCCCTAAAGATCACTTGAGTCATATATCTAGTCCTCACGAGGCCCAGGAAGCAAACTCCTCAACCTCTACTCATATAATTACAACATTCCTCTAAGCTATTCACGCTGTCTTCCCTCCCCTCCCCTTCCCTTCCCTTCCCTTCCCTCCCCTTCCCTTTCCTTCTCTTCTCTTCCTTAAAAAATAAAATCATTAATCTATGCCTCGTTGGCCTCGTTAAAACCAGAGAATGATTTAGTATGGAGTCGAACACTAAGAAACACTCGTATACAAACGAGTCTTTCATTTTCCCCCGCACTACAAATTGGTCAATTAATAACCTGCCTTGGTGAAAGCTACTGTGTTCTCGTAAAGACAGTGCGGCTAATTAATACCTGTTTAAGAGATTGCTGATGAGCCTTTAATCACCTGTAATGAGTGAGTCTCTTTATCTCTCTCTCAGGTGTGTGGATGAGAAGGTCGGGTGTATTAGAAAGATGTGTGTGTGTGTGTGTGTGTGTGTGTGTGTGTGTGTGTGTAATAATAATAATAATAATAATAATAATAATAATAATAATAATAAACGGTTTATTAATAGAGTTGCAGCCGGTGTGTGTGTGTGTGTGTGTGTGTGTGTGTGTGTGTGTGTGTGTGTGTGGAGCTAATGACCGTGTTTGAGATGGAGAGATAGAGATTGTGACTCATACTGAGAGATGATTAGATAGACTCCGCAGTAGCCAGCCCTCACACACTCCCCTAGTAGACAGCCCTCACGCACTCCCCCAGAAGCCAGCCCTCACACACTCCCCTAGTAGACATCCCTTACACACTCCCCCAGTAGCCAGCCCTCACACACTCCCCCAGTAGCCAGCCCTCACACACTCCCCCAGTAGCCAGCCCTTACACACTCCCCCAGTAGCCAGCCCTCACGCACTCCCTCAGTAGCCAGCCCTCACGCACTCCCCCAGTAGCCAGCCCTCACGCACTCCCCCAATAGCCAGCCCTCACACACTCCCCCAGTAGCCAGCTCTAACACACTCCCCCAGTAGCCAGCCCTCACACAGTCCCCCAGCTCGTCTCCAGGAAGTGAAGATTACCACTCTGGAAATCGAGGATGGGCTTGAGCCTCTTCCAGCCCTCTCTGGGGGTTTCCACACGGTTGCCTGGAACGGATGAGTAGAGAGAGAGTAAGTGAGAGAGTGAGTGAGAGAGAGGGAGAGAACTCTTATCGAGGAGAGAGATCCGAGTCGCTGAGGCGTAGTGGCGGTAAATATAATGATCTGCCACACTGGTCACCTCCAGCCAGCCTCAAGACCTGGTTAGTTCGTCGGATTTCCACCAGGTCGAGTACCTAAATGGTGCCCTTGGATCTCCTGTCTGGCCAGAGTCCTCAACCTTCTGTGTGTGTGTGTGTGTGTGTGTTTTATGGAGCCATGTTGAGAATTCCATTGTATCTCAAGGCCAAAGATACGGAATTTCAGTAAGTTTCTGGTCCTGGATTTCCAGGTTGTCGTCTCGAGGCCGAAGGCGTAAACATTTCCGGCGTGTTGCCGAGTCTAACTTCTGGAGTTTTAATGCACTTCCATGTCTGTTACACGGAGAAGCTACGCTGTGTTTCCAAACTGCAGGACTGGATTCTCACTTGTTTGTCCACATACCGAACACTTAAATAATCCAATTTGTTTCCAGTCCGGATACACAGTGTCTCGACGCCTTTCCAAAACCGAAGCTTGATTGGTTTTATCGTATTCTCAACGCAAATTCCTAATTGGTTCGTCGTATTTCGAGACCCAGTATTTGGCTCTCTCTCTCTCTCCAGCGTTAATCCGAGACCCATTTCTAAACAGTTGTAACATTCAACCAGGCAGAAAACTAGGACAATATCAATGTGTTTCCAGACTAAAGATCTCTGGTCAGTTCCAGCGAGTCGGTGGCATCCCTCTTATAATATTGAGTGAAGGTCGAGTGGGGTGATGGGACGGAATGGAGGTCTCAGGGGAAGATGTAGTGTGGTGGAGGTCGGGTGGTGTGTTGGGGTGGAGGTTAAATGGGGTGGTGGGATTTGGGGTGATGGTCGTATTGGGTGGTGAAGTCTGGGGTGGTTAGGTTGGATGTGATGATGGAGTTGGGAGGAGGTTCGGAGGGTTCCCTAAGGTCGAGGTTGAGATTCCAGAGAACTGAATCACCGAAGGCTTCTAGAGGTTCCAGAGAGCGAGTCATAGGAGGGTTCCAAAGGCTTAGGGATGATGTTCCAGAGAAGTTACCTTCGGAGGCTTCCAGAGACTCCAAGGAGAGAGTCATCGGAGGGTTCCAGGAGCCCCCCTCGGGTGTTTTCCAGCTGGGTGGATGCCAGAGACCAAGGCTGGGGATCATTCATTTCAATTATCACGTGTGGCGGAGTAGAGGGGAGTGTGTGGTGGAGCAGGAGGAGGGGGGGGGGTGTGTTGTTGGGGGGGGGGAGGAGGAGGAAGAGGTATTTCTAGAGGAGTAGGAGAGGAAGATGTAGAGGAGCTGAGAATGTATGATAGAGTTGATGTAAGAGGAAGAATGGTGTTGGTTGTGGTGTTGGGGGGAGATGAAGTATGGAAGAGAATTAGGAGTAGAAGAAATACTTAAAGGATGGAGGAGGAAGATATAGAGATACAATAGTAGAGGAAGATAAGTTGATAAAGAAATAGATAGATAATGAAGGATAAAGTATAATATATAAAGATACTGTACGTTAATTAAGAAGTGGGAGATAATGGAGGGAGAAAGATAAAGAAGAATTAACTAATAGAGCTCTTTTTTTTCTGAGTTAAATAATAATACTGATGTGGTTTGTTTACACTCTGGCATTATGTTAGTTGTTTGTTGAGGATACTGCCATTGTTTACATACACTTAAAGTTTTAGTTTAACAAATTTATTGACAAAGCTTGTAGTACAGTTTGCCTATTCTGAGTAATTCAGTCAGGTCTTGACACTGAGGGTGGTATCACTTCTCACTGCCACGCAGGACAGAGGTTCATACACAAAGGAATACATCATATTCATTAACAGTATACTGTATATATGAAAAGATGATGATATGATGCGAAAGGAAGATAACGAGAGGTAAAAATGGAAGATGGATGACTAGATGGGGAGAGAGAGAGAGAGAGAGAGAGAGGGATAAATGGGATCGTTAAAGAAATATTTACTAACACAAACATAACTGGAGATGAGAAAGATAACGATGGAAATGATGGGAGGAAATTTAGGGCCCATCCCCAGGTTAATCTCACCTGAAGAGTAACCACCCTAACGTTAGGTTAGATTAGGTTAGCTTAGCTTAAGTTAATTTAAGTTAGGTTAGGTTAGGTTAGATTAGGTTAGGTTAGAAAAGGTTAAGCTGAGTTAGGTTAGGTTATCCTTGATTAGGTTACTAGTTTAGGTTAGGTTAATTTAGGTTAGGTTAAGTTTGATTAACTTGTTAGTTTAGCTTAAATTAATATAAGTTAGGTGAGGTAATCTAAGTTAATCTAATCTAACACCAAGTAAAGTTAGGATATTTTCAACCAACAGGTGAACTAAACTGTTCGGGTTAATATTCAGATTATTCACAAATGATAACTTATGAGTCGTGAAGAATGTGGACTGTGGGCCTAGCGAGCTCGGGCGCGGACACACGTCAAGATGGAGGGAAGGATAAGAGGCTGGCCATTTACATAGATATGAATAATGAAGACATCCTGATAGTGATTTCTGCCAGTGGGGACCCCGCATTTCTCCCCCCCCCCCTCCCCCTCACCACCACCACCAGTCACTGTAGGTGGTGATGGTGAAGGTGATAATGGTGGTATTTGGGTGATGATAGGAAGGTATGGTGAGGTGAAAGTAGTGATAGGGATGGGGAGATGGTGGTGGTGATGGTGGTGATGGTGGTGGTGATGGTGGTGGTTGATGGTGGTGATGGTGGTGGTGGTGATGGTGGTGGTGATGGGTGGGTAGAAGTCTTGGGGAGATAGGACACACACACACACACAAGGCGAGCTGGTCTTTATCATAACCTAATTACTATATGAATACATAAACGAGGCCATTCCACTAATAACCTTACGAGGAGTCCCATAGACGAGCCTCTTAACCTAAATGACTTACAAAATGAATATTATATTTTAGGCATAACTTGGAATAATTTATCCCATACTTATATTTTACGCTACTTAGAATAATGTAGTGCATAATGTGCAGTGTAGTGAAGGTGTTTATTGTTGTTGTTGTTGTAGTTGTTGTTGTTTTTGTTATTATTTTTGTTGTTCCTGTTCTTTTTATTATTATTGTTATTGTTGTTGTTGTTGTTGTTGTTGTTATATTAGTATTATTGTTGTTGTTGTTGTTATATTAGTATTATTGTTGTTGTTGTTGTTATATTATTATTATTATTATTATTATTTTTTGTTGTTGTTGTTGTTGTTATATTATTATTATTATTATTATTATTATTATTATTATTATTATTATTATTATTGTTGTTGTTATATTATTATTATTATTATTATTATTATTATTATTATTATTATTATTATTATTATTATTATTATTAACCTAATCATTTCGTTGCTCCTTCGCTTCTCTGGATGGGGGATATATCGATTATATGTATCTGTGTCTGTCTGTCTGTCTGTCTGTCTGTCTGTCTGTGAGTTTATGTGAAGGCAACAACTCTGAAGACACACAAATGGATCTTCATTAAATTTGTTATGTCAATATTTCTCGACAAGATCTTAAATGTACCTGATAATTAGTGTTTTGTGTCGGCATCTTACAGTGTTATGGCTCCTTGGATTTTATTATGGCGTCTTGGACTTTATTATGGCTCTTTTGACTTTATTATGTCTCATTGGACTTTATTATGACCCCATGGACTTTATTATGGACCCCTGGACTTTATTATGGCCCCTTGGACTCTATTATGGCTCCCTAGAATTTATTATGGCCCCTTGGACTTTATTATGGCCCCTTGGACTTTATTATGGCTCAGGTAGGGCACTGTTGGAGAGAGAGAGAGAGAGAGAGAGAGAGAGAGAGAGAGAGAGAGACTTACCTCCATTGGCCAACTCTTGTCGTATAAGTTATGAGTATTGAGATATTTATCTTTGTTAATTTAATGTATATTGAGTTTTGATATTGATACTACTTAATAATTTTGTTTTAATTATACATTATACTCAAAATTATACTCTAAATTTTTTTACAGTAGAAGGAACAGTAACACGGTAGCAATGAAGAGGAGAAGGAACAGTAACACGGTAGCACTGTAGAGGTGCAGGAACAGTTACAGGGTAGTAATGGAGAGGAGAAGGAACAGTAACACGGTAGCAATGTTGAGGTGAAGGAACAGTAACAAAGTAGCAATGGAGAAGTGAGGGAACAGTAGAAGGAAAAGTAGCAAGGTAGCAATGTAGAGGTGAAAGAAACAGTAACAAGGTAGCAATGGAGAGGTAAAGGAACAATAAACAAGGTAACAGTAACAAGGAACAACTCAGAGGCTGCTTAGAGGAGCGGAAATTAGAGGCACACAAGTGGAGGCTGGTGGCTGCCGCGTCATTATACCGGGAACAATGGCGCGCCCCTCACCCCTACCACGGGAGGGAGGGGGTGGTAGGGGGAGAGGAGGGGTGGTAGGGGGAGAGGTGGTAGGGGGAGGAGGAGGTAGGGGGAGGAGGAGGTAGTGGTTGATGATCTACGGTAGGGTAAGATTTAGTATGGTTGAGGTGGGTCGGCAGGGGAGGGGGTGGTAGGGGGAGTGAGGGGGTGGTAGGGGGAGTGAGGGGGTGGTAGGGGGAGGAGGAGGGGTGGTAGGGGGAGGAGGAGGAGGTAGTGGTTGATGATCTATGGTAGGGTAAGATTTAGTATGGTTGAGGTGGGTCGGCAGGGGAGGGGGTGGTAGGGAAGGTGGAGGAGGTGGTAGGGGGAGTGAGGGGGTGGTAGGGGAGGAGTAGGGGGTGGTAGGAGAGGGGAAGGAGGAGGAGTGAGGAGGTGGTGATTGATGGTCTATGGCAGGGTAGGGGTGGTAGGGTTAGGGAGAGACATGGGAAGGGTGGCAGGGTAGGGGTAAGACTTGGTAGGGGTGGTAGGAAACAACAGACAGACATACGGGCGAACAGTAACGTAATTAACAGACAGACAAACAGACAGACAGTAATATAAACAAACTTAAGAAATAAATGCAAAAAAATAATACCATAGTGGTGACGTCACTCGTTCTGTCCTACCCTGTCTAGTTTACGATTTCTTCCGTCTCACTTACGATCACCACGTCATCGTCGTCATACAGTTTTGACTCATCTGACGAAGAGAGAGAGAGAGAGAGAGAGAGAGAGAGAGAGAGAGTGCGTTACTTGTGAGTCGTAAGTTCTTGGTTGGTCAGAGCCTGGGTGAGACTCCGGGTCCTGAAGACTAGTGGACTTTCTAAGGTGGTTCTGGCGGCCCTTGAAGTCTCTTGGGCGCTACCACCATCGGCAACCAACTATCACTACCATAATAATCAACCACCACCTACCATCACAATAATCAACTATCATTACCACTATTGGGAACTACCACAAGCTTAACCATTACAAACTGTCACCATCATAAACAACCATTACCACCACCACCACCACTAACCAACACCCACCATCACCATTACCACAACAACCAACCACTATCACCACCACCACCACTAACCAACACCCACCATCACCATTACCACAACAACCAACCACTTTCACCACCACCACTACTAACCAACACCCACCATCACCACAACAACCAACCACTATCACCACCATCACCACTAACCAACACCCACCATCACCATTACCACAACAACCAACCACTATCACCACCACCACTACTAACCAACACCCATCATTACCACACCAACAACCACCACCACCAGTACCACCATCAACAGTGACAGCCTTATCTTCTACCACTAGTCCAGCCAAGAGCTTTTGTTTTGTCAACAATATCTTAGAGGTTTGTTATTACTGGGGGTGGGAGGGAGGGGGGTTATATAATGGGGGGTAGGTGTTATATGGGGGGCAGTATATAAGCCCCCCTAGTGTTATATATACGTGGGTTAGGTCAATTTCCCCCCTCTCTATCTTTCTTTCTTTTTCCCTTTCTTTCCCTTTATCTCTCTTATTACCCCCTTTTCTGTTTTCCTCTCTGTGTTTTCTTCCCCCATCCATTCTTTTCCCCTTCCTTCTCTCTCCTGTTCTTATACCTCCTTTTCCTCCTTTCCTGTTCCTACTGTTCCCCTCCCTCCTCTCTCTGCTCCACCACTTTCCTCACTCCTGTCCTGATCCGCTCCTCTTCCTTCTCTTCGTTCTTCTCTTTCCACACTTCTCCTTCCTCTTCCTCACTTTCCTCCTTCTCTTCGTTCTACCCTGCTGCTGTTTCTCTTCCTTCCTCCATCCCTTCCCTCCTCCTCTTTCTTCCCCTAACCCTTCCTCCTTCCTCTTTCCCCCACCTTCCTCTAACACTCCCCCCTTCACCACCCCCTCTCCCTCATCTGACTCTCCTCCTCCCTCCTATTATTGTCACGCAGTATCCTGGTCGACCATCAAAGGACAGCAGCCTATATGAACCTCGACGCGGTGTCCTTGTATTGTTATAGTGATGCTCCTCCCACCCAGCTGTTTATTAGTCCCGTTTTCTGTGAGATGACCCGAGAAAGGATCTGAGAAGTCGTTTTCTGTGAGTACCTGAGGACCTGTTTTCTATATGGGGACCCGATGACCTTTTTTATGTGGAGGTTATAGGTCCCAGCTTCTCTGATTGACCCAAAGGAGTCGTTTTTCATGAACACCTGTGGAGGTATTTTCTATGAAGTCCCATGAAACCATTTTCTGTGATTGGTTCTCGTTTTCTATGAGGGAATGAGAAGTATTGTTTTGGTATGTATTAGTTGCGTTTTCTTTGAGGTCCCGTGAAACCGTTTTTCATAGATCTAGTCGCGTTTCCCATTACGCCTGAGGACTCGTTTTCTATGGGATCTGAAGACTAATTTTCTATGGGTGCCATTGAGCGAGAGGGCTTGTAGGGGAATAAGTTATTGTTAATGTGTGATATATATGATACGCAACGTCTTCAAAAAGTTATATATTAGATTTTATAAATAGCCATATATACCTGGCATGACAGTCCAGGTGTGTTATTCGCGCTGTTAAGGGCAAGTTTATTAGTCCCGTTTTCTATGGGTGCTGCGGAGCGAGAGTGGGCTGGAGGGGAAACTTACTTGCCGTCTTGTTGACACGTGGCATCTTTAGAAAGTTGTTTGGAAATACGAGCACACACATACACAAAGCGTAGACGTTGTCCCCTGAAGGAGCAAAGTTTTGAGGTAATATTTTGAGTAGACTTCCAGTTCAATGTCAGAACGAAAGATTATTTTAAAACGGCAGATCATGCAAGCCTAAATAACGGCAGATCTTACGAACCTTAGGAAGGACAGACCTTACGAACCTTAGGAAGGACAGATCTTACGAACCTTAGGAAGGACAGATCTTACGAACCTTAGGAAGGACAGATCTTACGAACCTTAGGAAGGACAGATCTTACGAACCTTAGGAAGGACAGATCTTATGAACCTTAGGAAGGACAGATCTTACGAACCTTAGGAAGGACAGATCTTACGAACCTTAGGAACGGCAGATCTAACAGAGAATATCAATAACAGCATCAGAATGGTAGGTCTTGCAGTCCCTCGGAACACCAGGATGTATTACGAACCAAGAACACCCACAACTTCCGAGTTATAGAATAGTATTAGGTGCGGCACGTCCCAACACCCCTCCCATCCTTCTTCCCTATCCTCTCCCTCCTCCTCCCTTCCCTTCTCCCTCCCTTCTCTCCCCTCTTCCTCCTTCTTTCTCTTTCTCCTTCCCTCCCTCTTCATTCTCGCATTCTTTCTTTCCCCCCCCGTCCTTTCCTCCTACCCCCTTCCTCCCTCCCTTCTCCCATCCTTTCCCTTTCCTTCTTCCTCCCCTCTCCCCTACGTCACCTCTCCTGGATAGCTTCGGTTTGGGTGGTGGATTGTTGGGAGGAAAGGGAGGGGAGGTAGGGAGGAGGAAGGGAGAGAGAGAGAGAGAGAGAGAGAGAGATAAGGGGAAATTTACGTTTGTTTACGCCTTGTGTCGTTGGGTATCAGTTGGGTTGTGTTTGGTGTAGCCTCGCCGGAATACAAATAGGAATTAAAAAGCTTATTACAGCACTATACTGGACCCGCGTGGAATAGTAGCCTAGAGTATTAAAATTTATGGGTGCTCTCTCTCTCTCTCTCTCTCTCTCTCTCTCTCTCTCTCTCTCTCTGACGCGAATTGTATTTAATTTGGCTAGGATTCGTGAACCAGGTGGTGATATTTACGCGAAATTATGCGTATACGCGAACGTTTAAAGATGGCGGTGTCGTGAGGGGATGTTCTGTATATACGAGTGTTTGTTTACATATCGTTGGGATAACTCCGATTTGCGAACACCTAATTGGCACGTTCCGATTTATGTCTCTTTTTGCCAACACGTACAAATAATTGGGTTACTGGCGACTTTATTTTATACAGGTAATTTAGTGTCCTGATTAATGCACACACACACACACACACACACACACAGTTCCTCCTCCTCCTAAACCGCCATCCTCCTCTTCCTCCTAAACCTCCCTCCTCCTCCTCCTTCCTCTTCTAAACCTACCTCCTCCTCCTCCTCCCTCCTCCTCCTCCTCCTCCTCCCTCTCCTAAACCTCCCTCCTCCTCCTCCCTCTCCTAAACCTACCTCCTCCTCCTCCTCCTCCTAAACCTCCTTTCTCCTCCTCCTCCTCCAGCAGTCATTAGGTGAGAACAAGACCCAACAAGCTCCTTCCGTGGCTGCTGAAAGAATAACACATCTCTCAGATTTCTTTCATTTCCTCTCTCTCTCTCTCTCTCTCTCTCTCTCTCTCTCTCTCTCTCTCTCTCTCTCTCTCTCTCTCTCGGCTCCTCCGTTCGTCTCTTCCTCCCTACATCCCTCTATCTCCCTATCTACCTTTCTCTCTCTCCCTCCAATCGTCCGTTCTTCCCTCCCTCCCTCCCTCCCTCCCTCCCTCCCTCCCTCTCTCCCTCTCTCCCTCCCTCCCTCCCTCCCTCTCTCCCTCTCTCCCTCCCTCCCTCCCTCCCGTAACAGGATAAAAAAAAAGTCGCTTTTAAAAACAGGAAGAAGATAAGTCGTCGCCTGTCGCCATGGAGTAGTGGTGGTGTAGTGGAAGGGTAAATAGAGGTTGTGGGAGGGTGAGGGGAGGTAGGGAGGGAAGGAAGGGAAGGAGGGGAGAGATGGTTGGTGCTTCCTGTGATGTTATCTGTCTTCCCCTCACCTGCTATATCCCCTCGTCTTCATCTTTTCACTTTCTTGTCTCTTAACCCCTCTTTTGACCTGTTCTGACCTCTCTCTCTCTCTCTCTCTCTCTCTCTCTCTCTCTCTCTCTCTCTCTCTCTCTCTCGCAATCCCCCCCCCCACACCCCTTAACTTCTACCATGGAAGAGGAAGATGAAAGGAAAAGAAAGGGAAAATGTGATATGGAATAGAAAGTGGCACCAGATGGAAGGGAAACAGTGGAAGAGTATGTCTAAGATGATGAGTCAATCGAGGTGCCAAGTGGAAAAGGATAGAGGGAGGGAAGGAAGGAAGAGGAGGTTGGGGGGGGGGAAAAGAAAGACGGGAAGGGGAGGAAAGGAAGGAAGATTAGGGCAGGATGAAGGAATGGAATGGAGGAGGAGGGGAGGGAAGAAAGAGAGAAGGGGAAGGAAGAAAGGAAATATTGAAAAGAAGGGGAATGAGGGATAAAAAAGGAAGGGGAGTGAAGGAAGGAAGGAAGGGAGGGAAATAAAGGAAGAATGGAATGCCTTTGAAGACAGTGTTAAGACGTTTTAAGATACCACGTGAAGAAGGAGGAAGAGAAGAGGCAGAGGAGAATGTTTGGGAGGAAGAAGGAGGCAGAGGAAGACAGGAAGAAGCGTATGAATGATAAAGGAAGAGAAGGAGAAGTATAGAATTGATGACTTGATTGATTAGGAAGACAGGTGAATTGAAGGTATGGAGGAAGACAGATTATAAAGCATAGGGTTGATGATTGAACGGGTAGAAGGAGAACTACAATCAACTGTTGAATATAGAACATCATCAATCATCAAGTCTACAATCAATCCGACGAGAATTGACAAGACTATCCATTAAGAGACTCGTAAATTGAAGGTCTTTTTGTCAATTTTCAATCATATATTTCAAGACTTTCAACTCGATGGAATATATTTTGTTTTAATCAATCGGTGACATACTACGTTAAGTTAGATTGATGGATTGATGAACTTGTTAACCCGATACCTCCTATCCCTTGTTAATGACGTAGCTAGTAGTTGACGTTAAGGGTAGTTAGTTCTCTCTCTCTCTCTCTCTCTCTCTCTCCATTGATTTACACCCTAGTTTCAAGAAAGTCTACTTGAGGTAAGTTGAGGAGGAGAGCCGAGAGGGGGGGGGGGGGATGATGGGGTGAGGGGTGAGGGGGGGACACTCCGGTCGCCCCCCTCCCCCCCCCCTCCCTCCCTCCCCCATAGTTTCTTAAAAAGGAATAGTCGAGATTCCAACCCCGGGTTCTTGTGATAGTTTGTCGACTGTTGTGTTACCTGCCCCACCAAACACCTGGGACTGGTAGTTGTAGTTTATTTGGTAATGTTAGTATGAGTAGTGGTCCGCCATCTTGGTATGAGAGAGAGAGAGAGAGAGAGAGAGAGGGGGAATGTCTCCAAACGTAAGAAAAATGTTTAAATACATGAGGCAGGAGCCGGTGTAGGCCTAAAGTGTCTCCCGCTGCCCCGATACTTATAATATCAAAGACCAGTCTACAAAGTTTACTTCTAAAGTCTGGTAACTTGGGCGGGGAGAAGCCTCACCTCCCTCACCCCTCCCCCTCACCCCTCCTCCTCACCCCTCCTCCTCACCTCTCCTCCTCACCCCTCCTCCTCACCTCTCCTCCTCACCCTCTCCCTCCTCCTCCTCCTCCTCCTCCATCGTTGTCTGCACGGGAATTTCTTGTGTGTGTGTGTGTGTGTGTGTTTAGGCGTGGGAGTAACCGAGTGAGTGATAGTGAGTGTTGGAGTGAGTGAGTGAGGGAGTGAGTGAGGGAGAGAGTGAGTGAGAGAGGGAAGGAGGGGGGGGGGGGGGTAGGCGTGAGAGAGAGAGAGAGAGAGGAAGCTGGGGAGATAAAATCATTGGGTAGGGTAACTGATAATATCTACCCGCCCCTTCCTTCCTTCCCAGGCGGTGTCCGGGTGTGGGAGAGAAAGAGGAAAAGAAATAAAAAAATAGAAAAAAAATACATCCAAAAAAATAATAATAGTTACAAAATAAAAAAAAATAAGCTTAAAATTAAAAAAAATAGTGATTATTAATAGAAATTTAATAGGAGGAAAAAATTCAATAATAAAAAAAAATTAACTCGAAAAAGTCGTTGAAAAAAAAAATTGACGTAATTAATAGTGAAACAATATAAAAAAATAAGAAAAAAACATGAAAAGTATAAATGAAAGAAGAAAAAATTAAAAGAAAAATAAGAAAGAAAAAGTAAAAACTGATGAAAGAGAATAAAAAAAAATACGATATATAAGAAAGAATGAAAAAAAAAATGAGTATATAAACACAAAATGCAGAAAAAATAATATAAAATTCGATAGAAAACGAAAGAAATAAAAAAAACGAATGAAAGAAAAAATGAAATAATGAATGAATGAGAAAATATAAGAAAACGTGACCCTATTGATAGTGTTCTGATGGTACTGGTACATGCTGGTAGTACTGGTAGATGCTGGTAGTACTGGTAGGCTGATAGATATTGCATGATGGTGGTGGTGGTCGTAGTCTGGTGGGGAATGGTAGATACTAGCAAGTAATGATATGTTTTGCTGGCATCATAATTATCGTCATCATCATTATTATCATCATCGTTAGTATTAATTACCATCTTTCTCATCCTTTTCTAATCACCCTTCTTCCTTATGTACCTCCTTCTCCTCTCCTTTTTTTCCTCCCTCCTCATTTCTTCCTTCCCCCACTTTAACCTCTTCCACCTTCTTCATCCTCCCTCTCTCCTCATTCTCCTCCTTCCTTCCTTTCACTTTTATTCCTTCTCTTCCTCCTTCCTTTCCCCCTCTCTCCTCCTTCCTTCCCTCTTTCTCCTCCTCCCCCCAAGGTTCACCAGGTGGCCCCGGCTTGCATGTCCCGTGACCTCATCATCTTATTATGACGTCATCATTCTAACCTCTGATGAGTGAGTCGTCTATTATTGTGAGAAAAAAATTGGAAAACGGGACCAATCAGTCCGCATAATTCTGACGTTAGGATGATCACTGGCCAATCAGCAAACGTCATGTCCGCTGACGTCAAGAAGGTTGAGGATCAATCAGCACGTCATAACTCTGATGTCGGTGAGTCCAATGGCCAATCAGTGTATGCCATAACTCTGACGTCAAGATAGTCAATGACCAATCTGCACATGTCAAAACTTTGACATCGTGACGTTTATTAACCAGTCAGCACACATCATGCCCACCGACCTAAAGACAACCTGTGACCAATCAGCGCACGTCATAACTCTGAAGTCATGATGGTTATTAACCTATCACCTCACGCTCTGCTCACGGATTGACGTCATGATGAGCAGGGACCAGTCAGCACAGGCAGTGTTCGTGGACTGACGTCATGGTGTGCAAGGGAACCAATCAGCGTATGTCAAAACTCTGATGTCATGATGGTTATTAACCTATCACCTTACTCCACGCTCACGGATTGACGTCATGGTATACAATGAACCAATCAGTGCACGTGATGCCCTCATACGCGTGGGTGGTGCCAGGGCGCGACCTGATCAGGGGGGTCTGGCCATCGACATGAAGGACTTTGGTTTTACTGTCCATTGTTTTGGTAGGAGGCGGCCCTGGACCCTGAAGGACCTGTGCCTTTATTGGCGTCTTAAAACATTGTGAATGTTCTTTTGTGTGTGTTTGTGTGTGTGTGTGTGTGTGTGTGTGTGTGTGTGTATTAGAGAGAGAAAATTCTGAGTGAGCGACTGAGAAAGGAAAGAGAGAAGGAGGAGATGTAGAGGAAGAAATTAAGTAATTAGAAATTGTAAAAGAAAAAAGAGAGCTAGAGAAGGCCTGTAGAGAGGGAGAGAAAGAGAGCTGTAATTTGCTGTTTTTTAATACAGTTTATCATGTCACATAGAAAATGAAAGTTGAATTGTTTGTATTATTATTCACTATAGTCATCCATGGTATATAGAAAACGGGTGGTTGTTGTTGTTGTTGTTGTCCTTTAATTTCTACAACAGGGAACTTTCAGAAATTTCTAAAAACCAAGAGATCCCATTTTTGGCGGGATCAGTTTAGGTCACCATTATCACACTTTTAAGAAATGATTAAGTTCCGGATTGTATATCTTAAGTCAGGGTTGTATAGTATATATTTCCCAAGGTTAAGGATTCCATCAATATATCCTTAACTGTAAAACTCTCCTTAAGTTACATTTCCCAAGCTGTGTAAGTACAACCAAAATGTTTAAATCTTTTAGGTGTTCAGCAGACAGGCATTTGTACTGTACATCTCCTTGGTCATTGTTCTCCAGGCCGAGCTATTGACGACGGAACCATCCCTCCCTCCCCTGCCTACCTCCCCCTCTCTCCCCCTGCCTCTCCCCCCTCTCCCCCCTCCCTCCCACTGTCTCCTCGTGATCTTTATCTCCTTTAGAAAGTGATTATTTTTTGTTTGTTTTTCAGGTGCCATCCCATCCCAGTTAATGCTGCACTTAACCCCGTGTCGTTTGGCATCTGAACCCACAAGCTTTTTCCAACTTTCTATCGTTTATGGACGATTTAAATGTTAAGAGAAGAAAGGGTCGACTAGTGATCCTTTTGTGTACTTGATGTTCTTTTGTTTATAGACGACTGAAACGTTTAACGGAGGAGAAGAAGGAGGAGGAGACGACTGATTATATATGATGCTCTTTTGTTTATCTGGAACTTAAAGCCGTAAATAAAAGGTTAGGATCCTGTGTTACAAGTCTCCGATTCTCTCTTGTTTATAAAGGACTTGAGGTTGGATAAGAGATGCAACTGGATACTCGATTTATTTGTATTTCGTGGTGTTTTGTGAGTCGTTTCTGGGAGGAGGAGGAGGAAGAGAGAGAAGGTCTTGTGAGTTCCAGGAATGTGGTGGTGGGTAAAGACAGCAGACAGGTAGTTATTTATTTGTTGAACCTCCTCACACCACGCTCTCCCACCTCTCTCTCTCTCTCTCTCTCTCTCTCTAATGCTGTACCCTCATTCCTTCTATCTTTCCTCCTCGTCATCTTCCTCCTCCCTTTGCTCCTCTTCCTTCCCCCTTCCTTTCGATCCTCCTCCTCCAATTATCTCACCCCCCTCCAATATATATATATACAACCCTTGACTAACCTGCCATTTCCAGGTGTGTAATTATTTCCTCTCTCTCTCTTTAACAGGTAAGTTCCCCACCTGTGACAGATGCTCAGCGAGGAGAGGTGGCGGTATGTGAGTACAGGATTAATTAAGAATACCCAGGGACACAGGTAGGCCAGGTATAGGCCGCAGGTTCATTACAGGCTTAAATACACCCAAAGTCCAAAATACGACCCGTAACCTAATCATTTTGCGATTGTGGTCTCTGGGGATTACGGTCTCTGGGGATTATATAATTGGCCAAGCAGATTCCAGGTAATGGTTGGATGGTATTTGCGTAAAGGACAGGGTCTGAGTTGCGTCTTTGCGTCGTAATTCACGTAAGGGTGGCGATCAAAGTGGCGTCTATTACGTCATAATATGTGAAAAGACTTAACTCATTGCGTAAAATAGCTAAACGAACATAGAAGAAAAATCTGAACCAGTGGAGGATTACGGTATAAATTATTAATAATGTAAATTTTTGGTTAATAATTCGGTCAAGTGCCTAATTATGTAGAGCTTAACGATGTCATTATGAGGGGAACATATTTTACAACTATTTAAAGTACCTGGTGGTTAAGAGTTGAGATTGATAAGGGGAAAATGCTATTGGGAATTTTTTTTAATAGACAGGAGTTGAGAATTTAAGTTGTGGGGTTAATGATGTGGTTGACAGAATTGATGGAATAATTGATTGGAATTAATAGGGGGATGGATTGGTCGAGAGAGATGGTGATTCGATTGATGAAATTGATGTATCAGTTGACAAAAGTTGATGGATTGAGAGATAGAATTGATGGGTGATTGATAATGGGGGTTTGTTGGTGAGATAGGGGAGTTGGGGAAAGGATGGGGAGATAGATGGAGTGGGGGGAGGAAGGAATGGGGGTGGGTAGAGGGAAGATTAGGGAGGCATAGATGAGGGTAGGAGAGTTTGGGGTATAAATGGGGTGGGGTAAGGGAAGATGGGGGAGATATATGTGGTGGGGAAAGTTGGGTAGAATGGGGGAGGGGACGTTTGGGGAGATACAGAGTGGGGGAGAGAGAGAGAAACAGACAGACAGACAGAGTTATAACACACAGGGAAAATCAACATAATAAAATAATTTTCTCGGAACACATCCAGAGAAAAAGATTTACAAAAGTTTCCCCCCATAATGTAAACACAGTGAAAATAAGGAAAGAAAACGGGATTTAAACAACCAGTACACACACACACACACACTCACACTTTATTTGCTCAGGGGATTCCTTAAACTGATGACTCTCGTATGGATTAGGTCAGGTCAGGTCAAATGCAATTTTTTTTAACCTTTGTTTAGATTGGTCAAGTGAGGTATTTATCATTGTAGTAGTGACGGTGGTAAGATTAGTGGTGGTAGTAGCTATAGTGGTGGCAGTAGTGGTGATAGGAATAGTGGTAATGGTGATGGTGGTGATAGGAATAGTGGTAATGGTGATGGTGGTGATAGGAATAGTGGTAGTGGTGGTGATGGTGGTAGGAATAGTGGTAGTGGTGATAGGAATAGTAGTAATGGTGATGGTGGTAGGAATAGTGGTAGTGGTGGTAGTAGTGGTAGTGGTGATAGGAATAGTGGTAATGGTGATGGTGGTAGGAATAGTGGTGGTGATGGTGGTAGGAATAGTGGTAGTGGTGGTGATGGTGTTAGAAATAGTGGTAGTGGTGGTAAAAGTGGTGATGGTGGTAGGAATAGTGGTAATGGTGGTAGGAATAGTGATAGTGGTGGTGATGGTGGTAGGAATAGTGGTCGTGGTGGTGATGGTGGTAGGAATAGTGGTGGTGATGGTGGTAGGAATAGTGGTAGTGGTGGTGATGGTGGTAGGAATAGTGGTGGTGATGGTGGTAGGAATAGTGGTAGTGGTGGTAATAATGGTGATGTTGGTAGGAATAGTGGTAGTGGAGGTAGTGGTGGTGATGGTGGTAGGAGTGAACCCAAGATTATTACTATAGAACACCCTATTACACGTCTATCTATCAATTAAGAGTCTATCCATGTAGTGAAGGCTGTACCACCTGACAGATGGACTGGATAGATGGATAGTGTAGCAGAGGCTAGATCTCTTATGTGTGTGTGTGTGTGTGTATCTAGTTCCTGAGGATAGGGAGGACAGAGGTTGATCTAAGTGGTGTGTGTGTGTGTTTTAATAAGGGTCTAGAATCCGGGTACCTCGAGGTTAGATTGGATTTTTGCTCTCTCTCTCTCTCTCTCTCTCTCTCTCTCTCGTTAGCTAAATAAGGATGGGTCAGATATTGATTAAATTATACTCATTTAATTTTTTTTTTTGGGGAGGGGCAAAGATTTTTAATGACGTCACCTTGTTTACCTTAGCGATAGTGACGTCACTTCCCCTTAGGAGTAGTGACGTCACGAGCCGGACTCATGACGTCGATCTTTTATCATTAACATTTCAGGTCGGACACCAGAGGTTCCTACGAGAGGCGGCCAAGACACAGCTTAGGTGATTAGACAGCCAATGATTGATGTCCTAATCTTGACCCAATCTAGGACATGGGAGGCCATTAATGTATATTGCTTCTTCAGTCACCTGTTGGGGGGAGGGGAGGTAAAAAGACATACACACCTGATTAATTACATTGGTGAGGGAGGAAGGGGAGGGGGGGGGGTGTGTGTGTCATTTGTGTTTTATTATTGTTGACACTAATGATAATGTTAGTCGTTCCTGCAGACGATAATTAAACACCTTTATTACCTGAGATGATACCAGGGGGCCGGATTCTCAAATGTTCGTTAAGGTAAAAAATAAAAATAAAAATCCTCCGTTTTAGATTTGAAGCTTTGGGGATACTGTGTGTGTGTGTGTGTGTGGACCAACCTTTAACTCTACTCCGTTTGGTATTCTTCTTGAGGTAGACACAGCGTCCCCTCTCCCCCTCCCCTCCCCTCCCTACGTCTCCCTGCCTCACCTGTCTTCAGCGCCCCCTCCTCTTCCTCCTCGTTGTCCCCTTCTCCTCCTTCCTTCTCCACCTCTTCCTCTCCATCTTACTGACATTTCCAACGTCTTAGGAATTAATTCGATTTTTAATTATTAACTGATCAGGCGAGGGGTGAGAGAGAGAGAGAAGAGAGAAAGAGAGATAAGGAGATAGAGATAGTACTTAATCTTTGACGAGGTGGACCTGAAATATTCCCGTCTCACCCGCGAGGTTCATCTCTTATTCCTGCCTCGCGACATTTAAGGGAGGTTCTGAGAGGAGGGGGAAGAGGAAGAGGAGGAAGGGAAGGGGAGGAGGAGGAAGGGGAAGAGGAGGGTAGTGCTATACGTCAAGGGGGGATATGGGCGGTTTTCTTGTGTGTGTGTGTGTGAGGATTTAGTTAAGAAAGGTGAATTTATCATCCTAAGGCGTTGCTAAGTCCATCTCTCCCCTTCCATCTCTTCTTTCCTTCCTTTTCCATCCATCTCCCTCTCTCTTTCTCTCTCTTTTTATCTCTCTCTTTCTCACCCATCATCCTTCCACCCTTTTCTTCTTCTTCTCTTTACACATCTTTTTATTCCCCCTTCCACTTCCACCACTCTTCTCCCTCTTGCCTCCACCTCCCCTTCCCCTCATATCATCACCCCTCCTCTCCCCTCTTCTCCCCTCCCCTCATCTAGGTAACAGGTGGCTCACAGGCGGTGCAGGACAGCTGGGTCATCTCAAAAGCTTCACTACACACTATCAAATATCACCACATGCTACCACCATCACCAGCTGCTACCACCATCATCACCAGCTGCTACCACCATCATCACCACCTGCTTCCACCATCATCACCAGCTGCTACCACCATCATCACCACCTGCTACCACCATCATCACCAGCTGCTACCACTATCATCACCATCTGCTACTACCATCACCAGCTGCTACCACCATCATCACCAGCTTCTACCACCATCATCACCACCTGCTACCACCATCATCACCACCTGCTACCACCATCATCACCACCTGCTACCACCACCATCACCACCTGCTACTACCATCACCAGCTGCTACCACCATCATCACCATCTGCTACTACCATCACCAGCTGCTACCACCATCATCACCAGCTGCTTTCACCATCATCACCACCCGCTACCACTATCATCACCACCTGCTACCACCATCATCACCACCTGCTACCACCATCATCACCACCTGCTACCACCATCATCACCATCTGTTACCACCATTACCACCTACTACCACCAATATCACCACCTACTACCACCATCATCACCACCTGCTACCACCATCATCACCACCTGCTGCTACCACCATCACCAGCTGCTACCACCACCATGACCACTTGATACCACCATCATCACCAGCTTCTACCACCATCATCACCACCTGCTACCACCATCATCACCACCTGCTGCTACCACCATCATCACCACCTGCTGCTACCACCATCACCAGCTGCTACCACCACCATCACCACCTGCTACCTCCATCATCACCACCTGCTACCACCACCATCACCACCTGCTACTACCACCATCACCAGCTGCTACCACCATCATCACCACCTGCTACCACCATCATCACCATCTGCTACCACCATCATCACCACCTGCTACCATCAATATCACCACCTACTACCATCAATATCACCACCTACTACCACCATCATCACCACCTGCTACCACCATCATCACCACCTGCTGCTACCACCATCACCAGCTGCTACCACCACCATCACCACTTGATACCACCATCATCACCAGCTTCTACCACCATCATCACCACCTGCTACCACCATCATCACCACCTGCTGCTACCACCATCACCAGCTGCTACCACCACCATCACCACTTGATACCACCATCATCACCAGCTTCTACCACCATCATCACCACCTGCTACCACCATCATCACCACCTGCTGCTACCTCCATCATCACCACCTGCTACCACCACCATCACCACCTGCTACTACCACCATCACCACCTGCTACTACCACCATCACCAGCTGCTACCACCACCATCACCACTTGCTACCACCATCATCACCACCTGCTACCCCCATCATCACCACCTGCTACCTCCATCATCACCACCTGCTACCATCATCACCATCTGCTACCACCATCATCACCACTTGCTACCACCATCATCACCATCTGCTATCACCATCTGCTACCACCATCACCACCTTTCACCATCACCTCTTACCACCATCACCACTTGTCACCATCACCATCTGTCATCACGTGGGTTGTTAACTATTAATTTCGGCTGGTGATTTTCTTTTATTTTTATTATTGTTTTTGTCCTTTTCATATTTTTTTTAGTTTTTTGTATTTTATATTTATTTGTTTTTATTTTGTCCATTTAATTTTTTATTTTATTTTTTTTTTTCATTAGTTTTTTTTTATTAATTTTTCTTATCCATTTTTGTTTATTATTATTCTCTATGTTTTTGTTTACGATGCCAGAAACAACAACAAAAACAAAAACATCAGTAACATTATCCACAACACGAACAGTAAACAACAACAACAATCAACAACAACAACAATCAACAAGAACCAACAAGCAAAGCAACAACAACAACGACAACAAGAACAACAACGACAACAAGAACAAGAACAACAACAATAGTATTATATCCTCCTAATCCCATAAATCCTGCCAGACCGAAAAATCCCTAAAATTGAAACCGGGAATCCCTCCTTCCTTCCTTTCTTCTTTCCTTCCTTCATTCATTCATGCATTTCCTTCCTTTCTTCCTTTCTTCCTTCCTTTCTTGTTCCAGTCCTTCCTTCCTTCCTTCTGTTCGTTCCGCCTTCATTTCCTCTCCGTTCCCTTCCTTCCCTCCTTCCTTCTTTACCTCCCTCCTTCCCCCTCCCTCACCCCCTTTTCCACCCATCTTCCCTCCACCATTCCACTTTCACATCGTTATCACCTCCCCCTCATCTTCCCTCCTCTCCCTCCCTTTCTTCCCTCCACCTCTACCTCCTCCTCTCCACCAGTCCGTTAGTGGTCTCCTTCCCCTGAGGGCGTGGGTACCGGGGATGCCCATACCTAACTCGCCCACGCTCATAACGGACACACCCACACCCATACCTGACACAACCACGCCCATACCTGACACAACCACGCCCGTACTTGACACAACCACGCCCATACCTGACACAACCACGCCCATATCTGACACAACTAAGCCCATACCTGACACAACCACGCCCGTACTTGACACAACCACGCCCATACCTGACACAATCACGCCCATACCTGACACAATCACGCCCGTACTTGACACAACCACGCCCATACTTGACACAACCACGCCCGTACTTGACACAACCACGCCCATACCTGACACAACCACGCTCATACCTGACACAACCACGCCCGTACTTGACACAATCACGCCCATACCTGACACAACCACACCCATACCTGACACAACCAAGCCCATACCTGACACAACCAAGCCCATACCTGACACAACCAAGCCCATACCTGACACAACCACGCTCATACCTGACATACTCACGGCCATACCTGACACGCCCACGCCCTCGTCGACTGGGAGGGCGTGGGGGACATACCTGACATTTTTGACGGTCATTTGTTTGTCTTGTTTCCTGTTTGTACAAAAGATGTCGACAACTGTCACCCACCCTGTCTGACCCTGTCTACTCCTATTTACCTTTTGTCTACATTTGGCTACCTGTGTTTACCTCTTGTCTACCTTTGGCTACCACTGTTTACCTCTTGGCTGCCTCTTGTCTACCTTTGGCTACCTCTGTTTACAGTTTGTTTACCTTTGGCTACCTCTGTTTATCTCTTGTCTACCTTTGGCTACCTCTTGTCTACCTTTGGCTACCTCTATTTACCTTTTGTCTACCTTTGACTACCTCTGTTTACCTCTTGTCTACCTTTGGCTATCTCTGCTTATCTCTTGTCTACCTTTGGCTGCCTCTGTTTACAGTTTGTTTACCTTTGGCTACCTCTGTTTATCTCTTGTCTACCTTTGGCTACCTCTGTTTATCTCTTGTCTACCTTTGGCTACCTCTGCTTACCTTTGGCTACCTCTTGTCTACCTCTTGTCTACCTCTTCTCTACCTTTGGCTACCTCTGTTTACCTCTTGTCTACCTTTGCCTACCTCTGTTTACCTCTTGTCTACCTTTGGCTACCTCTGCTTACCTTTGGCTACCTCTTGTCTACCTCTTGTATACCTCTGCTTATCTCTTGTCTACCTTTGGCTACTTTTGTTTACCTCTGTTTACCTTTGGCTACTTATTTCTACCTCTCTACCACTGTCTATTTCTGTCCACCTCCTACTATCTCTGTCTATGTCTCCTTCCCCTTCTTCTCTTTTACTCTCCTCCCCTTCCTTATGGTCCCTCTTCTCTTAGCTTCTTTCTCTTCCTTTCCTCTCTCATTCTCTTTCTTTCCCTTCCATATCTTATCTCTTCTCGTTGCCCTTCATTATTATCATCTCTCTCTCTCTCTCTCTCTCTCTCTCTCTCTCTCTCTCTCTCTCTCTCTCTCTCTCGTCATTTTCCTACTTTCATTTAATGTTTTTTAAGGGGTCGAGCTTCCTTCCCTTCTTCCCTCTCCCCTACCCTCCTCCCCCTCCCTTCTTCCCTTTCCCCTACCCTCCTCCCCCTCCCTTCTTCCCTTTCCCCTACCCTCCTCCCCTCCCTTCTTCCCTTTCCCCTACTCTTCTCCCCCTCCCTTCTCCCTCCCGTCCTACCCTCCTCCCCCTCCCTTCTTCCCTTTCCCCTACTCTTCTCCCCCTCCCTTCTCCCTCCCGTCCTACCCTCCTCCCCCTCCCTTCTTCCCTTTCCCCTACCCTCCTCCCCTCCCTTCTTCCCTTTCCCCTACCCTCCTCCCCCTCCCTTCTTCCCTTTCCCCTACCTTCCTCCCCCTCCCTTCTTCCCTTTCCCCTACCTTCCCTCCTCCCCCTCCCTTCTCCCTCCCGTCCTAGCAAAACCCACTAATTTTTCCCAGCATTTAGGGTGTGTAGTGTTGCGTCGTGTCGGGAGGGGGAGGAGGAGGAGAGGGAAAGGGGACGTAAGAGGGGAGGGGGAGGACGACGGGAAGGGGGTACACACCGAGCGATGTTCTTTAAGGCGGGGGATTATTGTATGTCAAGAGGAGGAGTGGCGGTGGCAGGTGGCGAAGGAGGACCCCAAAACAATGGTCGTTTGGGTTCTCTCTCTCAGCCGCCACCTACCCCCCCCCCCCCCACTCCCCTTTATCAGGTCCCAAAGCTACCTCCCCCTCCCCTCCCTCAACTGCCCCGTTCCAGCCTCCCCCGCCCTCCATACCAAGCCGCCATGGTCACATTCCTCACGCTCTTCATTACACAAACTCACTTTAGTTACCTATGTGCCCCTCTCCTGCTGCTCGGGGCAAGTGAAGGGCGTATTACCTGTTGGTTCTCCACGGTGTAATAATAATAATAATAATAATAATAATAATGATAATGATAATGATAATAATAATGATAATAATAATAATAATAATGATAATAATAATAATAATAATAATAATAATGATAATAATAATAATAATATATAATAATAATAATAATAATAATAATAATAATAATAATAATAATAATAATAATAATAATAATAATGATAATAATAATAATAATAATAATAATAATTCTCCTCTGAGACTGTTATTCAGGGTTGTGTAAGGTTATTCAGGGTTGTGTAGGGTTATTCAGGGTTGTGTAAGGTTATTCAGGGTTATGTAAGGTTATTCAGGGTTGTGTAAGGTTGTTCAGGGTTGTGTAAGGTTATTCAAGGTTATGTAAGGTTATTCAAGGTTATGTAAGGTTATTCAAGGTTATGTAAGGTTATTACTACAGGGAAATCTCATAAGTGTTTTGCCTTTAAAAGTGATGAAAATCGTAGAGAAGATGTGTAGAGATTATTATTATTATTATTATTATTATTATTATTATTATTATTATTATTATTTATTGTTGTTATTATTATTATTATTATTATTGTTTATTTTTGTTATTATTATTATTATTATTATTATTGTTATTATTATTGTTATTATTATTATTATTATTATTATTATTATTATTATTTGTTATTATTATTATTATTATTATTATTATTATTATTATTATTATTGTTTATTATTATTATTATTATTATTATTATTATTATTATTGTTTATTATTATTAGTAGTAGTAGTAGTAGTTGTAGTACTTTTATTATTGTGGGCAATGAGTGAGCGTGGCGTGGGCAATAAGTGGGCGTGGCGTGGGCAGTGGGCGTGGCGTGAGCAATAAGGAGGTGTGGCGTTGGGAATAAGTGGGCCTGGCTTGGGCAATAAGTGGGCGTGGCGTGGGTAATAAGTGGGCGTGACTTGGGCAATAAGTGGGCGTGACGTGGTCAATAAGTGGGCGTGGCGTGGGTAATAAGTGGGTGTGACGTGGGCAATAAGTGGGCGTGGCGTGGGTAATAAGTGGGCGTGGCGTGGGTAATAAGCGGGCGTGGCGTGGGCTATAAGTGGGTTACACTGACCCTCGTATGATAGTGATGTGAAAAAATAATTACTTGGAGGAGGCGTTACCCAGTGGGACCTTCCTTACTGCCTGTCTCCTCCTCCTCTTCTTCTTCACACCGTCTTCATTTTTCCTCCTCTTCCTCCTCCTGAAGACGGTGTAGGCCTACTATGTCTTAATTTTTTCTTAGTCCTCCTCCTCCTCCTCCTCTCTCATCTTCCTTCTCTCCCTCCTCCTCAAGTTCTTGTACGCCTTCTTTTTTTCATATTCCTCCTCTTCCTTCTATTCCTCTTCCTCTCCCTTCTCTTTCTCCTCCTGAAGACCGTATTCTCCTTCCTCCTCCTCCTCCTATTCCTCCTCCTCCTCCTTCTCTTTCTCCTCCTGAAGACCGTATTCTCCTTCCTCCTCCTCCTCTTCCTTTCTCCTCCTCCTCTTCCTTCTTCCTCCTCTTCTTCAAGACCTCGTTGTAATTATTTGATGCAGTGGTCGGCCGCGTTTGTCGGAAATTAATCCAGTTACGACCCCTGGACGCCTTCCTCGACCACCAGAGAGAGAGGGGGGGGTAGGTTAAGAGAGAGAGAGAGAGAGAGAGGGTAGGTTAAGAGATTGAGAGAGAGAGAAGGGGGGGTAGGTTAAGAGAGAGAGAGAGGGGAGTAGGTTAATAGAGAGAGAGAGAGAGAGGGGGGGGTAGGTTAAGAGAGAGAGAGGGGGGGTAGGTTAATAGAGAGAGAGAGGGGGGGTAGGTTAAGAGATTGAGAGAGAGAGAGAGAGGGGGGGTAGGTTAAGAGAGAGAGAGAGAGAGGGGGGGGTAGGTTAAGAGAGAGAGAGAGAGAGGGGGGGTAGGTTAAGAGAGAGAGAGAGAGAGGGTAGGTTAAGAGGTTGAGAGAGAGAGAGAGGGGGGTAGGTTAAGAGAGAGAGAGAGAGAGAGAGGGGGGGTAGGTTAAGAAATTGAGAGAGAGAGAGAGGGGGGTAGGTTAAGAGAGAGAGAGAGAGAGGGGGGTAGGTTAAGAGATTGAGAGAGAGAGAGGGGGGGATAGGTTAAGAGAGAGAGAGAGAGAGAGGGGGGGGTAGGTTAAGAGATTGAGAGAGAGAGAGATAGGGAGGGGTAAGTTAAGATTGAGAGAGAGAGAGAGGGGGTAGGTTAAGAGAGAGAGAGATTAAAGGGAAAAAGAGAGGGAAGTATGTGTGATTGGTAGATAAAGAGAAGTGGATGGGAGAGAAAGAAGGAAGGGAGAGAGAGAAGGAAAAATGAAGGAGGAAAATACAAAAAGAGACAGAGGAAGGTTTAGTGACATATGAAAGGGAGAGAGAAAGAGGGAATGGAAGAGAAGAGAGAGATGGAGGATGGGAGATATTGATGAGAGAGGGGGAGAAAGAGATGGAAGAATGAGAGAGAGAGAGAGGGGGGGGGGACAGAGAGAGTGAAAGAAAGACTGACTGACTGACTGACTTAATTACTGACGGAGCTAACTGGGTCGTAATGTTGCCCCAGGGGGTATGTCATACACTCCGTCCCGCCCCGCCCCGCCCCGCCCCGCCCCTTACACCAAATGTCATATAACACCCACCTATAACACTCTATAACACCAATAATTATACCACTTACAACACACCCATCTCTATAGCACAAGCAGTATCTAGTGAGGTGTTTATTCCCGTGTGACGTCGCCGGAACCCGGAAATAACCGAGCCGGGTAAGTGCCGGGGTCAACAAACAAACATGGAGACGAGGGGAAACGAGGGGAGAAGATCTTGAGGGGAAACATCTTAAAGGAGAGGACTCGGGGGGGGGGGGGGGTTGTTAGAGGGGAGATTTGAGGGGAATGATCTTACGAGGGGAGTTGTGAGGGGAATGATCTTACGAGGGGATGTGTGAGGGAATGATCTTACGAGGGGGTTATGAGGGGAATGACCTTACGAGGGGATGTGTGAGGGGAATGATCTTACGAGGGGAGTTGTGAGGGGAATGATCTTACGAGGGGATGTGTGAGGGGAATGATCTTACGAGGGGACGTGTGAGGGGAATGATCCTACGAGGGGAAACGTGCCATGTGACCCTTTCAGACACTCCCTTTCCTCCTCACCCCTCCTCCCCCTTCCCCTCAGATCAGGTCATCGAGGGGACAACCGCATTCGAGGGGAGAGAAAGGGGTAAAGGAGGGAATGAGGGGAAAGAAGAAGAGGACAAGAAATGGGAGATGAAATAAGACGGTATGGGAGAGAGAGAGAGAGGGGGTGTAGATGAGGGGAAAAATAAACAGTGAGGGGATAGAGAATAAAGGTTAAGAAAGGGGAGAAAGACAGAGAAGGGGAAAATAAATAAGATAGGTTAGAAAGGTGAGGGGACAAAGGGAGGAAGGAGAGGGGAAATGAGGGGAAGGAAGAAGGGAAGTAGAATGGGAGGGATTGAAATATTTATGGAACAGAAGCGATGGAATGGGAATAATTGATGGAATAGATGGAATGGGAATATAAGATAGAATTATATATTGAGAGAGAGATGGAATAATCATGATGGAATGGGAATGAAGGGTAAAACATGATAGATTTAAAGAGTAGGAAAAATATAGAAGGAATGGTGAATGAAATAAAGAAGAAAATAATAGAATTGATGGAAGGGGACGATAACGTGAAGGAAGGGTTAGATGGAAGAGAATAGATTGGTTTATTGTGACTATTTAACACGATGGAATAGAGATAGGTGGAGGAAGGGAGAGAAAATATGGAAAAGAAGATGGAATAACGGATTGACGGATAAACGAAGGAAGAAACAATGCGAGAGAAATGGAAATAATGGAAAAAATAACAAAAACAGACAACAGATACAAGGCAACAGACACAACAGAAGGACACAACAGACATTCACAACAGACATTCCTTGACTAATGACTCCCGGAATCGGCGAATTGGAGAGAGAGGGGAAGGAAAGGTGGGAAGGGAAGGAAGAGGGGAGAGGGAGGGGGCGAGGAACTAAGGAGAAGGGAAGGAAGATGAGAGAAAAGAGGGGGGAAAGGGAACGGATGAAAGGGGGAGAGGAGAAGGGGTAGGAAGATGAGAAAAGGGGGAAAGAAGGGTAATAAGAAAGATGGAAGGGAGAGAATAAGGAAGATGGAAATGGAGGGTAAGTGGGGATGAGAGGGAATGGACATAGAATTGAAAGGAGAGAGGGAAGAAGGAGGGGGAGAGGAGGAGAGGGTGAGAAATGAGAATATATGGGTAGGATGGAGGAGAAGGAAAGGAGACAAGAAAGAGGGGAGAGTGAAGGGAGAAGGAGAAAGTGGGGAGATAAACGGAATTGGTAAAGATGTAGGATAGAAGGAAGAGGGGAGGAAGGAGAGAGAGAGAGAGACAGAGAAGTTACGAAAACTGAGGAAAAGGAGAGAGGGGAGAAGAGGGGAGAGACTGAATGAAGGAGAAGGAATAATAAAAGACAAGAAGAAAGAAAGGGGAAAATAAAGAGCGAAAAGAGAAAACCAAAGAAACAAAAAAGAGAGAGGAAGGGAGAATGAAAGAGAAGAAAATAAAGGGGTAACAGAAAGAGGTAGCGAATGAGGGAGGAAGGGAGAGGGAGGGAGAGAAGATGGGAGTGAGGGAAAGGGTGAAGGGTAGGATAGCTTAATTAGATAAGGTCCAGCTTAACTGCAGGAGAGGGAGCGTGATTTGTTAAGAGGATGTAATGGGTGAAGGAGAGTCGCCCCTTTAGCCTGTGAAGGGGCAATAATGGGTGTATGTGGGGGGGGGGGCAAGCATGGGTGTATGTTGGGGGGGCAAGCATGGGTGTATGTTGGCATGGATGTGTGGGCAAGAGAATGCATTTGTGGGGGCTGTAGTGAGAGTGTGGGGGTGGCAATGAGAAGGGTCGGTGGCAGTTATGGGTAATTTGTGGGCAATCAGGAGGGGCAAGGTAAATCATGGGTATTTGTGGGCAATGAGGTGGGTCTGGGGGCAGTTATGGGCAATGAGATTGAACAGACAAGTGAAGACGTTGTTGATTTAGCTTAACAACTTTAGTGGAAAGATTGGTGGGCAATTTTATCCAATCGTAGTGGTTGAGTCACGTCTTGGCACTGCTGATGACGTCATTGTTCACTGTCAGGTCTTGGCACTGCTGTTGAGGTCATTGTTCACTGTCAGGTCTTGGCACTGCTGATGAGGTCATTGTTCACTGTCAGGTCTTGGCACTGCTGATGAGGTCATTGTTCACTGTCAGGTCTTGGCACTGCTGTTGAGGTCATTGTTCACTGTCAGGTCTTGGCACTGCTGATGAGGTCATTGTTCACTGTCAGGTCTTGGCACTAAAACAAAGGTATAAAAATTAAGAAGAAGAAGAAGAAGAAGTAGAAGAAGAAGTAGAAGAAGAAGAAGAACTAAATGAAAACGAAAAGTCAACAAGATTAAAAGTTTTCTGTAATATTTTAAGGGGTAACTCCTGAAAATACTTTGGTTCCCATCTTAATCTCTTCCTTCGACATTGTTTAAGAAACCCAATGAGTCGTCGGGAAGAAGGTGGCTCAACTGGGTAATTAGGACGACTTGAGGCGGTAACCTGATAACAAGCCGTAAACTATTTGGTATCTAAGGGGAAAGGGAGAGTGGTGGTAAGGGGAAAGGGAGAGGGTTGGATAATCTTCCCTTAGCGACCTAATTCCCCGTGGTAAATTAATTAGTCAACGTAATCCTTCTCTCAGTCCTCACGACACGGCTACCCCACCCTGCGTACCTGTCCCCCCCCCCCTTAACCTCTCCCCTTATATCGACCTTTTCCCCCTTATTTTCACCCCTCATGACAGGATTCTCCCCCTCAGTTTTATTACATAATGTTGGGGGATGTTTCTTTTTGTATCTTGGATTTAGTGTAGGAAGAGACCAGTTAGCTGTGGTCTCTCTCTCTCTCTCTCTCTCTCTCTCTCTCTCTCTCTCTCTCTCTCTCTCTCTCTCTCTCTCTCTCTCTCTCTCTCCGACCTTCCCTTGGCTACAGTAACACTCCACTCACCGACACCAGGGGGAAGATATTACCCTTTCTAACCCTCCTCTAAAACCTTTTCTGCTCGGCTCGTTAACCATCTGTTTACTTGTGATTTCTTAATTAATCGCTATCTTGGAGAATTGGGTGGGGGGGGGGGGATTAGGGGGGGGGGGATTGTTAGGGATTCGCCTGTGTGTTGTTTGTGTGGTTATGTGCTTGATTAGGGGATTAGGAAAAGGATTAGATTATTAATTAGAAGAGTACATTACAGGTTAGATTAGAGTTATACAGGTACAGATAAAAATACAGTTACAGTAATTCTTAGGCAATAGTAGTACATGAACTCTACCAATAAGGAAATCAGGGGCTATCACTGTATCGTATTGTACTGTACTTATAATACAGTAAAACACGTAAAGAAAATAAACCTCTAAAAAACGAAGATACCCCTAGAAAAATAAATTCCGTTTTCTTTATCATTATTTTTTTTATCTTGGGGAAAACAAAATCAAAATCCCAGACAAATAATTTAAGGGTTTTATTTTCGTTCTTTTTTTTTTTTTTTTTCTCTCTCAGGGGTTCGACATTTCCCAGGGGTATCTCTCAGGGATGTGTGAAATAGTGAGTGAGGGAGATAAACCTCTGCCAGGAGGGAGGGAGAGAGGGAGGCTTCGTCTGCGTGGGTCTACAGAAGGCCCCGAAGAAACGTGCTGGTCGGGGTGGCCTTCAGTTCGGGTTACGTCTCCGAGGTAAATGGGTGGTATTGGTGGTGATGGTTGGTTATGGTGGTGGTTAGTAAGTTGTAGTAGATGGTGGTAGTTAGGTTGGTGGTGCTGGTGGGTAATTGTGGTAGGTGGTTGGTGGTATTATTATTATAAGTTGTGGTTTTTTTGTCACCTACAGCGGCTAGTTTATTGTGCACCCCATACTCCTCCTGTGATCTGTAGCGCAAAAGGATTACAGAGTAGAGTTTACAAAGGGTCAGTATAACTAACTCCCGTGGTCAGGATATTATGGTATTGAATGTTACAGAGTATTTCAAATAAATTCTTTGTTTAGTTCTGTACATAAAGGGTAACTTATTGACAACTGCGTGAGTACAGGAGTGTGAGGCAGTGTGTTTAGCCTCACACTTTGCGTGAGAGGTATTCAAACACATTGTGTATTTGGTTCTATACATGGGAACTATACTAAGTGCAGAAAAGTGGATACAATCTTAATATGTCGGCTATCTTGCCATTAGAGATGAAGTGTTGTGCCATTTCACACACAGTGTTCTTGGACCTGTCCCTAAAAGGTTCTATCGTCACACAGTCCTGGACATAGTGTTCGAGTGTAGGTGGTAGGTGATGGTGGTAGTGATAATAGTCGTGGTTCGTTGGTGGTGGTGGTGGTGGTGATAGTGGTGGTGATGGTGGTAGTGATGATAGTGGTGGTAATGGTGGTGTGATGATAGGAAATAATCGTCTCAGATAGTTTAGTACTGTAGGATACCAAAGGACTTGAAAATCCTATACCCACTCGGATTAGTTTAGGATTTAGTGTACGTAAGTTAATGAAAGATATTCTAGGAATCCTCAAAATCATTCTGGGTCGGCGGAGGTGCAGGAGGACGCTCTCAGCTCTCAGTGAGAAGTTCCTGAAGCAATTCGGTTCTCCCAGGGCTCCAGATCCTCGCTCCCTCAGGTCCTTATAAGTCTCTGTTTTGAGGTCGTCCTTCTGGTCGTGTGTGTGTGTGTGTGTGTGTGTGTAATTAAGGATCATTTTTATTACACGGTATTAATATTCTGGCGTTAAAAACACTCAAAATATCATTTGTTTTATGTAAAGTAAACATCGCCCTGAAAGCGAAAATTATTATTATTATTTAGGACTTTGTAATGAGGTTAAATTACAGGTAACTTAAAGGTGGTGTTGTAGATAGGAGAACCCGTCCCTCCCCCTCTCTCCTTCCTCTTCCGTTTCCCCTTCCCCTTCCCCCTCATATCCTTCCCCCTCCTCATCTCCTCCCCTTCTTGTTTACCCCCATCTCTTCCCTCACCCTCCCCCTACCTCCCCCTACCCTACAACCTCCACCTCCCAGTCCCATCCCCCTTCCACATCTACCCTCTGCCTTTTCCATCCCCCTCCCTCCACCCCCTTCCTCC
The DNA here is from genome assembly GCA_958450375.1 of Homarus gammarus. NCBI lineage: Eukaryota > Metazoa > Arthropoda > Malacostraca > Decapoda > Nephropidae > Homarus > Homarus gammarus. Next base: position 2,399,845 of record CAUDMG010000748.1, on the reverse strand, counting down.
CTCCCCTACCCGTCTCCTGCAGCGATGTATGTAAGTGACAGGAAGATGGACAGTGGCGGCTGTCTGTACTGGACGAGGCGCAGACAGAGACCATGATACTGTTAGACGGGTGGCGGGGGGGGGGGGGGAAGGTTGAGGGGAATAGGGGTGGGGGGAAGGGGAAGGTTGAGGGGAATAGGGGGTATACCTTTCCCCTCACTTCATGAATTGTAGGTATGGTGCTGTTAGATGAGTAAGGGGGCGTGAGGGGGATGGGAAAGATGAGGGGAGAGAGGGTTGTATACTGTGTCTTTCCCCTCAGTCCATCAGGTGTGAGGATGAGGGGAGAGGTTTATACTGTCTTGTTTTTTCCCCTCTTCTTTACCTTAATGGAATATCTTACTGGGGTACAGGGGGAGGGGTGATTGAGGGGAGATAGTGAGGGGTAAATTAGGGGAGAGAGAATGGTTAAGGGGAAGGGGGTTGGTGAGGGAAAGGGTTAGGGGAGACGGAGTGAGGGGAGGGGGAAAGTGGAGTGATGGTGTGGGTGGGTGAGAGGAGGGGAACTAAGGGAAGGGGGAGGACTGAATGAGGGGAATGAGTGAGGGGAGGTGGTCAACTTTCTACTCTCTTCCTCCCCTCTTAACTTTCTTTACCTACAGTAGAGAGGAGCTTGTTGCCTCCCCTTCCTCTCCCCTCTTCCTCCACCCCCACCCTTTCCCCAACCCCACACTGACCATAGATAGAATTATACCAACTTGCCTCCCCTCCCCTCCTTTCCCCTCACTCAATCATCCCCTCATCTCCCCACCCCTCCCCTCACTTCCATAGATAGAATTATAATAACTTACAATCCTCCCCTCCCCCTTTTCCCCCCCTCCCTCCCTCCCTCCCCACCCTCTTCCCCTCACTGGTTCCATTACCCCTCACTTTAGGCCATAATGGACACAGTACATCGCTCTTCATGCCACTCAACCTCGCATATTTAATTCATAAACGGTACTTAAAACGCCACTACAACACGGAAATAAATAAATATATATACGGTATAGGAGGAAACTCTTATACGGTGATGTAGGTTAAAGGATCATGTGATGTGTGTTGGTTTGGTCACTTGGTGTTGTGAGTTGGGTTGTATCCGATGTTCTTCTGGTTGGATGTGTTTGTATTATATGGAGGGGTTGTTGAAGTGTGGTTGTTCTTTTTGTTGTTATTGTTATTAGATAGTTGAGGGTATGGCGGAATTCCTTACAGAAAGTCAGGTTTTATTGATAACCCAGATTTATAGATTAAGTACGTTAATTTTGGTCTCTTTTAATTGAGATAACAGAATGTATAATATCTAGTTACGGTAGAGTTTTAGTGTAGTTTCGACTCCATTTTGGCTATCAGTGACTTAGGTTAAATGAGATATATGCGTTTTACATGCGTCTTTATATTTCCAATTAAAGGTGGAAAAAATTTTCTTACGAAGCTTTGAGAATCCCAAGACGTAATTCTCCTGGTGTATTTAAGTTGTGATTTTAAGTAACGTGTAACGAATGATGTCAATACTGAACAGCAGTTAAGAAAAACACGGCCCGCACGCACAGGCAGACGGTGAACAATGAAACAATGTTATTTCTCCGCGCGTTCACCTCTTGTAAGGTTATTTTGACTCCGTGTGTTTCCTGCCTCCCGCCGCCATAACCCACCCGTGTTCGGACAGCATAGTGACTGACTTCGTGAACTTGTATTTTGGTATTGTAATTTTAGCTATGTATTTTATATAAACTCTATAGTGGATAGTAGATTGGTGGAAATTGGTTATTTTTAATAATTTAGTGTGTGGGGATATTTGAAAGGGACCAGGAATAAAGGATAGTATGTTTACATTGGGAGGAAGTCAATGTGGTGTCATTCAAATACGTCCATAAGCAATGGCGGGAAAATGCAGAAAGCTCGCGCGTTTTGAATTCCTCACATGCCCAGAGCCAGAGTGTAAATTGGTGGCGTGTGACGGTGGTGACGCGTAAGTTCGTCACCGTAACGGCGTCACCAGGCGAGAGTTACTCCCAGCAATGTACGCCAGCCCAGGAATGTAAATTTGTAGATACTATCATGAGTGTAATATTGTGGTACAACCAACAGGTGATGTTTTTTTTAACCACAGAGCCTAAAAAAAATTCCAAATAGAAAAATTACTGAATAGAATTAAAAGATGATTGTTAAGAAACTTTAATAATACAAATATGTACTTATCTTTAAGGCGTAATATAATATGTTCGATATAACTAAAAAATACCAATAGTGTTTGTTTAATACCGTAGTTGAATAAAGAAAACGAACTGAAATAAGAGTAGACTTTAAAAAAATGTATTTAAAATCGTAAGTAAAATGTCCTCGCTATTTATGAGAATTAATTGATTGAAGAAAAGACTGAATAGATTTAGAATAACTGGGATGATTTAGAAATAGATTAAAGAAGAAACTATGAAGTCAGTTCGGGTCACGGAAGTTCCTTGTGAGAGAATGGATTTGCGTGCCCTCAAGAGACCTTCCCCTCACCTCTCCCCTCACTCTTATTTACCTCTCTCTTCACTTGTACTCACCTCTCCCCTCTCCTTCCCTCACCTATACTCACCTCTCTCCATCATTCTTACGTATCTCCCCCTCCTCCCCCCTCCCCCTCCCCCCTCCCCCTCCCCCCATTCTTACCTACCTCTCCTTCCCTCCCTCCTTCCTTCCTTCCTACATCCTTCCTCACCCCTCTGACCTTCTTCCCCACTCACCTCATCCAAACATCGTCCCATCCATCACCCCTCTTTTCCCCTCCCCCCCCCCTCAGCCTCGTGTTCTCGTTGCCCCGGACACGTCAAGTTTCCCCTCAGGTTAAGTCTGAACCCCTCAAGTGATCCTTAAGGGGAAGAGGTGGTCAACGGCTTCTTAACTTAGCGGCGCGTCCATCTGTAGAGGGGAGATGGCTGAGGGGAAGTGAGGGTAAGATGTTCAAGGGGAAGGGAGAAGAAGATCGGTGAGGGGAAGGGAAAAGAAGATGGGTGAGGGGAAGGGAGAAGAAGATGGGTGAGGGGAAGGGAGAAGAAGATGGATGAGGGGAAGGGAGAAGAAGATGGGTGAGGGGAAGGGAGAAGAAGATGGGTGAGGGGAAGGGAGATATAGATGGATGAGGGGAAGGGAGAAGAAGAAGATGGGTAAGGGGAAGGGAGAAGATGGGTGAGGGGAAGGTAGAAGAAGATGGGTGAGGGGAAGGGAGAAGATGGGTGAGGGGAAGGGAGACGAAGATGGGTGAAGGGAAGGGTGAAGGTGTAGAGGATGTGTGGATACAGAGCTCGTCCCCTCTCTCCAAGCGTCACTAGTTCGATCCCCGGGGGCATCCCATAGTCCACCCAGCTGTCAACTGATGTACCTGACTTTACAGTTGAGGAAATGAAGATGGTCGAGTACAGTGCCTCCTTGTGTACCGAAGGTTTAATATACAGTTTAAATCACCTCAAAAAAAATTAAAAAAAACACACATCTGATGTTTTAATGTTGAAATGTTAGTACAGGAATGTTTTATTTATGTTTATCCCCTACCACCTCCGACACCTGCTTACGCCCATCTCCCTCACACCTGTCACGCCCACACCCGTCACGCCCACACCCCTTCCCCTCCTCCGCCCCATACATACAGTACTGGCACTAACAGACCACAACAATGGTCAGTCTTACGTGGTTCAGAGTCGTTAATCTCACCGCTAACGACCAGGGGATAAATAATATGACGTGTTTTTATTAGGGGTAATTAACGAGCTGGTTCAAGACCTTTCTCGTGTGTGTGTGTGGGGGGGGGGGGGGGCAGGTGCGCGGTGAATCCTGAGATATATTACCTTACCTCACCTCACCTTACCTTACCTCACCTCACCTCACCTTACCTTACCTCACCTCACCTCACCTTACCTTACCTCACCTCACCTTACCTCACCTCACCTCACCTCACCTTACCTCACCTCACCTTACCTCACCTCACCTCACCTCACCTCACCTTACCTAAGATACGAATGAAAGGTTCTTATGTAAAATATTCCTCCTGGTTATGTTCATTATAATATAGCTTAACTATCTCACTATTATTATCAACAATATATTCACTATCACCATCAACGAGTTTAGTGTCATTGTCATATTCATTATCATCATCACCATCATTATTATCACCATCGTCATTATCTTCATCATCACCATTATGTCATCACCGTCATCATTACGAGTCATTATCATCATTATCTACCGCGACTCCCTGACTCAGCCTCCCCCCTCCTTCTCTCACCCTCTCCCCCTCCCACCCCCCCTCTCTCCCCTTCCCCCTCCTTCCTACCTTCCTACTATACATCCATCCATCCTACTTTTGCCTCCATCACCCCTCCATCTTACCCATCCCTTCACCCCTCCATCCTCCCCTCAGCTCTCCCCTCACCCCCAGCAATTATCCGACCCTCACAGTATTTCCTATCGGTCCATTTTCTGTTTTTCACCCTTTCCCCCCTCATCTCCCCTCACCCCCCTCCCCTTACTCCTCTCCTCTGATACTGACCCCTTCCCCTCGGATTCCCCTTCCTCTGGTCTGGTCCTTCCCCTCGTGGCTGTCAATCTCTTCCCTCAGTTCCCCTCATTTTCTTGGTTGGGATCCTTCATTTTTCCCCTCTTCCCCTCCTCCCATCTTCCCCTCCCTCCTCCGCCCTTGAGGGCTCCTCCTTCCGTCTCTCTGTTGTACGTCTTCTTCTTCTTCTTTTTCCTTTCCCTTTCATCCTTTCCTCTTCCCCCTCTTCCCCCTTTCGTATCCATCCCTCCCCTCCTCTCCCTCTACTCCTCCTTCTCCTCTTCCTCTCCTCTTCATCCATCCCTTTCCTTCTTTTTTTCTGCCACTCTTCCCTTCCCCTCTCCTCCTCTCTGCCTTTCATTCATTCCCTCTACCCCTCCTCCCCAACTCCTCTCATCCTCCTTCCCTTTACTTCTTCCCTTCCTGCTCTCCCTCTTCTTCTCCCCTCTCCCTCTTCCTACCACATACCATCCCTCTTAGTGACCACTCCATTGGTCTGCTTCGCCCCCTCCCTCTTTCACCCTCCCTCCCTCCTTCTCTCCCTCCCTCCCTCCAGTAGTGGTAAGTGGCAGGGTAACGGAGAGGACAGTGGAAGAGCTACACTAATGGGCTGGACCTTCCGGAGGAGTCACCACCAGATCCTCCTCCTTCTCCCTCCTCCTCCTCCTCCTCCTCTTACGTATTCTTCTCCGTGTTATCTTCCTCCTTTTCCTTCTTCTGCTACGTCTCATCCCCCTTTTCCTTATTTTCTTCCACCTGCTACATTTCCTTCTCCTCCATAGCCGATCAATTTTGTTCCAATTATCCGTACTGATAGATACGAGGACACGTCTAGTTACGGCAGAGTCTCAACATAACTTTGACGCCATTTTTGGATTCCATACGTGTGTCGTAAGGTTAAATAAAGTGAGTTAGGTAGATGTGTCTTACTGTCTACGAGGGAATTATTATGTAAGAACCTTTGAGAATATGACCTAAGATGACCAGAGGTTGAGTGTGTGTGTGTGTGTGTGTGTGTGTGTGTGTGTGTTTTAGGAGGGGTCGTAGGGGAGTGGGGAGGGGGGAGAGAAACTGTCGTCTTCTGCCTCGTGTGTTTTGGAAGGGTCTTTTGATGGTGGGGGTCGTCTGAGGAGGGGAGAGGAGGGGAGGGGAGAAGAGGGGAGGGGAGGGGAGGGGAGAGGAGGGGAGGTCCCACACGGTGCTCCAGAGGCCTGAGTTTGTAGGGTTTAATTCCTTTAAGAAATACCCTTTTGGAGGACTCCGGTATTTGAGGTGGTATTGGTCGGCTGAGGATTGAGGGCTCTTGGGACTTTGGAGGGTCTTTGGAGGGGCTTTGGAGGGACTTTGGAGGGGCTTTGGAGGGACTTTGGAGGGGCTTTGTATGGTCTTTGTAGGGTCTTTGGAGGGGTATTGGACGTCTAAGGGCTGAAAGTTCATAGGTCTTTGGAGGGGTGAGATTTTGAGGTCGTAATTCGTGTAAGGGCTACTAAGGGCTATTAAGGGCTATTAAGGGCTATTATTAAAGAGGGCTGAAGGACTCTTAAAGGGCTTGGCTTATTTAAGGAGTTGGGTCTTGGACGTCATAAAGGGCATTGGTGAATGACGTGTAGGAGGGAATGGTGAAGGACGTGTAGGAAGGGATGGTGAAGGACGTGCAGGAGGGAATGGTGAAGGACGTGTAGGAGGGGATGGTGAAGGACGTGTAGGAGGCGATGACGAAGGAATGACGTGTAGGAGGGGATTAAAGGAAGGACGTATAAGAGAGGATAGTGAAGGACGTGTAGGAGAGGATGGTGAAGGAAGGGCGTGTAGGAGAGGATGGTGAAGGACGTGTAGGAGGGGATAGTGAAGGAAGGACGTGCAGGAGGGAATGGTGAGGGACGTGCAGGAGGGAATGGTGAAGGACGTGTAGGAGGGGATGGTGAAGGACGTGTAGGAAGGGATGGTGAAGGACGTGTAGGAGGGGATGGTGAAGGACGTGTAGGAGGTGATGACGAAGGAATGACGTGTAGGAGGGGATTAAAGGAAGGACATATAAGAGAGGATGGTGAAGGACGTGTAGGAGGGGATAGTGAAGGAAGGGCGTGTAGGAGAGGATGGTGAAGGACGTGTAGGAGGGGATGGTGAAGGAAGGGCGTGTAGGAGAGGATGGTGAAGGACGTGTAGGAGAGGATGGTGAAGGACGTGTAGGAGGGGATGGTGAAGGAAGGACGTGTAGGAAAGGATAGTGAAGGACGTGTAGGAGGGGATAGTGAAGGAAGGACATGTAGGAGAGGATGGTGAAGGACGTGTAGGAGGGGATAGTGAAGGAAGGACATGTAGGAGAGGATGGTGAAGGACGTGTAGGAGGGGATAGTGAAGGAAGGACATGTAGGAGAGGATGGTGAAGGACGTGTAGGAGGGGATAGTGAAGGAATGACGTGTAGGAGGGAATGGTGAAGGACGTGTAGGAGGGGATAGTGAAGGAAGGACATGTAGGAGAGGATGGTGAAGGACGTGTAGGAGGGGATAGTGAAGGAAGGACGTGTAGGAGAGGATGGTGAAGGACGTGTAGGAGGGGATAGTGAAGGAATGACGTGTAGGAGGGAATGGTGAAGGACGTGTAGGAGGGGATAGTGAAGGAAGGACATGTAGGGGAGGATGGTGAAGGACGTGTAGGAGGGGATAGTGAAGGAAGGACGTGTAGGAGGGAATGGTGAAGGACGTGTAGGAGGGGATGACGAAGGTAGGACGTGTAGGAGGGGATGACGAAGGAAGGACGTGTAGGAGAGGATGGTGAAGGACGTGTATCAGGGGATGGTGAAGGAAGGACGTGTAGGAGGGGATGGTGAAGGAGGGGATGGCTCTGTTTACTTAGATTTACAACCACGTGGCCCTGTTTACCTAGATTTACAACCACGTGGCTCTGTTTACCTAGATTTACAACCACGTGGCTCTGTTTACCTAGATTTACAACCACGTGGCTCTGTTTACCTAGATTTACAACCACGTGGCTCTGTTTACCTAGATTCACAACCACGTGGCTCTGTTTACATGAGTGACACATAGGAATGGGTCAATGTGGCAAAAGTTGAGAGTTTGTGAGGATAGAATGTAAGGAAAGGTGGATAGATGGATTGATGAGTGGATAGATGAGTATGTATACGTATGGATGAATTGTAAGGATGGAAGTATAGATGGATGGATGGAATAATGGATGAATTTAAGGATCAGTGGATAGATAGAAGAATAAGTAAATGAATAGACGGGCTTGTGTGTGAGGGTGTATGTGTCACGATGAAAGGATAGATAGATAGAAAGATAGATAGATAGATAGATAGATAGATAGATGGATAGATAGATAGATAGTGTGTGTTTGTAGGTCTGTGTGGCTCGGTAGTCTTGCCATAACAGTTCTACACAGTAATGGTTGGCATTTCCTGTACCTTACTAGTGTTCCGGGGAAAATGGCTCTCTTGGAGGGGAAAGGAGGGGAGTGAGGGTGAGGTATGAGTGAGGGAAGAGAGGGTAAGGAAGGGTGTGAGGGGAAGGTGGGAATGAGGGAAGGGATGCTATGAGTGAGGGGAATGAGAGGAAGGTATTTGTAAAGGGGAAAAGGGAGAGAGAGTGGGAGAAAAGTTGAGGGAAAGGAATGCTTGTAAAGTTAGAGAGAGAGAGAGAGAGAGAGAGAGAGAGAGAGAGAGAGAGGATAAATAAGGGGAAAAGGGGGAAAGAAAGAGAGGGGAAAAGGGGAAAGGAATGCTTTAGTGAAGATAAAGAGGCGATGGTGTTGACCCACAGTACAGAAAGATAACAATGTAAATGAAGACTCTTAGTGTGAAAGAAATTTGAACGAAATCTGACGGAAATGAAGAGGTGTGTGAATGAAATCTAACTCAAACAAAGTCTCGTAATCTGAATGAAATCTGACGTTGGTGAAGACTCATAATGTGAAGAAAATCGCCTCAGAATTACGAGGAACTGACTGAAGAAATTATCCTCTTGGTAGTTTTCTTGAGGATATTTTCATCTTTATTTCCCTGAGTTCTTGGTATTATTTCAACATGGAAGGGAAAGGTCTTTTACACGCCCATATTTACACCCTTATTTACAGTACAAGGGCGTAGTGTTCTTTTTACACGCCCACAACCACACCCACATTTACACAACCTTGCCTATACAGTATCTCTACTTGACATCCACACTGGGTACACCCACACCCACAATCACACACAATACACCCACTCCACGCCCACACCTTCTAACACAGTGTCTTCCCTCACACCCACTTCACGCCCACTCTACACCCACACACCCCAGTATAGTGTCTTCTCTCACACCTACTACACCCACTTCACGCCCACTCTACACCCACACACTCCAGTATAGTGTCTTCTCTCAAACCTACTACACCCACTTCACGCCCACTCTACACCCACACACTCCAGTATAGTGCCTTCTCTCACACCTACTACACCCACTTCACGCCCACTCTACACCCACACACTCCAGTATAGTGTCTTCTCTCACACCTACTACACCCACTTCACGTCCTACACAGACAACATACACACACACCCTGGAAGACCGCCTCTCGTGGTACTGGAAGCCTGGAAGTTACCTACTGTAGGTTAATTAGCCGTGTCTTCTGAACCAGCGAGGGGGAGGGTTTGGGAGCAATGGGGAGGGGGAGGAAGGAGGGAGGGGATATGGATCAGAGGGGGGGTGTGGGGGGTGTGGGGGTTATAAGCAAAGGGGGAGGGAAAGGGTTGAAACCAAGGAGGAGGGAGGGGGGTAGGTCAAGGAAGGAGGCCACGTGGTAGAAGGGGTAGAGTAAGGGGAAAGGGTAGGGTGAGGGGGGGCCTGGGTGAGGGGAAAGACTTTAGGTCTACCACTTCAGAGGCGAAACGGGGCTGTAAGGGTTAAGGGGAACGATTAGAAGGGGTAGTTAAGGGGGTGTAGGGTAATTATGCCCTCGTTAACGACCCCTCGTGGTGTCTACCTTCTCTCCTCAAGTTTCCCCTCACTCCCCAAGTTTCCCCTCACTCCCCAAGTCTTCCTCTCCCTCTTTACATTTTCTCCCTCCCTACTTTTACCGACCCTCCTCCTCCTCCTCCTCCTCCTCCTCCTGTTTCCTTTCTTCTCCGTCATTTCTACACTTCCCCCTACTCCCCCTTTCCCTTTTCCATTTCCCTTCACCTCCTACATTCCCTCTTATCTTCCCTGCCTTCTCTATTCTCTTCTTTCCTCTCCTCCATCCACCTCTCCTACGCTCTCCTTCTCTCCTCTTTTCCCTTCATCTCCCTCACCTTCCCCTCACCTCCCCTCACTTTCCCTCACCTCCCCTCACCTTCCCCTCACCTCTCCTCACCTCCCCTCACCTTTCCCTCACCTCCCCTCACCTCCCCTCACCTCACCTTCCCCTCACCTTCCCTCACCTTCCCCTCACCTCCCCTCACCTCCCCTCACCTTTCCCTCACCTCCCCTCCCCTCACCTTCCCCTCACCTCCCCTCACCTTCCCCTCACCTCCCCTCACCTTCCCCTCACCTCCCCTCACCTTCCCCTCACCTCCCCTCACCTCCCCTCACCTTCCCCTCACCTCCCCTCCCCTCACCTTCCCCTCACCTCTCCCTCACCTTCCCCTCACCTCTCCCTCACCTTCCCCTCACCTTCCCCTCACCTCTCCCTCACCTTCCCCTCACCCTCACCTCACCTCCCCTCACCTCCCCTCACCTTCCCCTCACCCTCACCTCACCTCACCTTCCCTCACCTTCCCTCACCTTCCCCTCACCTTCCCTCACCTCCCCTCACCTTCCCCTCACCTCCCCTCACCTTCCCCTCACCTCCCCTCACCTCCCCTCACATTTCCCTCACCTCCCCTCACCTCCCCTCCCCTCACCTTCCCCTCACCTCCCCTCACCTTCCCCTCACCTCCCCTCACCTCCCCTCACCTTCCCCTCACCTCCCCTCACCTCCCCTCACCTTTCCCTCACCTCCCCTCCCCTCACCTTCCCCTCACCTCCCCTCACCTTCCCCTCACCTCACCTCACCTTCCCCTCACCTTCCCTCACCTTCCCTCACCTTCCCCTCACCTCCCCTCACCTTCCCCTCACCCTCACCTCACCTCACCTCACCTTCCCCTCACCTCCCCTCACCTCCCCTCACCTTCCCCTCACCCTCACCTCACCTCACCTCACCTTCCCCTCACCTTCCCTCACCTCCCCTCACCCTCACCTCACCTTCCCCTCACCTTCCCTCCCCTTCCCCTCACCTCCCCTCACCCTCACCTCACCTCACCTTCCCCTCACCTTCCCTCACCTCCCCTCACCTCCCCTCACCTTCCCCTCCCTCTATATAAGTTTATGTGTACCTTAAGGTTCCTTACAAGTATCAGTGCCAACACTTTACTGTTGTCATAAAGCCGGGTTGTGCTAAAGGCTGGTTCCTTCCTCCTCCTCGCCCCCCTTTTCCTTCTTCTTCTTCTTCTTCTTCTTCTTCTTCTGTGGTCGGGAACATCAGCTCAGGGGACTTTTCCTAATAATCTCCAGTTCTATTGTGTCCCTAATCCTACTGTGTCCCTAATCCTACTGTGTCCCTAATCCTAATCCTACTATGTCCCATTTCTGCCGTACCCAATCCTACTTTAATCCAATCATACTGCCCCCAATCTTAGCATGTCCCAATATCAATCCTATTACTCCCAATTTAAATTTACCCTCATCCCTATTCTACCCCAATCCCAATTCTATCCCAATCCCAATTCTATCCCAATCCCTATTCTATCCCAATCCTACTGGTTGTTAGGATCCGGGTCCCAGTGGAGCTGCAACCCGTCAATTCCTTCACCACTGCAACCCATCAATTTCCCTCACCACTGCAACCCATCAATTTCCTTCCCTACTGCAACTCATCAACTTCCTTACCACTGCAACCCGTCAATTTCTTCACCACTGCAACCCATAAATTCCCTTACCACTGCAACCCATCAATTTCCTTCACCACTGCAACCCGTCAATTTCCCTCACCACTGCAACTCATCAATTTCCTTACCGCTGCAACCTGTCAATTTCCCTTCACCACTGCAACCCGTCAATCCCTTCACCACTGCAACCCGTCAATTCCCTTCACCACTGCAACCCATCAATTTCTTCACCACTGCAACCCGGTAGAATTGACGTGCAGGTAGATTAATGGAGGTAGAGGCGAGTAGATAGATGGAGTAGACGGTAGATTAAATTACAGGTGTTGGGAAAATTACGAATGGGCAACTTTTCACCCACCGTCACGCAATGTTGTTTTGTTGTTGTTGTTGTTGTTGTTGTTGTTGTTGTTATTGCTTTTGTTGTTACTGTTGTTATTGTTTTTGTTACTGTTGCTATTGCTTTTGTTATTGTTATTGTTCTTGTTATTGCTTTTGTTGTTGTTATTGTTGTTATTGTTGTTATTACTTTTGTTAAACTGTTGTTATTGTTGTTGTTATGGCACACACACACACACACACACACACACACACACACTAAAGTTAAGTTTGATTAGCTATAGACAGATATAATTAAATAAAGATATGTATAGTTAGTTACAATTAAATGTCTGTCTCTCTGTCTGTACTGTGTTGTGACCTCTCCGTGACCCCGTATGACCTTAAGAGTGACCTTTAATAAAACACTGTTAAAAGTATCACTGTTGCTTTGTTTGTTTGTTTGTTTGTTTGTATTATATCTAGGTAAAGGGGTATGTATGTATGTATGTATGTATGTATGTATGTATGTACAATGAAACAAACAAACAAAGGAATGAAACAAACACAACAAAAACAAACAGACAGAAAAACTTAAACAAACCACCACTCTTGGATATTAAGAGAATAATGTGACCTAATTCTTCCTTGACGTACAGAACCACACACACACACACACACACACACACACACAGACCACCCAGGCGTATCGTGTCATCTAGCCAATCAGAGAGTGCTGTAGGTGGCGTCTTGGACTGTGTTTTCCTGATGAGGCGAACACCCAGAGCAGGAGTCAGTGGGGTCTGGCACACCTCACACAGACCACTACAGACCCTTCACAGACCCCTCCAGCCTCACACAGCCCCCCACAGACCCTTCACAGACTACTACAGACCCCTCCAGCCTCACACAGCCCCCCAACAGACCCTTCACAGACTACTACAGACCCCTCCAGCCTCACACAGTCCCCCACAGACCCTTCACAGACTACTACAGACCCCTCCAGCCTCACACAGCCCCTCACAGCCCCCACAGACTACTACAGACCCCTCCAGCCTCACACAGCCCCCCACAGACCCTTCACAGACTACTACAGACCCCTCCAGCCTCTCACAGCCCCTCACAGCCCCCACAGACCTCAGAAACCATTACCCCAGCCCCCTGACAGGCGGCCACAGAGGAGGCGGAGGGCAGGAGTGGCGGTGGGTGGGTGTGTTGTGAATGGGTCTCGTAAACTAGGGAGGTTTACTGCCCCCTGTCTATAATCTTAACCATTAAAATTGAATTATTCAGGTTAATTGGTATAACCTGACACAGGTATACTGGTATACCCCCCTGTAAACCACTCCTTCCCCTCTCCCTTCTCCCCTCACCTCCCTCCCTCCCTCCCTCCCTCCATCCCTCCCTCCCTCCTTCCCTCCCTCCATTCCTTCTCTCCCCTCACCTGCCTCCATCCATCCCTCCCTCCTTCCCCTTCATTCCTTTTCTCCCCTCTCCTGCCTTCCTCCCTCACTCCCTTAACATCCATCCTCCCTCCCTTCCTTCTCGTCCTTCTTTGGCCTCCTCCTCCTCCTCCTCCTCCTTTTCTCCCTCTGTCCCTCCCTCTCTTAGTTTTACGCCTCTTCTGTCTCGTTATTTCTTCCCTCTTTCTCCCTCTTTTTCCCTCTTTCTCCCTCTTCTCTCTGTTTTACACCCCACTCATAACCTCCCCCTCACTTCCCTCCTCTCTACCTTCCACTACATCCCCGTTCGTTTTCCTTTCCCAGCCTCTGTCCCATTTCCCCTCTCATCCCCATCCCCTTTTCTCTCCCTTCCCCTCCTTTCACCCACATCCTTTCCTCCTTATCACCATCCTTCCATTCCTTTTCTCCCCCTTTTCCTTTTCTTCCGCCTTTCATACATCCCTCCACCCTTTTCTTACTTTATTCCGGTCTTCTTCCCTCACTTCCCTTCCCCTCTTATTGCCTCTCTTCCTCTTCTTTCTCCCCCTTACCCCCTGCCTCCCTCCCTCACCCCTCGTAACACCCTCCTCCTTCTCTCCCCCCCCCCCCAGCATCTACACTTCCTTCCCTCTTCTCCCCTCATCTCGTCTCCTTCCCTCTCCTTCCCTTCCTCCTCTCCCTTCCCTCTCCTTCCCTCCCTCCTCTCCCTTCCTCTCCCCGTGCCATACACACATTACATCGAGCGGCTGTAGTAGTGGACAGTGAAGTCTCGTCTAAACCAAGTTACTTTTTATACACGTGACCCTTGGACCGAGGTCAAAGGTCAAAAGATACGGATTCTGAATTAGGCAGCCATATACAGTAGTCAGTTTAGGATACGTTAGGTTAGGTTAAATCCAGTGGTTAAGTTAGGTTAGGTTAAATCCAGTGGTTAAGTTAGGTTAGGTTAAATCCAGTGGTTAAGTTAGGTTAGGTTAAATCCAGTGGTTAAGTTAGGTTAGGTTAAATCCAGTGGTTAAGTTAGGTTAGGTTAGGTCCAGTGGCCGTTCTCACAAGACCTCAGTATAGGGAGGTGGTCGTTCCTGCAGGTGCCTGACGCAGGGGTGAGAAATGGATTTTATTGTGAAGTATAAAGGATAATGATAGTCTAGACACAGCGTAAGTCACTCCAGGTGTTTCTCTAATATACGCCCTCACACTGTGTTCAAATACGCACACCGCCGCGTACATAAACTACCAGCTATTGCGTCCTCCTGCGTATACCGACCTCCTAATATTGGTATACCTTTTACTTATAGAATTTTTACTTATTATTAATGTTTGTTATATAGCGAGCGTTATATATTTCGACCTCTTGCGTATAGAATGTTTGTTTATTACGGACACTCATATATACGGACACTGTATATTAAGACCGCTTATGTACATGTGTTTAGCGACCATTGTATATTACGAACTCCAGTGCATTTCAATCGACTACATATAGATTATTTGCCTATTACGACCATATAAGTATAAAGTCCAACCATACACCAAAAATTTACAGTAGGTATATAATGATAGCCTGTGTATAGCGACCATGGACGACGACTTCTACAGAGACAGAAAGAGACAGACAGACAGACACAAAGAGAATGTGAACGTGATTGTGTGTGTGTGTGTGTGTGTGTGTGTGTGTGTGTGTTAACCTGTTTGTTTGTGTGTGTGAGTCTTTGTAACAACAGCTGAGCCTCTGTCTTGTTTATACTTTATCTCTCTCTCTCTCTCTCTCTCTCTCTCTCTCTCTCTCTCTCTCTCTCTCTCTCTCTCTCTCTCTCTTTGCAACCTACCCAACACTTCATCCGTTTATTTCCCCTCTGTCTGTCTCCGCCTTCCGTCTACTGTCATGCATCTGTCTGTATTGATTCCCCCTTCCTTCCCCTCACCTCCCCCCTCTCTACTACCTTCCATTCTCCCCTCACCTTCCCCCTCCCCTCTACCACTTGACAATCTCCCCTCCCCTATCTTCCTCATCTCCCCTCACTCCCCTCTACTCTCCTCTACCAGCAGTGGCACCTAGTCCAGGCTGGGTCGTGGCACTCCTCCCTGATGGCATCACCTAGGAGACCCTCCTCCCAGTGCCACACTAATTAACCTCACCTGGGCACCCCACCTGTCCGCCTTCACATTAAGTTGGTTGTCACGGTGAGAGAGAGAGAGAGAGAGAGAGAGAGAGAGAGAGAGAGAGAGAGAGAGAGAGAGAGAGAGAGAGAGAGAGAGTGAGTGTGTGTGTGTGTGTGTGTGTGTGTGTGTGTGTGTTGTCTTGATTCTATACGAGAGGGAAACTAAAATAGAAACTGGAAAGAAGGAAACAGAGAAGTGGAGGTAAAGGAACACCAAACGATAGGAAGGAAGGGAAGATAAGTGTAGGAAACTGGGAAGAGGGAAATAACCTAACCCAACCCAACCTAATGTAGTGCAACCTATTCTAACCAAACCTGACCTAAGATAACCTAACCCAACCCAACCTAATGTAGTGCAACCTATTCTAACCAAACCTGACCTAAGATAACCTAACCCAACCCAACCTAATGTAGTGCAACCTATTCTAACCAAACCTGACCTAACATAACCTAACCCAACCCAACCCAACCCAACCTAATGTAGTGCAACCTATTCTAACCAAACCTGACCTAACATAACCTAACCCAACCCAACCTAATGTAGCGCAACCTATTCTAACCAAACCTGACTTAATATAACCTAACCTAACCCAACCCAACCTAATGTAGTGCAACCTATTCTAACCAAACCTGACCTAACATAACCTAACCCAACCCTACCTAATGTAGTGCAACTCTAGTCTAACCAAACCTAACCTAACCCAACCCAACCTAATGTAGCGCAACCTAATCTAATCAAACCTGACTTAACATAACCTAACCTAACCTTGGCCTCCTGATCACCCTGACATCGTCATTCATCACTCAGAGGGGCGGTGGAGCGGCAGTGGGACTATAGTGTAGGTGTTCCTTGATTAGGGGCGCCCACGACAAGGAGGAGACACCCACGACAAGGAGGAGACACCCACGACAAGGAGGAGACGCCCACGACAAGAGGAAGACACCCACGACAAGAACCTCCATACGCTGTGAGACCTGACCCGACCTGACGAGACTTTACATCAACAGTATCTGACGAAGGAACTCCCTATGTGCTGACGAAGATGTGACGTTATCAGGCGAGATCTTGAGCGGTGTGGATCGTATCAGCTGAAAGACTTGACCCTTATCTGAGGGACGATTGCCATGCAGGACCTGTCTATTGAGGGCACTTGTCCCAATCTAACGGACGATTGACCCAGGAGAGAGATGGACCGCGTCTGTGTAACCTGTAGATTAGACACCCCAGCTTATTTCACCTGTAGATTAGACACCCCAGCTTATTTCACCTGTAGATTAGACACCCCAGCTTATTCCACCTGTAGATTAGACACCCCAGCTTATTTCACCAGTAGCTTAGACACCCCAGCTTATTTCACCTGTAGATTAGACACCCCAGCTTATTTCACCTGTAGATTAGACACCCCAGCTTATTTCACCTGTAGATTAGACACCCCTCAGTTTATTTCACCTGAGGATTAACCACCCTAACGTTACCTGGGAGGGTTAGGTTAATCATTAATTGACATAAGCTGTGGTGTCTAATCTACAGGTGAAATAAGCTGGGGTGTGTGATATACAAGTGACAAACTGAGGTGTCTAAGCTACTGGTGAAATAAGCTGGGGTGTCTAATCTACAGGTGGAATAAGCTGGGGTGTCTAATCTACAGGTGGAATAAGCTGGGGTGTCTAATCTGATGGGTTTATGGTCCGGAAGATAACGGAACTGTATACAAGACCCAAGTGTTATGTGCCTTCAGGAGTGTCACCTACTGCTCCTCCTCCTCTTCCTCCTACGCCTCTTCCTCCTCCTCCTCCTCCTCCTACTCCTCTTCCTCCTCCTCCTACTCCTCTTCCTCCTCCTCCTCCTCCTCCTGCGTTTGAAACCCATCACGTCATCTCAGTAAAATGTGCACAAGTGTTAGATCGTTATCGACACTCATTTTTAAAGTGAAAAAGTGCATCATGTCAGTCACGTCATCTCAGA
>CAUDMG010000748.1:2165000-2377500 GCA_958450375.1 Homarus gammarus | reverse complement strand
TGGCCTCCTCCTCCTTCTCCTTTTCCTTGAACCTAGTCGCACTCCCTTCTTCTCATCTTCCTGTTGTTGTTCCTCTTCTTCTCTTTCCGTCTTCCTTCTTCTCCTCCTCCTTCACTTGCTCCTTACATCACTATATACACTGTGTTTATATTCCACATAGCCGTTGTTTACTTTGGGTGTTGTTCATCTACACATACACGCTTCATAGTTCCCTTAAACACACAGACATGTAAGTAATCACAAACAACCACTCGAGACGTGTTGGGGGGAAGGGGGAAGTTAGATGGACCTAACCCCCCCCCACCCTTCTCCACTCCCTCCCTCTCCAGTTTACACGCGGTGCCACGCCCCCTTCTCTCTCCCCTTTCACCCCCCCCCCTCGTCCTTCCACCCCTCTCCTTCCTACTCTGCACGCGGCCACGCCCCCCTCCACGCCCCGTCTCCTCCCCACTGCCTCCCCTTCCTCTCCTCCCTCCCCTTCTCTCCCCCCTCCATCCTCTTCCCTCCTCCCCCCTCCCCTCCTTCACATGCAGCATACACACACGCCAAAGGAGACATTTCTTCGTTTCCACGACTGTGTGTGTAGGTGTGTGTGTCCGTGTGTGTGTGTGTGCGTGTCTGTATGTATGTGTGTGTGTGTGTCACGGGAGGTTGCGTGTAAACGTGAGAGTTGCAAATACTGTAATTGCTACTTGTGGCGTGGTGGCGAGCTGGTTCCCCGCCGACACACACACACATATCTACGAGTACACCTAATGACATACGCACACACACTTGTTCAAGACGTAGACGCATCGTTAAGGTGATATCCGACACCAACGTACTCCCAGACGCATTGTGCCCAGCCGTTGAGCGTTACAGGAATCGCGTAATCCGAACACAACGTCAACGCACATGGAGGAAGTTAATAAGACGTGTATGGCGTTGGCGTCGGACTTGGCGTCGGACGTGGTGTTGACGTCGGAGAAACACACGTCCACGTACGTCAGCTCTCATCATCCCTGAAGACTGACCCGACGATTGTTTTACTCCCGTCAGCCCCCATCACTCCTGACTTCTGACATGACGGCTCTTGTACCTCCGTGAGCCCTCATGTCTGATGACTCTCCTGGCTGACTGTAACACCAAAAAATAACTTTACGCTAAGACCTTAATTTAACTGCATAGATAGATAGATAGATAGATAGATAGATATACACTTACAGTATATATAAGTATTCAGTATACACAAACAGTGCCAGTAAACAAACAGGGGTAAACAGAATCAATTGTTTTCATTCGTATTGATATGTTTATATGGTCCCAAGTTGTATCATCATCACCACCATCATCATTATTGTTTTTATCATCTTCATCATCATCATCACCACCACCACGCTACTATCATCATTATCATCATAACTACTACCATCACCATCATCACCACCATCATTACCATCATCACCACCATAATTATTATCATCATGATCATCAACCATCATTATCATCATCATCAACATCACCATCATCAACATCGCCACCACTCCCATCATCATCATCATCATCATCATCATTATCATTATCATCATCATCCCCACCATCATCGCCACCACCATCATCACCACTATCACCATCACAAACCACCATCATCACCACCACCATCACCACCACCATCATCACCACCACCATCACCATCACCACCACCACTATCACCACCATCACCTTCTTCCCCACCACCATCATCACCACCACAAACCACCATCATCACCACCACCACCACCACCACCACCACCACCACCACCACCACCATCACCACCTTAAAGAGATAAATCCCCCCAAAAATAAAATTAAAATCGTTCACTTTACCTCTGAACACTATCACCTGTCACCTGAGATCATTAACGTAGGTGGGAACAGGTGAGCACAGGTAAGGTGAGGCGGCCGTAAGTTAACCTTGTATTGTAAGGTCAAAGGCAAAGGCGTGGTCAGGTGAGGTCAGGTGAGGGTGATAATAAGTAATGAGCGGTAGTGAACGTGTTTTGTACAAGCCTGTGACACGTTATCCTCTGTCTGCCTGTCTGAGATCGATGACACCGGCGCCAGCATGTTGCCCTGGTGTGGTAGTGGTGGTAGTAGTGATGGTGGTAGTGACTGGTGGTAATCGTGGTATAATGATAAACGATAGTGGTGGTTGTGGTGATTTTGATAATGTAGTATCTGTGGTGGTAGTTGTTGTTGTTGTTGTTAGAGTTAATGGCGTGGTTAGTACCAGTGGTGGTGGTGGCATCAACCATAGTAACAATAGGAACAACTATAATAAGAGAACCATTCATTACTTTACGTGGTTGTAGTCGTAGTAGTGTGGTTGGGTGGTAGTAGTCGTAATAGTAGTTGTTTTATAGTATTAGTTTTAGTGGTAGTTATTGTTGTTGTAGTAGTAGCCTAGTTTAATTAGCGTGTCCTTGAGAGATCGTCTTGGAGAACTTGATCAACGTGACCTTGGAGAATCTCTTGGGGAACTTGATCAACGTGTCCTTGGAGAATATCTTGGAGAACTTGATCAACGTGTCCTTGGAGAATATCTTGGAGAACTTGATCAACGTGTCCTTGGAGAATCTCTTGGAGAACTTGATCAACGTGACCTTGGAGAATATCTTGGAGAACTTGATCAACGTGTCCTTGGAGAATATCTTGGAGAACTTAATCAACGTGTCCTTGGAGAATATCTTGGAGAACTTCATCAACGTGTCCTTGGAGAATATCTTGGAGAACTTCATCAACGTGACCTTGGAGAATATCTTGGAGAACTTAGTGAACAAGATACTCAAATACCCGAGAGACACAGTTCCCCAAAATCTTAAATTCTCTTGGAAGTATAAATTTCGATTCATATTTCCATTTAGTAATTCCAAAAGGCGAGGGTCGTAGGTGCCATGATGCTCAGGTACATCATACGTCCGCCAGTCAAATTATGAACCTTATCCCACTCCTCAGTGCTAGACGAACAGCTAATATTATCGTACTGCATTATGGCGACATCTTGCAACCGTTAAATTGTCCAGGTAAAATTGTTTCTCATTAATTCTGAACGATTTACCTTATAAAACTATCTCTTAACCGGCAGTCTCTTAACTGTCGGTGTTTTGTTTACACTCGAACTGGATACATTTACTCAAAATTAACCGAAACTGATTTATTCGCCATAAAAGTCTTTTGTTTACAATAGCTTCCCGCGGTGTTGCCATATGGAGGGTTGCTGTGGCGTGTTAGTTGCCAACTTGTTACTTTAGTTGGTGGATCCATCAGTGGGTCTCTTTAACGGGTGATAATGGTGATGGTGGGCGTGGTGGAGGCTGGGCAAATGGTCAACCTATTATATTGTTGTGTAGTACCTCTTATGACGCCGTGTTATTCATGTGTACAGGCGCCATTATCCCTTTATCGTGGTGTTATATGGTGGTGTTTTGTGGCGCCAGGGTCTCTCTCTCTCTCTCTCTCTCTCTCTCTCTCTCTCTCTCTCTCTCTCTCTCTCTCTCTCTCTCTGAACCTCATCTTTACACACACGTACAAACACACACACACACACACACACACACACATGCTTCATTAACAGCTCGTTAGGACTCGCCAAACGACCGTCGGGCGAGGCTGATGGTCCAATTTCACTCGAGGACCACAAGAATATTAACACCAGTGGTGGTACTGTTGAGGGAGCTAAAAGAACCCCCTCCCTGCCACCCCTCTCCCTGCCACCCTTCTCCCTGTGAATGCTCTCCCTGCCACCCCTCTCTCTGCCACCCCTCTCCCTGCCACCCTTCTCCCTGCCACCCCTCTCCCTGCCACCCCTCTCCCTGCCACCCTTCTCCCTGTGAATGCTCTCCCTGCCACCCCTCTCTCTGCCACCCCTCTCCCTGTGAACTCTCTCCCTGCCACCCCTCTCCCTGCCACCCCTCTCCCTGTGAACTCTCTCCCTGCCACCCCTCTCCCTGTCACCCCTCTCCCTGTGAACTCTCTCCCTGCCACCCCTCTCCCTGTCACCCCTCTCCCTGTCACCCCTCTCCCTGTGAACTCTCTCCCTGCCACCCCTCTTTCCCTACCTCGTTCCTTGACCCTCACGGCACCTGGCGGTACTGTACCCTCCTCCCTCTCCCTCGATCTCTTGCCATCACCCCACAACCCCCACCATTACGCCAACAACCCCCACCATTACGCCAACAACCCCCACCATTACACCCACAATCCCCATCATCACCACAACCCCTACCATCACCCCACAACCCCCATCATCCCATCCCGGCCGCGTCCCATCCGTTTTTATGGGAAGGATGGCTGTAAGCTATCGATGGAAGGGAGGGGAATTGTTTTTATGAGGGAGGATGCTTGGGGAGCTGGTGGGGAGGATGGTTGGGGAGGAAGAATATAGGGGAGAGGGAAGGTGAGGAGGAAGGTAGGTAAGGAAGAGGAGGTGATAAGGGAGGGTGTGTGAGGTACGAGAGATAGAAGTGAAGTTCGGATAATTAGAGAGAGAGAGAGAGAGAGAGTCGTAGAAAGTAAGATTGAGTAAGCAAGAAGAAACAAAAAGAGAATAATAGAGAAAGTGAGATAAGTGAATAACACAAATGAGATAATTATAAAATTAGAAGCTGATGACCTAATTATTTATTTCATTTATTTTATTTTTTGAGAAGCCAGTAGAATGTCGTATCTAAAGGCCTCAATATACAGTCGAGTCTCAGTGTAATTTTGACCCCATCTTCTTTATGTGTTGTTGTGAATGAGACAATTAGATCCATTCACAGGTCAACAGTTAAAGAGGTATTTTTAAGTAACGAAGCAATTGAGAACCCGTACCCTGTAATTTGGGTTTACTTGGGATGGTTCACTGAATATATGTTTTGAACTCTGAACACTACTCTGAGCACCTAAAACCAGGAAATATTGAAATTTGAACACTACTGACCCGGTTCGACAGACCTTGAACTACCTCAACAAGGAAGTATTCTGAAGGTTCATTCTTAAAGTACACGCTAATCACTCTACATGAATGGACCAACTTTTTGCATGGTCTTCCATCAATGGCCAGCCGACCCCGCCTCTTTCATCCCGCTAAGATGTCCTTTATACGCCATTAGTTTTATAAAGAAGTTATTGAGGTTTCTGCCATAATGGTGCGCGCCTCGCCGACCCCTGTATATGATGATGATGGCGCTGAGGTGGTCATGTGGCGCTCGGAAATTTAGGTGTTGGGACTTTTGGTACTACTACTACTACTTTACTACTACTACTACTACTTTACTACTACTACTTTACTGCTACTATTTTACTACTACTATTTATTGTTACTCCCACCATTACTAATACCACAAGGGGTTACCACCGTACGCCACTACCCCCCCCCACCTTCTATTTTCCCCCCACCACCACCACTACCCCCCACACCACCACCACTACCCCTCTCACCACTACCCCCCCTCACCACCACCACTACCCCCCCTCACCACCACCACTACCCCCCTCACCACCACTACCCCCTCACCACCACCACACCCTCCCCTCACCACCACCACACCCTCCCCTCACCACCACCACCACACCCTCCCCTCACCACCACCACTACCCCCCTCACCACCACCACCACCACCCCCCTCACCACCACCACTACCCCCGTCTCCTCTCTCCACCAACACGTCTCCTTACTCCTCCCCTCCCTTCCCCTACCAACAAATCCCCTTCTCCCCCCATCTCCCCTCCCCTCCTACCAACACCTCCCCCAAACCTTCTCCTCCCCAACAAAATATCCCCTCACCCTTCCCCTTCCCTTTCCCCGAACAAAATGTCCCCTCCATCCCCCCCTCCTCTCTCCCCCCTCCCTCCCCCCTCCCCCACATTTCGTACCCGACACAATTTCTCTCTTGTTTTACACCAATAAAAAGATCTGTCACTGACGCCCCCCAAGGAACAAGGACTCTGATTGGTGGATCTACCTGGGAGGGGGGGGGGGGAGTGGAGGCATTTCTGTCCTTGATGAAAAACAAACACACAACCATTTTGACAGCTCTGTGTGAGGAGGGGAACAAAAACACGATTCATCCCAGCAGTCACGTCGAATCCAGACCTAACGTGTTGAGATATGTCGGTGGCGTGTTGTTGTTGGTGTGGTTGTTTTCGTGGTTGTTGTTGTTGTTGTCTTGGTTGTTGTTGTGGTTGTCTTCTTGGTTGTTTTTGTTGTGGTTGTTGTTGTTGTTGTTGTTTGTTTCGTGGTTGTTGTTGTTGTTGTTTTTATCGTGGTTGTTGTTGTGGTTGTTGTTGTTGTGATTGTTTTCATGGTTGTTGTTATGGCTGTTTCCGTGGTTGTTGTGGTTTTTATTGCTGTGACTGTTATGGTGGTGATTTTTGTTAGTATTGTAGTTGTTGTGGTTGTAGTTTCATTTTGTCTATGGTTGTTATAGTTGTAGTTTCATTTTGTCTATGGTTGTTATGGTTGTAGTTTCATTTTTTCTATGGTTGTTATGGTTGTAGTTTCATTTTGTCTATGGTTGTTGTGGTTGTAGTTTCATTTTGTCTATGGTTGTTATGGTTGTAGTTTCATTTTTTCTATGGTTGTTGCGGTTGTAGTTTCATTTTTTCTATGGTTGTTATGGCTGTAGTTTCATTTTGTCTATGGTTGTTGTGGTTGTAGTTTCATTTTGTCTATGGTTGTTGTGGTTGTAGTTTCATTTTGTCTATGGTTATGGTTGTAGTTTCATTTTTTCTATGGTTGTTATGGTTGTAGTTTCATTTTGTCTATGGTTATGGTTGTAGTTTCATTTTGTCTTTGGTTATGGTTGTAGTTTCATTTTTTCTATGGTTGTTATGGTTGTAGTTTCATTTTTTCTATGGTTGTTGTGGTTGTAGTTTCATTTTGTCTTTGGTTATGGTTGTAGTTTCATTTTTTTATGGTTATGGTTGTAGTTTCATTTTGTCTATGGTTGTTGTGGTTGTAGTTTCATTTTTTCTATGGTTGTTATGGTTGTAGTTTCATTTATTCTACGGTTGTTATAGTTGTAGTTTCATTTTGTCTATGGTTATGGTTGTAGTTTCATTTTTTCTATGGTTGTTGCGGTTGTAGTTTCATTTTGTCTATGGTTGTTATAGTTGTAGTTTCATTTTGTCTTTGGTTATGGTTGTAGTTTCATTTTGTCTATGGTTGTTATGGTTTTAGTTTCATTTTGTCTATGGTTGTTGTGGTTGTAGTTTCATTTTGTCTATGGTTGTAGTGGTTGTAGTTTCATTTTGTCTATGGTTATGGTTGTAGTTTCATTTTTTCTATGGTTGTTGCGGTTGTAGTTTCATTTTGTCTATGGTTGTTATAGTTGTAGTTTCATTTTGTCTATGGTTATGGTTGTAGTTTCATTTTGTCTATGGTTGTTATGGTTGTAGTTTCATTTGTCTATGGTTGTTATGGTTGTTGGAGTTGTTTGTTTATATAATTGATACTGTTGTCTTTCCTTGAGGGTATAAAAGTCTCTTAGATTTTCACTCCTACACTATATTGTATTTCCTCGTATGAATATCTGTATAATGTATATATGACGTATATTAGTGTATATTATGTGTATGTATAATGTATCCTATGTATATTATAGATGACAGTAGTGGTGGATAATATGTAAAGAGAATTAGTGTTTTGTTAATAGGTTGGTTTATTATAAGGAGTAGCTATTGGCTGTATGTGGGGGGGAGGGGGGGGGAGTAGGTGACGAAAGGGGTGAGGGAGAGGAGGAGAAAGGGGTTAAGAGGTGATGAGGAAGGAGTTGAAAGAAGAGGATAGAATGAGGAATGGGGTTGAGAGAAATGAGAATGGAAAAGGGTTTAAAGAATAGAGGGGTAATGAAAGGGTTTGAGAGAATGGTGTATAAGAAAGGGTTAAGAGAGGGAGAGAAAGAGTGGAAATAGAAAAGAAGAGAGGGGTGAGAGAAAGGGAGATTTTAAAGGGCCGGGAGAACAGAAGGTTGGAAAGAGATGAGAGAAAATGGAAATGGAATGGTTGAGAGAGAGAGAGAGAGAGAGAGAGAGAGAGAGAGTCCAAATAGGATATATATGTAACAATTTTATACATGTAGAGATAATAATATGTATTTTGTATTAGACACAAATGTATATAATGACACTATACATATGAATATTAATACAGTATTCATAATTATTTTCATTCTTAATTAAGGGGAATATATTTTTTTTTGTTTTTTTCTAATTTTTATTTTTGTTTCTTTACAGGTAAGTGAGGTGTTGATTAATTAGATCCAGGTGTGAGAGACGACGGTACTGTGAGTATATATGACTCTCTCTCTCTCTCTCTCTCTCTCTCTCTCTCTCTCTCGTTTCTTGTTAGCTTTGCTTTATTTACCATTTCTTCTTACTTCCCCAACTCCTTCTCCCCTTTCCCCAAATCCCCATACCCTTTTCATCCATCCCTTCTTCTCATCCTTCTTTCCCCTCCCCTTCCCCACCTCCCCTTTCCCTACCTCCATCTTCCCCCACTTGGCACCCGGACTATCACCACTCCCCCTACCCCATCTCTCCCTCCCCTTCCCCACCTCCCCTCTCCCCCCCCCTCCCTCCCTCCCTCCACCTGGCACCCTGACCACCACCACAACACCACCTGGCCAGCCTTACCTCACCTGTAATCACAAGGGTCACCTGGACATTACCTGGTATTGAGGCTCGCTGGTCCCTCCTTCATCAGCGCGGATCACCACCTTGGGGAACACCATCACCCTGCCCCCACGATCCTCTTATTAATTCGGTGTGTCATTATTGGCGTAATTAGTGGCGTTTGTCGGGGTCATTACGGGTCACGTTGGTTGTTGGTGTGATATATTGACTTTATTGGTGTTATTGATTGTCATTTGTGTATTTGTTGTGAAATGTTTGTGTGTTTGTTGTTGTTAAATGTTAATCTGTTTGTGTGTTTGTGTATTAGGTTGTACTAATCTATCATAAGAGTTTGTGAATTGTAAAACGTAAAACTCCGACATTGTGTTTGTGTGTTTGTGAATTCAGACACGAGATCTACGATACTGTGTTTGTTTTGTTTGTTTGTATATTAACTACAAGTTGTACTAGTTGGTATGTTTGTGTCTGTTACCATAATTTGTACTCCATTGTGCACTGTAACTATTTACTGTGTGGTGGGGAGGGGTGAGAGGGGCTGTGTGAGGGGAGGGGTGAGAGGGGAGGGTGAGAGGGGCGGGGTGAGAGGGGAGGGTGAGAGGGGCGGGGTGAGGGTGATGGGAGGGGTGAGAGGGGAGGGGCTGTGTGAGGGGAGGGGTGAGATGGGCGGGGTAAGGGAAGGGATGAGAGGGGGGGTGAGAAGACAGGTGAGTGGGGCGGGGTGAGGGTGATGGGAGGGGTGAGAGGGGCGGGGTGACAGGAGGGGTGATAACAACAATAATACCACTGGTCACTGTGTCTTGGACGGGTTTACAAGACATAAAAAAAACACGTATTGTTGCCTCAAGTGACTGACCCATTGTCCAGACGTCCTCACCACCACCATCACTCACCATCACCATCACTCACCATCACTCTCCACCACCACCACCATCACACCCTACCACCACCATCACTCACCACCACCACCATCATCACCACCATCACACCCTACCACCACCATCACTCTCCACCACCACCGTTACACTTTACCACACTCCCCAACGCCACACCATCTTTTTTACCACCCACACTTCATCATAATGTATACAGCCTTAACAACATCAACCTAGAGAAGTCGACTTGTGAAAGAGACCTTGGGGTACTTGTAAGCCCGGACCTACAGCCAAGAAAGCAGTGCGTTAATGTTCGAAATAAGGCAAACAGAGTATTGGGTTTTATATCTAGAAGTGTAAGTAACAAGAGTGCAGAGGTCTTATTGCAATTATATCTTGCGCGAGTCAGGCCGCACCTCGATTATGCGGTTCAGTTCTGGTGCCCCTATTATAGAATGGATATAAATTCACTAGAGTCGGTGCAGCGAAGAATGACAAAAATGATTCCGGGACTTAGAAACCTTCCATATCAGGATAGGTTAAAGAAACTTAACTTGCATTCCCTAGAAAGACGAAGAGTGCGGGGAGATATGATAGAAGTATTTAAGTGGGTGAAAGGAATCAATAAAGGGGCTAGAGATAAAGTTCTTATAATATCCGAGCAGGATAGGACTCGGAGCAACGGATTCAAGTTGGATAAGTTTAGGTTTAGGAGGGAGATAGGAAGGAACTGGTTCACAAATAGGGTGGTAGACGAGTGGAACAAGCTTAGCAACTTTGTAGTAAGTGCGGGAACTCTGGAAAGTTTCAAAAGGAGGCTAGATAGATTCATGGATGATAGAGAGTGGTAGTAACTCTCGACAGGAGCTGCCATGCACAGGCCAACCGACCTATTGCAGACTCCTTATTTTCTTACGTTCTTATCACCACCATCACACTCTACCACACTCCGCAACGCCACACCATCTTTTTTACCACTCACACTTCATCACCACCTCCCTATCACCACCATCACACTACTTCCACCACACCACCTTCACTACCACCACGCCACAGCCACCATCACAACCCACCACATCCTTCCCAACCCTCATCACAGCCCCCACCCTACTCCACCTTCACCACACCCTACCCCACCGTCACCACACCCTACCCCACCGTCACCACACCACACCCTACCCCACCTTCACCACACCACACCCTACCCCACCATCACCACACCACACCCTACCCCACCCTAACCACACCACACCCTACCCCACCATTTTTGCGACGTCCCTAAAGTTGTGGTGGTGCACCGAGCTGGTCACCTTCACCCACCATAAAACTCCTTAAAAAAAAAGACCAGAATGAACCAGTGGGAAACACACAAAGGTTGTTCACGTCTTGGGTGGTAGAATCCTTTACCCTTAACACACCCTTTTTCCCTTAATACCCCTTTTTTTCCCTTAACACTCTTTTCCCCCCTTCCCAACCTTCCACCACAATTACATTTTCCCTTAGAATGACCCCCCCCCCCCTACCCCTTCCCATTCTTGGATTATACCTCCAGTTTTCCCTTTAAGAGTTTAGGGGATTTAGTTCTTGAAGGGTTTGCCCTGAAATGTTTACCAGGCCATAAGGGTGGGACAGGCGTCTATGAGGACAAGATGGGCGGCTGAGTCCTGGGTTTGGCCACTGGTTCGGGTGGTGGGTAGTTTGTGGTCACCCCAGGATGTCGTGGGCGGCTGCTTTGTTTAAGTGATCATCGGTGAGTCGTTATTAGAGGGTCAGAGATATTCATAGGTTGGTTGGTGAGTGGGCGTGGTGTCTCTGGAGGAGGGGAGAGGGAACTGTGTCAGAATGAGTGGGATTGTGTGAGAAGTGAAAGAGAGGTCAGAGATCACTGCACACCCGCCACTGTAGGACATACTGTACCTTGCCCGGTAATGAAGGTGAGGTGCTGCTGCCAAATGTCCACCACCACACTGTTTATCGCCTCCCCTTCCCCTCCCCTTCCTTTCCCTTCCTCTACACCTCTCCTCACTTCCCCCCCCCCTTTCCCCCCTTACTATACTGTACCTCACTATACGGGTCCCCATAACCCAACCCAACCCACCCCAACCCAACCCAACCTAACCTAATCAAACATAACCTAACATAACCTAATCTAACCTAACCTTGTGTATTTGATCTAGGAAATTCTCGTACCTCCATAAGGGTGATTATCTGTGACGTCAACAGAGGATTTTCGCCCTTAGCTAACATGTTAAATTAGTCGTAGTTATAACCTCCCCTCCTCTAGTTAGTTAAGGTTGTAAACTACCCAACGAAGCTGTTAGGGTCGCCAGAGATGGTCATGTGGTAGCAGTTATCCCCTAAGGACCGTGTGGTTGTGGTTGCGGTAGTGGTGATTGTTGTTGTGTTGGTGATGATTGTTGTTGTGGTGGTGATTGTTGTTGTGGTGGTCATTATTGTTGTGATGATGATTGTTGTTGTGGTGGTCATTATTGTTGTGATGATGATTGTTGTTGTGGTGGTCATTATTGTTGTGATGATGATTGTTGTTGTGGTGATGATTGTTGTTGTGATGATTGTTGTTGTGATGATTGTTGTTGTGGTGATGATTGTTGTTGTGGTGGTAGTGATTGTTGTTGTGTTGGTGGTGGTGATTGTTGTTGTGGTGGTCATTATTGCCGTGATGATGATTGTTGTTGTGGTGGTGATTGTTGTTGTGGTGATGATTGTTGTTGTGGTGGTCATTATTATTGTGGGATCAGCAGTGACATAAGCAAGTTTGCGGATGACACCAAAATAGGGCGGCAAATTAATTCAGGGCAGGATGCAAATGCATTACAGGAGGATCGAAATAAACTGCAGGGGTGGTCTGAAAAATGGCAAATGAAATTCAACACCAGCAAGTGCAGCGTACTTAATATTGGAAGAACAAATACTTATAATGTATACAGCCTTAACAACATCAACCTAGAGAAGTCGACTTGTGAAAGAGACCTAGGGGTACTTGTAAGCCCGGACCTACGGCCTAGAAAACAGTGCGTTAATGTTCGAAATAAGGCAAACAGAGTATTGGGTTTTATATCTAGAAGTGTAAGTAACAAGAGTGCAGAGGTCTTATTGCAACTATATCTTGCGCTAGTCAGGCCGCACCTCGATTATGCGGTTCAGTTCTGGTGCCCCTATTATGATTCCGGGACTTAGAAACCTTCCATATCAAGACGAAGAGTGCGAGGAGATATGGTCGAAGTATTTAAGTGGGTGAAAGGAATCAATAAAGGGGCTATAGGTAAAGTTCTTATAATATCCGAGCAGGATAGGACTCGGAGCAACGGATTCAAGTTGGATAAGTTTAGGTTTAGGAGGGAGATAGGAAGGAACTGGTTCACAAATAGGGTGGTGGACGAGTGGAACAAGCTTAGCAACTTTGTAATAAGTGCGGGAACTCTGGAAAGTTTCAAAAGGAGGCTAGATAGATTCATGGATGATAGAGAGAGGTCGTAACTCTTGACAGGAACTGCCATGCACAGGCCAACCGGCCTATTGCAGACTCCTTATTTTCTTATGTTTCTTATGTTATGTTGTTGTGATGGTTGCTGTTGTGGTGGTGATTGTTGTTGTGGTGATGATTGTTGTTGTGGTGATGATTGTTGTTGTGGTGATGATTGTTGTGGTGGTGATTGTTGTTGTTATTGTTGTTGTTGTAACTTCAGTAAATTAAGGAGGAATTTGGCAAGTGAATCAAAAGTGTTGAGGGTACGTTTTGTGTTCTTCTTCTTCTTCTTCTTCGTCTTCTTTTTCATCGTCTTCTTCTTCTTCTTCCTCTTCTTCTTGCTCCTCTTCTTCTTCTTTTTCCCCGTCTTCTTCTTTTTCTTCCTCTTCTTCCTCTTCTTCTTCCTCTTCGTCTTCTTCTTCTTCTTCCTCTTCTTCTTCTTCTTCTTCCTCTTCTTCTTCTTCTCCCTCTTCTGTTTCCTCGTCTTCTTCTTCTTCTTTGCTCGCCCTCCTCCTTTCTTTTTATATATCATCTCTCTCTCTCTCTCTCTCTCTCTCTCTCTCTCTCTCTCTCTCTGGTATAAGCTTTAGCAACAACAAATTTCCACTATAAACAAAGCCGTTTGAGCTGGGTCTTGATGGTGCTAAAAGCCTTCCACTAAGATTATATTCCGTAATGGCGCAGCGCTTTTTGGTGGTGGTGGTGGTGGTGGTGGTTGTGGTGGTTGATGGTGCAGTGGTGGTGGTGCAGTGGTGGTGGTGGTGGTGGTGCAGTGGCGGTGGTTGTTGGTGGTGCAGTGGTGGTGATGGTTGTTGGTGGTTGATGGTGCAGTGGTGGTGGTGCAGTGGTGGTGGTGGTGGTTGATGGTGCAGTGGTGGTGGTGGTGGTGCAGTGGTGGTGGTGGTGCAGTGGTGGTGGTGGTGGTGGTGCAGTGGCGGTGGTTGTTGGTGGTGCAGTGGTGGTGATGGTTGTTGGTGGTTGATGGTGCAGTGGTGGTGGTGCAGTGGTGGTGGTGGTGGTTGATGGTGCAGTGGTGGTGGTGGTGGTTGATGGTGCAGTGGTGGTGGTGATGGTGGTGGATGATGGTGTGGTGGTGGTGGTGGTGGTGGTGGATGATGGTGCAGTGGTGGTGGTGGTGGTAGTGCAGTTGTGGTGGTGCAGTAGTGGTGGTGATGGTGGTGGATTATGGTGCTCGTTAGGTTAGTTTAGGATACTTTAGGTTAGGTTAGGTTAGGTTAAGTCAAGTTAGGTTAAGTTAGGTTAGGTTAGGTTAGGTTAGGTTAGGTTACCGACCCTCCTGACTGTACTGATTGATTGGGTATAATAATAATAATAATAATAATAATAATAATAATAATAACAAAAACAACAACAATAACAATAATAACAAGAAAAATAACAACAATAATAATAATAACAATAATAATAATAATAATAATAACAACAAAAACAACAACAATAACAATAATAACAAGAAAAATAACAACAATATTAATAATAACAATAATAATAATAATAATAATAATAACAAGAAAAACAACAACAACAACAACAACAACAATAATAATAATAATAATAATAACAATAACTACAGCCCAGGGAATCATTACATTAAAGAAACAAACAATTACACCTCACTGTTGCTCGGGAAGAGGGGGGAGGGGGGGAGGGGGCACCTGACGCCTTGTTGATGATAAATTAAAATCCGAATATTAATTAAACCAGGTGAAGTAGAGGTAGTTATTAAGGAAGACCTAGTTAAGGGTCTTACCTGGTGATTGATGTTATTAGTTAGGGGTCTTACCTAACTCAATTTAGTCTCTATTATCTAACCTAACCTAACCTAGGTCTAATATAACTTATCGTAACCTAAAGTACCCTAATCTGACTTCCCTAACCTACCTAACCTTCCCTAACCTAACCTATCCTATCCTATCCTATCCTATCCTAACTTAACTAAAATACAACCATCTTATCAGTAACACCAGTATAACACAAACTCTCCGTTAAAACTTGGGGCTAACGGGAGTATAAGTAACGGACGTATCCGCTAATTATCCTACCCAGGCACCTCTTTGTAAACATTGGACTTGTACAGAATCTATTTTCACCGGGATTGGAATTTAGGAGTGTTTTGATAGGCTCTGAAGACTCAAAGATTCTTACGATAATTGTTTTGTTTTTTTACCTTAACTGAGAATTTAGAGAAGGAATTTAATCACAGTTGAGTCTCAGTGTAATTCCGACGCCATTATTTGCTTCATTTTTTCTTTTTATCATAATTTTTAAGTTTATCTTTAATTTCTCATCATTCCCATCAGTTCTTCTCTCTCTCATTGATTCTCATCTTCCTTTACTCCATTTTCCCATCACCTCCCCCCCCCCCCTTCCCTCCGTTGTGGATCATTAGGCTGGGTCAGGCATGACTGCTAATGAGCTCCGCCTGGGTGAATTAAGTCACCTGTACTCTGTAGAGCTTCCTGCCTCCACACCTGTTCACTTGCATACACGCCCCGACATACATACATACAAACAGGTACATACATACATACATACATACATACATACATACATACATACATACATAAGTCTGCCCTTCCATCTTTATACCCCGCATTCTATTATTTTTCTCTGTCTCGTGGAATCCTGTCGAGATTTGCCTTCACATATAAATACTGTTTCCTCTCTTGGTATTATATTATGGTCTGGTCTCTGCCGTAGAGTTCATTACCATACAGACATCTTCAACCAGTCCAATCTTAAAAACAACATGTGAGTTACGGTGCCTCTGATCGTATCATAGTTCAGTAATGGTTGCGTACAGTATAGTTGGCAATCGCATGGTCATTAGTAGTTAGAGTTAGTTAGGAGATATAAGTTATTATCCACAAACAGAAGAGTAACACCCTCTTTAAATCTTAATTACTAAACATTAAGGGTTCAATAATAACTAAACCCAACCATATGTATAATAACTACTACTTGAAATAGTTACCAAAAAACCTATGTATGGTAATTAGCTCCTGGGGGTAGTTAGGACATAGTTATAAACCTACACATACAAAAAACACAACACCCTATTTGAACCATTTAAGACGGCTCACTTAAAGGCTTCAATAATAGTGATTATAGTGGCCCAGGTGATATGTATGGTGATTAGCAGGTGAGATAAGGAAGCTTCAGGTGTATGCCAGGGAGATGAGGGCATTAGTCAGGTGGGCGGGTGTACCTGTAGGATGCCAGATGACGGAGATAACAGGTAGCAGCATCCAGGAGCAGGAGAATGAGGTTCTTGGTGTGTGTCTGTGTGTCTGTCTGTGTCTGTCGCTATTTAAGGATGTGTACTCGTGTGTGTGTGTGTGTGTGTGTGTGTGTGTTGGGTACATGTGAATATGTATGTGTTTATGTATGCATGTATGAATATATGTATTTTTATGCATCTCTCTATAT
This sequence comes from Homarus gammarus, assembly GCA_958450375.1. Taxonomy (NCBI): domain Eukaryota; kingdom Metazoa; phylum Arthropoda; class Malacostraca; order Decapoda; family Nephropidae; genus Homarus; species Homarus gammarus. The sequence goes on along the minus strand of CAUDMG010000748.1, from coordinate 2,361,057 downwards.
GTCAGTCGATTTATTTTAACTTCAGCCAAGAATACACACACACACACACACACACACACACACACCACATATGTATCAATAGATCTTGTACCACATCAAAGACACACGTGGCACGGGGGGGGGGGGAGGAGGAAGGGTTACCAGCTCGTTGATTAATCACAGTAGGTCAGAGAATCAGCTGATCAACCCAACACTATGATATCTCAATAGTCTCGTCTCGACTATATCTCACCATAAGGGTCAATGTGCTATAGCTTTCCCATGGGTTTTTCAGCCATAAGCGACTGTGTGGGTTAGCAGTGTCTTGGCCTCGAGGCTTGGAATTGGAGGATGCGACGGAAGGGGTCAAGACGGTGCAGTTCTGTGATGGGATTATCGATCACAGAGGACAATCAGAACCGCTGCTGTCGCACTGTCTTGCCCCCCTTTGGCTGTGGATTGGGAAACGGCTCAGGCAATTGGAGTAGTCCCAGATTCGGAAGGGGCTATTCAGACTACCTGGGCTATCCCTCTCGGGGCTGGTGGGGACTACTACCTGCGGAAGGGTTGGTAATAGTTAGTCATTAGGTGGTAATACTGCAGGATGTCTTAGTGGTTATTGAAGGATGTGAGTGTCGTGTTGGTAACTTATGTCATCGTTCTTATTAATTAAACGTGTACGCAGGTGTTTCTTATCGAATTATATATTTATTTATACCCCGTAGCAGGGAGAGTATATTATCGTCTGGCATTGTCTGTTTCTGTGTGTCTTGTGATGTCTGTCTGTCTGTCTTTGTATGTCTGTCTGTCTGTCTACCTGTCTGTGTCTTTGTATGTCTTTCTGTCAACGTCATTGTGTCTGTTTGTTTGTCTTATTGATATCAGTTCGTATTTCAAGGTTAATTTGATGTATTAACAGGTAACGCTACCTTATACTATTACCATACACACCATTAACAAACATCATTAACTCACACCATTACGTCGCGCCATTAACACCATTACGGACGGACGGACGGACGGACTGTTATTATCTCCTTGTGTATTCTCCTTTTCCTTCTTTTCTCTCTTCTTCTTCTTCTTCTCTTTTCTTATGGTGAGAGAGAGAGAGAGAGAGAGAGAAAGAGAGGTTTTTGCCAGGCACGAGGCACTGATGTGAGCCTTGATAACACCGCCTTGTTTGCCGAGCCACTTATAGCAGTCACGAGTGTGGGAGGAGGAGGAGGAGGAGGAAGGAGACGGGTAGAGGGAAGGAGAAGAAGAGATAGAGGGAGGGGGTGGATAAGGAGGAAAGGGAGGTATAGGAAGAGGAGGATAAGTAAGAAGAAGAGGAAAGAGGAAGGGGAAAGAAAAGAGGAAGGAGGAAGAAAAGTGGAAGGGGGAAGAAAAGTGGAAGGGGGAAGAAAAGAGGAAGGGGGAAGAAAAGAGGAAGGGGGAAGAAAAGAGGTAAAAGGAGAGAAGGAATGAGAGTAGGAGGAGAGGGAGAGCCCAGCAGCCTGTAACACCCCTATCACCGTCTGTTACAGTAGGATACAGGCCGTCACCGTACATCCTGCGGCGACACACCTGCACGGAATGACCAGGTGGGGGGGGGGGGGTGGGAGGGTGGAACGAGGCCATTCGCTACAACTACAACGATCGTGGGGAGAACGGCGGCAGTAAAAGGGTTATAAAGTAATGTGATGGCTCGTGCCCGCTGCTGAGATATACACAAGTGGCACCCTGGAAAACTGGCACCCTGGAATAGTGGCACTCTGGAACACTGACACTCTGGAATAGTGGCATCCTGGAATTGTGACACCATGGAACACTGGCACACTGGAATACTGCCCTGGAACACTAGCACCCTGGAATACTGATACTCTGAAACACTGGTACTCTGGAACACTGGCACCCTGGAACACAATGGCACCATGGAACACAGGGGTCCAATAGGATTTGAACTTATTAGAAGTGAAACCTATTAGGATAAGGGGCCTATTAGGACAGGGGGCCTATTTGACCAACCACCCCAAGTGGTATCCCGGCCTTGCTCGTTAATACAGACTTAGAATGATTTTAATTTAGTTAACACATAATTACACACCTCGTTAATTAAGATGACAAGACAGTGAGACATAAATGGACTTCTTATGTCTCATTTAATTGCTCTTATTACATATTGAGTGCCTTATTTATATAGGTATTTATTTATGTTTTTATTATGTGTGTGTGTGTGTGTGTGTGTGTGTGTGTGTGTGTGTGTGTGTGTGTTTATGTAGGAGTGAGGGAGTGAGTGAAGGATGAGGTGTGAGAGAGGGAGAGAAGAAGGGAGGGAGAGTTACTTTTAGAGACCCGACTCTCTCTCTCTCTCTCTCTCTCTCTCTCTCTCTCTCTCTCTCTCTCTCTCTCCTTAAGTGAGTCAGACACATCCTTACATATCAACTTATAAAAAAACATTACTTAGAATGATTTAAGAACCCTTGATAGTGTCTTAACTTAAGAAAGACAGACGTGTTCAGATATCCACTTAAGGGGAAAAAAATGTTGTAAGATCATTCCCTAATCCGAGTGTAAAGGTTGATGCAATAGAACAAGTCAACATTAACAGTCATATGAGAATGGTGGTCCCTTACATGTGTGTGTATAGCTGTGTACGTGAGGTTTATTATGTGTACCTAGTCTTATATACACACACACACGGTTTTATATACTCCTCCAGAAGTCTCTACACATACGGCTCCCCCCCCCCCCCCGTATCCAGCTCTGTCCTAATTTGCATATTTGTGGGGTGCGGCGGCTGAGTGGATACAACCCTCTCTTCCTTCCCTAAGGGTCACTGGTTCATGACCTAGGCGCCCACAGTCCACCCAGCTGTTAGGGAGGTGAAGGAGACCCTGTGTAATGTCGACCCAACTGCCTCCTTATGTATAGTGTTTTGTATCATCATCATCATCATCACCACCATCATCATCATCATCATCATCATCATCATCCCAGGAGTCCAGTGAAGACAAAGGTGGAGAGGCACTGGAGGGAAGTACGGCAGGTAGATGAGGTAAATAGGCCGGCCTGGCACCCCCTGGCACCCCCTGGCACCCCCTGGAACCCCCTGGCACCCCCTGGCACCCACTAACACATGACTAACAGATTACTTGATTAAAACCCCCCTTTTTACCCCCATTTTAATATCCCTTTTCTTACCTGGCCTCCCTGGTGTACCTGCAGACCTTCCACTAATTGACTAGGCCTTTTAATCGTGTCAAAATTCTCAAAAATCGTTCGTGATAATCGTCTAAATTACATACCTTTTTTTTTTCATGTTTAGATTATCAGAAAATCGTAGATAATAATCGTGTTTTAAATCTCAATAAAATCGTGGATTCTTTTTATTTATTTTAATCCGAAAAATTCTTGAGTTTGAGAATGCATATATCTGATTTACTTACAATACAATGGTGGCGGTCAAAATTAGGCAGAAGTTACGTTGAGATTCTACCTTGAATGTACTAACCTTTGAGAATCCATCTACCTTTGGACTTAAGTGAGTCAGGTAGATGCGTCCTCACTTACGAGTAAAAAAAAATCGACTTCGAACCTCAGTGTGTAGTTAAGTAGCGGCTTGTTGACACCTGGGTGATGTATAGTGGTGTTGGGTGACTCTCTCTCTCTCTCTCTCTCTCTCTCTCTCTCTCTCTCTCTCTCGTGATGTAGTGGTATTTTAAGGCTACTCTCATGGCCACCTCTATCCCCACGCTAATACCCCCCCCCCTACCCTCATCCTCTATTCCCGTCCCTTACTCCCGTCCCCCACGCCCACGACACGTCTGCCAAGCCATCATCAGTTCGTGTCGTCCATTTGGTTCGCCTGATAGACAGTGAAGGTAATTGACGCCGACAGTCACCTGCCCATAGATAGTTGATTGATAGGTGAGAGACTGAGTGGTAGGTGTGAGTCATGTCTCTCTCTCTCTCTCTCTCTTTCTCTCTCGTGATAAAGAGACGAATAAAGACAGACAGACAGACAGACACTCCAGATCAGGCCATCAACGACACCTGTCCATTAGCTCTTAATTGATTTTTTTCCCTCAGGTACGATAAAGAAGTAATTTAGTCATTACGTGAGATATGTTTTCACTCTCAGCCTCACCACCATTACCTCTGTTGGATCTCAATTCACAAATATTCTCACGTACGTTAACTATGACTCCCTTAACTGGTGCTATGAACTTATGTGCTTTAACCTACGACAGTTTTAAAGAAGCCATACAAACACTCATTACATTGGGAAGAAACATTTTAGGATTAGGTTATCGTTTGACCAACAGCTTTAACTAAACTTACCTTGCAACACTCCTTTACGAGTTATCATATCAAGAATTTCTGCTAATACAGTTTAAATTATATTCACTTCAGTTCTGCCATTTGCCATTCATACCAAAAGTTTGATTTAGTTAAAGTTGTGAAAAAAAAAGGACTTAACGTGATGTTGGATGAGCGTGGCCTCTTGGGTGACGTGACCAGCCAGCCATCACCATTAGATTTATTTCTCTCTCTTTCACCGCCAATTCATCCACATTAACCACTGCTTATCGGCCTAAAATGGTTATCGTGTTTGTGATTGTCGGTGGTTTGAATATTAAGCGTTTAATGACTCGCTGCCCTGGGAAATTGTGTTACAAATGAGCTGTTGCAATTTCAAAATAATCTCAGTCTAATTTATTTTCCCCTTGTCAGCCAAGCATAGTCTATAATTATCGCTCCAGGAATATCACTCTTAGCTCAAATTCGTGACCATTATTCCCGAAATAGTTAAAAGGCTTAAGTAGACAATTTATTTTTGTATTTTATTTTTTTTTTTTTTCCTCCACTTATGAACGTGGCGCCGAGTGATGTTGCCGTCGCGTGAGCCTCATTAAGTGGGGGATCAACATCAAAAGTGGACAGGTTAATACCGGAGACTTGAGTGATTACGTGCGGCCGAGTCGTGAAGCTTACTTACTTTGCGGAGATTAATTTGAGGATTTTGGAGAAATACTAATTTGTAAATGCGTACTCTAAAAATTATTAAATAATTAAATGACAGAATTCGTTCGGTCGATTGGTCAGTAGGCTGTCAGATGTAGAATGATTATTGTATTTCTTTTATTCGTATATTTATAAATCGGATATAACTTTTTGCGTGATTTATATGGTTTATAGTTCAACTCAAGTTTTGGTCTCATAAGGTAGGCCTTTTTTCTAACACTAATGCAGGAATTCCTCACTTAATGTAGAAATTCCTTGCTGAGGTGTACAAGGAATCCCTCACTTATAGGTTAGCCCAGCCTCGTCGACCACTCCCCCCTTCCCTTGTTGCTGCCTCGCCTCTTATCCTCCCCTGGACTTTCCTTTACTTTTCGTCTTATCCTTCTTACTTCTTTATCCTCCTCTTACCCCTAAACATCCATCCATCGTCCTCCACTGCTACATAACCCATTCTCTCTTATCCACAGTAATCCTCAGCCTGGCCAACCTCGCTAACACCTCCCATCCCTCCTCCCTCACGCACAACACCCCCACCTGCCCCTCCCTCCACTCACCTCACCTGCCCCTACCTCCACTCACCTCACCCCCACCTGCCCCTACCTCCACTCACCTCACCCCCACCTCCCCCTCCCTCCACTCACCTCACCCCCACCTGCCCCTACCTCCACTCACCCCACCTTCCTCAACATTCTCCACAATACTGCTGTTAGTAGAAGTGTGTCTGAAGTTTGTGATCCTTCTTACGGTTTATGTTAAGTGTCAGATAGAAATATCCGTAAGTCTTTCAAAAAGAAATTTCAACTTATGTAAGTTTTTGTATTAAAAGTTTTTGACACGAAAATAATGTAAAATATAGTGTTATTATACGTATGAGGTGGAACACTTAAAATGCTGTTGGATTTACAAAACTGTGATTTTTTTTATTATGTAACAATATTGGATCTTTAAGTTGTGAGCTCGGGTGTCAAATGACGTCTTATGTATATTTGTTGTGTTTTCTTGTTGAAAAAAGTTCACAGGTGTCTTATTAATTATGAAATATTATGGTGAATTATTAAAAAGGGGGATACATAGAAATACAAATGTCAATAATTTTCTGTTTAATGGTAAAAACATTTTAAGACTCATGAACCGCTGGCCGACGACGCTACCTATACAGTTGTAAGGATTGGGTGGGTGGAGTCAGTCGTTGGTGGTTGAGGCGTGTTTAACACTAAATTTACGCCATAGGCACCAAGATAATCATGACCCGTGAGGGACAACACTAAACAGTGTTGGTAGATCAGACAGTGAGCCAAAATAAGTGAAAATGTTAAGGCAGCAGAAGTTGTCAGCTAATCGTGATCCACATTACTTGTTTTGCTGCTAGACACTTTACCTCGACTTATATACGACAAGAGAATAAGAATACCCCTACTATTTACATCCTCCTACTACCGTTAATATTAATACCTTGGAAACCTGTCCCCTCTGCCGGCTACTAAAGATTATTAATATTAGTGAATCAGTTACTCAATCAAGTTGCACCTCACCTACCTCAGAAGACGCCAAGATAACCACCTTATTTATGTACGGTATAACGTCTCTTTTTCTTGGTTAGATCAGTTCCCCTTAAAACCAATTCAAGGTAGACTGACGTATGTACCTTATCTGACGTCTTCTTGGCGTTGATTCTTGGGGCCTCGTCCGACCCTCAGGCTGATCAACCTAACCTAACCTAACCTACCTGCTGCCCCACAACCCACATCCTCCCACACCCTGGTTGGTCTTGGGTGGTTTTTTTTATCATACTTCTCATTTAGAATCTTTGACCTCCCAGTGTTGTTACTTAAACATCTTTGGTTACAGGTGTCTGAGTAATGCCTCATTATGTCCACACTTCATTCTCTAACTGTTCATAATTACCTGTGTCTACCTTGTACTTACTGTCCTGCATCTGAACATAAGCCAGGTAGAGTCCAGGTAACTAATTAATGTGTTCACCTTTTTTTCTTTACAGTCCTGCGTCGGTACTTTGAGGAGCCGCCGTACTCAGAGTCCGTCCCGCTGGAGCAGCATGTGGAGCTCAGGTGTCTGCCCCCTATAGGTCGACCTCACCCCACCTCCACCTGGCTCAAGGACAACGTGCCCATCAACTTCGACCTCCTCCCCAGCTACAAGTGAGTCACTCGACCTGTGTCCTCCTGGTGGTTGTGAGGCCGTCGATCTCCTCGTGTGTCTCACTCACTGTGTGGCGGCCTGTGGTGTAATGGTCATCATCCTCGCCTCGCAAGCGAACGGACCCGGGTTTGATCCCCGGGCAGGGTGAAACTATGGGCAAGTTGCTTTACGCCATTTGCCTCTGTTTACCCAGCAGTAATTGGTAACCTGGATGTTAATCGATTTGCGGATCGTATTCCGGGGGTAATGGTTAGCCAGTGCAGTTGGCGAGATGTCCGGTCTTCTCGGACTATTTCTTGACACTGGGTCATGCAGCTCGTTAACTTAGGGTGTGGTTGTTGTGTTGGCAACAGCTTCTACACCTTAAACAAATTCACACCTAGGTGGCCCTTGGGCCGGCCATCCTTGTTACACGAGGGGCAACCATCATTTATTTTTTATATGTGGGTGTGAATCACCTTAAGAATTATCCCTAGCTTACTTCCGCCTTAAGATTAATCACCCTAACGCTAATTTAACCTAATCTAAATCTAACAACCAAACCTAATCTAACTTTACGTAACCCCCAAATGAACAAGGGGCTAATCTTCAGGTGAACCGACAGCACTTATGGCGTCTGTAATAAAGATTAGATTTAAGAGTTCTACCATAGTTAGATGTTACAGGTAAGATAGAGTTATACGACTGGCTGCATCAGATCCTTTATGAATAACTAGAAATCCTTGGTCAAATAGACTCCAATCCAAATAGGCCTTCCAACCTAACCTAACCTAAGATTTGGGCTACTGTTAAGTGACACAATACTAATGGATCTCTTATCAAATGTGTCCCAAAATTGGTTAAGTACTTTGAGATCTATTAACATTGCTGACACCTATGAACATTAGGGCTTATTTGGCCAGTTTATTTATTTTTTCACTTAACATTATTCCGATCATCTGTTTCAGGATTTCTTCTGAAGGATCTCTGCTGATCCTGTCGGCTCGGCCTGAAGACTCCGGGAACTACACCTGTGTGGCGGAGAACGTGGCGGCCAAGAGAGTGTCCGACCCCGCCGTGCTCAAGGTGTATGGTGAGTACCTGACCTCCTTCTGCTGGTGGGTCAGGGAGCCCTGGGCTCTAGTAGGCCCTGACCTGACCTGACCTAACCCAACTCAACCCAACCTAACCTAACCTAATTTAACCTAATTTAACCTTTCCCAAACCGATCTAACCTTGTGTAACCCAACCCGTTTGATCTACACAGTAGTCGCCTTTTTTATAGAAGAATCTTACTAAAGGTACACTGCCCTTACTAACATCATCACTATAACAAAACATTTCATTGTGCCATATTTGTTATTACAACTCGCGTATTTATTGCTAGTGTAGCTGAAGGGGCGGTACAAGTAAATATCCATCTGTATTGACGGTACAGTACAAAGGTCTGTTGTAAAATTGTGATAGAAAAAAAAGTACTGTACCCGAAATGGTGTAACAATAAAGTGCTATGGTTGTAGTAAGGGTTGCTGGTCAAGGGTCATCACTGCTTAAAGAAGACCTTACATCACTGCTACACCTTCGTCTTGAAGTTGTTGTATAGTTGAAAGACATGACTGGGATATTCACGTTCCAACAACTCATCCCTTAACAGCATTTACACTCTCCTGTGTTTAAAGACAAAAAACAGAATGGGTCCCAAACTGCCACCTTGCGGAACGCCACCATAGTAATTACACAGCCATCGTGAATGTTAACATAAAAGGGAATTGGACCCAAATATCCACCTTGCGGAAACGTCACCAAAATCCCCCCAAAGCTGAGGGAAGAACTTGTGATAGTCCCAGGATGAAGCGTGGCATGACCCTGAGTGTGTATTGTGGACACGGAGTCTCATCAGAGCCACTGAGGACCATCACCACAGCCAGGAGGAAGATGACAACGATGATTTAAGCCTTATTTTAAAGGTGAAGTCTCTGTCTTGTATACTCGTCTGTCTGATACTTGTATCAGATAACTGACCCATTGTTTTGTGTCTGGTGGTCTGATGGGCAAGCGATTGTGTGGTGGAGAGGGATAGTTTATGCTCTCACGTCGAATAGATTAAAATAGATTACCAGGGAATGGGTTTCGAGAGTCCCTTCATCCTTATTCATGGCGGACTGTGGCATTAAAGGAGTATTTCTGACGTCGGGAGGCGGGTGTGAGGAATCGCCATGATGTCGGTGTGTGTCAACAGACATTCATCACGGCGGGTGTCAGGGGGGAAGTGGGTGTCAGGGGGGGAGGTGAGAGTCAGGGGTAGGGGAGGCGGGCGTCTTCAGAGCGGGATGTTAAACACGGCATCCTCATTACCTTGTGTGTGTGAGTGAGAGAGAGAGAGAGGTGGATCGGATAGTCACTCTAGTGTGCGTACGTCGGTTTGTTTATGTGTATTTGTCTAAATTTTTGCTGTGTATGACTGTTATTGGTGTGTGTGTGTGTGTGTGTGTGTGTGTGTGTGTATGCTATATTTGTGTCTCTTTTAGTCTGTGTCAGTATGTGTGTCGACCAATCACATACAAGACAGCTGGAACAAGAGCAGTAATGGGACGCCTCATCACCCCACCACCCACGGCCCGGCCTCAGTACACGCAATAAATGTCACTCTCCGTCGCTGAGCATCAAGCCCGAGTACTGTGTGTTAACCGAGGGTGACGCACTTACTGTCTCTCCGGGGAGCTCAAGGTGCCGAAACTTGGACGTATCATCACCCCGCGGAGGAGCAACGGTACAATAACATCCCAAGACATAGTAACGGTACAGCAACATCCCAGCGGTACAGACAACCCTCATGACAGCGTCCCAGGAGGATCATGGGTGTGGGGGAAGGGGAGGGAGGACGTCGTCTCCACCGAGCCGAGGATCCGTCAGAAGACAGACAGCCGTCAGTGACAGGAGCCATTAGCTGTCCTCATCCCTCTTCCCATGTACGGGCGTGGGCCACTCAGAGGTCTGGCGGGGCCCCCCACTCTTAAGTGCGGCTCCCCACCACCAGTCTGGATTCTTCAAGATTCGTACTTTGAATTATCGGATCACGTGAAGATTAGGCAACCCCCCTTCCCTCAGCTTATGGCAACCCCCTTCCCTCAGCTTATGGCAACCCCCTTCCCTCAGCTTATGGCAACCCCCCTTCCCTCAGCTTATGGCAACCCCCTTCCCTCAGCTTATGGCAACCCCCTTCCCTCAGCTTATGGCAACCCCCTTCCCTCAGCTTATGGCAACCCCCTTCCCTCAGCTTATGGCAACCCCCTTCCCTTCAGCTTATGGCAACCCCCTTCCCTCAGCTTACCGTAAGATTAACCACTCTAAAACTAACCAAACCTTATGGAGCGATAGGGTCTTTAATCATCACCTGAAATAAACTCGTGGTGCCTAATCTTCACCTGATTACCAGCGTCATCATAAGTTAATGGGAAAATATTACTTCCACGCCTCTGAGAACCTGAGCCTTTACTTGTACGTCTTCTCGCCTTTATTGTTTTTACTTTTCTTTCTATTTCCTTCGCCATCTGTAATATTTGTTCTTATGGTTCTTATCAACATCACTTCCATCCCCCTTCACACACACACACACACGGGGGCAGCTTCTCAGACACAGTGTTGAAGTAAAGACACTAACAATGTGGCACAGAAGTGGTCCAGGAGGCGCCGTGATCATGAGTTGTTGTGTCGCCGTCCGTCCTGGGAGTGTGTAGGAGTGAATGTTTCCCCCTTCCGTGTGTCCTTACCTACATTCCTCCGTTTGTCCTTATATTCATTCCTCCGCCCGTCCTTATATTCATTCCTCCGCCCGTCCTTATATTCATTCCACTGTCCGCCCTTACATATCTCCGTTTGTCCGTCATTATGTACTTACTTTCCTTCGTGCGTCCGTGATTTGTGAATACGATATCTCGAACAAATAGAGACGACTTATATCCAAACTTGGGTCGTGGATGTCCCACAACATGGTACAGTAATCAACTTTTGGCATCGATGTTGTCCAGAGTTAGGGACGTGTTGTGGCGCGGCGGGGGGCTAATTCACCTTTATTAGCGAACCTGTCCTTAGAGGTGCAGCATGATACTCCAGCAGGTGAGAGGTGAGGGAGGATGAGGTGGATGTCAGGTGAGAGGTGAGGGAGGAGGTGGTGGTGGTGGTCGTCAGGTGAGAAGTGAGAGGAGGAGTTGGTCGTCAGGTGACAGGTGAGGGAGGAAAAGGTCGTCAGGACAGGTGAGGCAGGAGGAAGTCCCCGGGGGCAGCATCTATCACCCGGGCGAGTGGCGCCGCGTGTCACTGGAGTGTCGGCGCCCTCAAGGGACCTCCTCCTCCACGCTCCCTTCCCCTTCGCCTCCTCAAGCGCCCTAACCACACATGCCCCCCCCCCCCACCCCCGACTCTTGAAGTAAACTCCCGTTACTCGTTCCCAATGCCTTCTCAAACACCCAAGCCACACACACACACACACACACACACACACACCCTTACCCCTACTGAAGCACACCTCCGGGCACCCGTCCCCCATGCCCTCTCAAGCACCCCATCCACACACGCCCACACGCCCTCTCAAGCACCCGTAGCCACACACGCCTCCCACACCACCTTGTCACACAAACCCACGCCACCTCAAGCACCCCCTCTCAACCCCACACGCCCCCATTGCATCCCTAATTTCCCCAGAGTCTCCCCCCACCCCACCCTCCATATCCCACGCCCTCCCACGCCTCCCCCCACGCCCACTCGAGCAATATATATTATAAGGGCGAGTACATACCTATAATGGGAGCAGTTATAGCAGTGGTTATAAAGAAGATAATCCAGACAAATATATTATAGATAATTATAGAAAAATTTATGCTTATTTAGTCGTTTCTTTAGTTATTATAATTATGCAAAAAAATATAGAAATTATCATGAGGTTATATTAGTTAATCTCTTCTATAACAGTGATAGATGTGTAATTATATGTGAGGTATAATAATTGTTATAGACATATAGGAAATGAATTGAAATATAGAGGTAGGCAAGATATAGTGACTGGCTGTATATGAACGCGGGCACAAGAGAACTTAAAAAAAAATGAGAGAGAAGGAGAAACAGTGTCAAAGAAGAGAGAGAGAGAGAGCCAGAGATAAAGACGACAGAGACATAGATGGTGTGACCAGCAAACAAAAGATAAAAACAGAGAGAAAAAAGAATAGTCAAACAAAGATGGAAAAATGGAGTGAGAAATTAGAGAGAGAGAGAGAGAGAGAGAGTCAATAAGGCAGGGATGAGTGCTGTCCGCTGGGAATATCACACTAAGTCCCTTGGGTACGTGAGAGTCAGATTTGGCCACTTGATGCGATGTGAGAGAGAGAGAGAGAGAGAGAGAGAGAGAGAGAGAGAGAGAGAGAGATTAGAAGAGGGATATAGAGTGACAGTGAGAGAAGAGATTGGACGCAGGGAGAGAGAGAGAGAGAGAGAGAGAGAGAGAGAGAGAGAGAGAGAGAGAGGAACAGCTTTTCAATGTGGGAGGACGACATATACAGAGTGCTTGTGTGCATCTCCTCATCTGTGTGTGTGTGTGTGTGTGTGTGTGTGTGCGTGCGTGCGTGCGAATCTGCCTTTTTCGGGTGGGTCTCATTTGCAAGTGCTGTTCGGTACACAGATTCGTTCATCGTCTTGCCATAATTCTCCCTTGTCGTCTTACCCTCCCTCCTCCTCCTCCTCCTCCTCCTCCTCCTCCTCCTCCTCCTCCTCTTCCTCCTCCTCCTCCTCCTCTTCCTCCTCCTCCTCCTCCTCCTACTCCTCCTGACTGGGGTAATCCTCCCACTGACAGAGGAGACGGGACGATAAGACAAATTTGGGGCGTCAATCTTAGACGGGAGGACGTCGGGCGAGTGGCGAATATTGAATTATTATTTTTTTCTTCGTTGTGTCTCACGAAGGAAACACACCATCATGTTGTGGGGGGTGGTGGGTGGTGTGGGGGTGGTGGGGGCGTGGGGGTGGTGGGAGCGTGGGGGTGGTGGGGAAGTTGTGGGAGGGGGGGGGGAGGTTAGGCTTCTCTCTTTTGTGGTCTACACTGAATTCATTGAGCGAGTGTCGTGTTTGGTAGTGGTAAGTGACGGTGTGGTGTTGAGGGTGGTAAGAAGTCATGGTGGTGATGGTGAGTGACAGTTTATATTGGTGAGTGACTGTGGTGGTGTTGATGGTGGTAAGTAACGGTGTGGTGTTGAGGTGTGGTAAGAAGTCATGGTGGTGATGGTGAGTGACAGTTTATATTGGTGAGTGACTGTGGTGGTGTTGATGGTGGTAAGTAACGGTGTGGTGTTGGGGTACGTTGGTGGTGATAGTGGTGGTGATAAGGTAACGGTGTGGTGGAGCTATATGATGGGGAGGGGGGGGGGGCTTGATTGTGGTGGAGAACTGTTAATAGGGGGAACTTTTTTTGTGTGTGGTGGGGACTTCGTGGGTGTGGTGATAGGTAGTGGTGGGGAAGGTCAAGCTGGCAACATGGGGAAGACGATGGCCGGGGGGAGACTTGTTGTAGGGGAGGGACTGGGGTAGACTCTCTCCCCCTTCCTAAAGCCTCCTTCTCTTTTATCTTTTTTCTCTTCTTTCATTTCCTTCCTATTGTTTTCATCCTTCCGTAATTTTCCCTTGTTCCTTCACCTCTCTCTCTCTCTCTCTCTCTCTCTCTCTCTCTCTCTCTCTCTCTCTCTCTCTCTCTCTCTCTCTCTACACTAAGGTACCGGGCTGTCGTCTCTGTTTGTGTGTATATGGCAAGAGAAAATATATTCACCTTCCCTTCGTCAGCAGTGTTACAAACCCGTCAGCAGTGTCATGAATCTCCCCGACGTTCCCGGGTACTTATGCTTCCCCAAGGAGTCATTTTACCTACCTACTTACCTACCTGCCTCGCCTCCTACACCTAGGGGCTTGAAGAAGGTGGTGTAGGAGGAGGAGTGAGGTTGTCAACAGGTGTGGGTATTGCCGAAGAGGAGGTTAGGGAGGCGCCCCTTACTGGTGAATGGTTGATGGTAAACAAACATAGTTCCTCCGGCAGCTACCAGGGGTAAGATGTACTACTGAAGCGACACCTTAATCAGGGTGGGTCCAGGTAGTGAGATCTTTATTGCTCTCGTTTATAACAGAGAGAGAGAGAGAGAGAGAGAGAGAGAGAGAGAGAGAGAGAGAGAGAGAGAGATATCAGTATCCCGCGATCTCTATCTTTCATGACTATTCAATGACCAAAGAAATATATCATATTTATTTGAATTTCTTTAGGTTTCCCATATTATTTATTCTTATTTTTATATTTTATTTTATTATTCACTACAACTATTTTCTGTCAATTTTCTCTTGTATCTTGTGATCTTTGTACCGAGTTCTGTATCTTTCTGTCACTTTTTATTCATCTTTACTGTCTCACTTTTTACATAATCTTTATTCCCTACTTTCACATTCTTTAGTTTTCTCCACAGCTCTCGAGATTACTGTCTGTCTGTCTGTCTGTACGTGTGTCTATCTGTCTGTACTCGTATATGTCTGTTTGTGTGTGTGTGTGTCTGTCTCTGTTCTTGCGTGTTTCTGTCTGCCTATATGTACTGTGTCTGTCTGTTTGTTTGTGCACGTGTCTGTCTGCGTCTGTCTCTGTTTGTGCACGTGTCTGTCTCATTCTGTGTGTCTGTCTGTCTGTTAAATGCGGAAGGGATTTTACGACATCTTAAATACCCTTAAATGTTAGTCCAAACAACAGCATCCTCTTCCCCTCTCCCCTCTTTATCTCCTCTCTTTCTTCCCTCTCCTAAACCTCTCACTTTACTCTTTATCTTCTCTCTCTCTCCCCTCTCACTTAACTCTCTTTATATTTTCTCTTTCTCCCCTTTCCCTCTCCTCTCTCTCCCCCCCCCTCTCCCCTCTTTATCTCCTCTCATTCTTCCCTCTCCCAAACCTCTCACTTAACCCTCTTTATCTCCTTTCTTTCTCCCCTTTCCCTCCTCTCTTTCTCCCCTCTCTCTCTCTCTCTCTCTCTCTCTCTCTCTCTCTCTCTCTCTCTCTCTCTCTCTCTCTCTCTCTCTCTCTCCCGTGGCGTGCCAAAGGTAAACACAGTAATGACGTATTAATGACGTCACGGCAAGGGGGGGGTTCCCTCGGGATAACTTTCAGAAACCCTCTCCCTCCTTCCCTCCCTCCCCCCCCCCCCACCAGTACAACAGCTGATCAACCCCCTTTCTCCCTCCCCTCCCTGCCCTTCCCCCTCCCTACCCCCACTACCCGTTTTCTGTTTATTTACATAAATATTTATTCCTCTCAGCTTTTGGGGATTTTTAATGTTTATTTTGATATTTAAGAAAGTTTATTCAACAACCCCGTAAGTTTATTTTATTATTGTTTAGTTTAATTTATCCCCCTCCCCTGCCTCGTGTGTGTGTGTGTGTGTGTGTGTAAAATAATAATAATAATTAACGGTTTATTGAAAGAGCATGGCAGCCGGAAGGCTGAAAATATACAATTACATAATTGGAGAATGGGTCTCTTGATTTACAAATGATATACAAGTAACATAAGTGATACAAATATGATATATAATAACTAGGTGGGGAGAAGCTCAAACTACAGGGCATTTCAACATAGTGACAGTGCCAAAAGTAAGATTGACTGGGAGTGAATACACTGGTTGATTACAAGTTATTGATAATTTTTACAATGGTTGGGACTGGGCTGTTCTTATAGCGATCAGTTCGTGCTGTATGAGCTGGATGCAGTTGTGGTGTCGAACAGCAATTCTCGGACAAGGGATCTCGGTGGTAGTAGGAGCCGGTGTCGAGGTGTGTGTGTTTGTGGTTTTCTCCTCTTTGTTTGTTTGTTTGGTTGTATAAGTGAAACTCGACCTTATGTAGGGTAAGATGTAGTATTGTTTTATGGTGTCCTTAAACCAAGAGTATTGTATGGGTGTATTTGTTTGTTATATGGATGCATTAGTATTGAATTATTAGCCAGAAGAGACTTAGAAACACACACACACACACACACACACATATATATATATATATATATATATATATATATATATATATATATATATATATATATATATATATATATATATATATATATATGCAAGTAAATCACTGTAGGTGCGCGTGATCTAGGTATATGCTGATAACCACAAGGAAAGATGTGAATTACACGAAAGCTCTTGGGAACTTCGTGTTTTCTTCTTTCCTTGTGGTTATCAGCATATATATATATATATATATATATATATATATATATATATATATATATATATATATATATATATATATATATATATAGAGAGAGAGAGAGAGAGAGAGAGAGAGAGAGAGAGAGACCCAGCTTCGGCGTGAAGTGAAGAGATAAAGTTTCAGAAGCCATACTACTGTAAGGTTGAGTAATATATATGGGGGGGGGAGAGTGGAAGGAGAACATAGAGAGAATATAAAGAGAGGATAAGGAAAGTGAGTGGTAGGGAGAGGAACAGAGATAATGTGTGAGAGGAGAACATAGAGAGAGAGAGACCTGGAAGTCGATCACTCCACACCGTAACGCTCAGAGGAGCATCACACGAGAAGGTGTCAATACTTTCGAGTTAACCCGACTGCATAACGAGGCAGACAAGCGCCAACGCCAGAGAGACACTGCCACCGCCTCTCCCGCACTAGATGCAGCCCTCCACACGTGCAACGTAGTGGACGACCCTGCGGGTCCCGTCTCGGCCTCTCTAGTCACCTCAGAATTCACTAACCTAGGTGACATCCCTAATAACTCATATCATTGTATCATAGCTGGATGATCGTCATACTTGATTCCGAGTGACAGCAAAGTAGTAGTAGTAAGTGTGTGTGTGTGTGTGTGTGTGTATTTTAAGTAGGAAAAGGGAGATAAGGAATAAGACAAAAGTAATAAAAATAAATGAAAGAGAAAGAGAGAATCAGTGTGCCGTTCACCCCCCCCCCCTCCCACACACACAAACTCGCGGCATAAAACAGCTATTGTTTACAAGGGCCAAACATCTGTCATACCTCCTCCTCCCCTCACTTCCTCCTCTCTCATATGGCTAGATAGTGAGGTTTCCTTCCTTCCTTCCTTCCTTCCTTCCTTCCTTCCTTCCTCTACCACCACCCCCACCACCACACTTCTTATTGTAAACGTGTTATGGTGTATGTTGTTGTCTGTACTAAACTTTATGTATTATTTTGGTTCATGTAATACGTGATGGTTTAAGATAATGGGGATCTGGCCTATTGTCTGGCCTCACACGCTTTATATTTCCTGTGTTTTGTGTCACTGTAGAAACTGAAGTGTACCATGTAGCCAAGACTCTCTCTCTCTCTCTCTCTCTCTCTCTCTCTCTCTCTCTCTCTCTCTTTTATTCTACTTTTATTTATTTTATATCTAATTTCTCATTTCACTTTTTATTTAATTTTCCTTTTATTCCTGTCCTCTCATCTCTTTCGCTTTGATTGTCTCCTACTTCCCTTTCCTTCCCTTCCCCTTACCTACCCTCCTCCTCCCCCATCCCTCCCTCCTTCCCTCCTTCCCTCCTCCCTCTCACAATTCACTTTTGTTTCTCTTTTATCGTTAATTTCTCATCTCCTTTCCCCTTTTCACTCCGTTTTCATTTATATCATTTTATTCATTCCCTCTCACCACCTCTTCGTCGACTACTCTCCTTCCTCCTTCCTTTCACACCTCACTATTGTTTCCCCTCTGCTTCTCTTATCTCTACTTCCTCGTCTCATTTCCCTTTCCAATCTCCTCCTTCATTTATCCCTTTTATTCGTGACTCTCTCTCTCTCCTTCCACGTGTGTCAGACAGGAGAGGAGGGCCAGATGGCACTTACAAAAGAGGCCCTCAACCTGTTACGTGTAGGGCACTCCTTTAGTTCCCTCTCCCTCCCTACCCTCCTCCCTCTCTCTCTCTCTCCCTCACTCATCCTCCAGACTCGAGTGCCACTTGAAGGGGAGGGGGGAGGGAGGGGTACCTATTGAGTTGTCCCTTGTGTCTGTTTGAGTGAATACCAATCGGTTAATGATCTTGCAATCTAGGGAGAGAGGGAGGGGAGTAGGGGGGGGGGGGGAGTAGACCTGATAGTCAGTTTTTAAAGCTCTCTCTCTCTCTCTCTCTCTCTCTCTCTCTCTCTCTCTCTCTCTCTCTCTCTCTCTCTCTCGGAGCTAATATTCTCACTGCCTCGATTTCTCCCTCTCTTTTATCTGTCACCCCCCCTCCCCTCCCTGCTTTTGAGACGTTAATAGTCTTTCTCTTTTATCTTTCATTTACTCACTGTCTCTCACTCTCTCTCTCTCACTGTCTCTCTCTCACTCTCTCTCGTGTGTCATCTGTGGTGTTGGTGCCGTGGCCTGGAGGTGGGTTGAGAGAGGTACTCGTAGGGGAGGGGCGGCCCCATCTGCCGAATTCGGGAGATCCGAAATGGGTTTTTATGATCGTGTGAAGTGGAGCTTTTGTGTGTGTGTGTGTGTGTGTGTGTGTGTGTGTGTGTGTGTGTGTGTGTGACTGTATTGATGGCTTAGGCGATAGATTGACTAAATTGAAGATGACACGGCCCTTGAAGTGAATAGACGATTTATTGTAGAGCCATAGAGAGGATAGATGACAGGGCTGTAGTGAGGATAGGGGATAGGTCCTTAGTGGGGATAGGGGATAAGGCCGTAGTGAGGATAGGGCCATAGTAAGGATAGGGGATAAGGCCGTAGTGAGGATAGGGGATAGGGCCGTAGAGTGGGTAGAGGATAGGGTCGTGTGTTTTAATTGGTTTTAAGCAGTGTTTCTGGCCATGTTTCGAGCGGTATTATCTGAAACCCGGATTCAATTTTAGGTTCAAAGGTTCGATGGGGCTTCTGCAATCAGAGCTGGGGAGGGAGGGAGGAAGGGATGGAGGGGAGACAGATGGGAAGGGTGGAAAAGGTTGGTTGGTGGGCTGACTAGAAGAGTCGTGGAAAGGGGTAGGGGAGAGAAAGGGAAGGGGGGGGGGGAAAGGTAGACAGGTTTGGAGGGAGGTGGATAATGTGGAAAAGTTTTGTAAATTTACAGGAGAAATGGTGGAAATGGAAGGGGGGGGGGGGAAGGCGGAGGAATGGAAGGGAATATATTGGCGAAATAAAGGGAAGGGGAGAGTAAGAAGATAGAAAAGATGATGTAGGTGGATAGATGGAGAGGGGAGGGGAAATATAGAGAAGCATGAAAGTGAGGGGAAGGAAGTTACCAGGAGGAGATGAATTGAAGATGAAAAAAAAAGAGGGTGAATTGATAGACGTTTTGTGAGATGAGGGGAAAGGGGGGGGGGAAAGGGGAGGTATGGAACGAGGGGTTGTTGGCTGGTAGATTGAGGGATCAGAGGGGAAATAAGGGCTAAAGGTATAACGTGTAAAAGACCTCATTGACGAGAGCTGCCCATCAGACCTAAACGATAAGGGGAGAATACAGGTGGATTTGGACAAGGGGATGGAGGGTAAAGAGAGGGGAGGTATAAGAAAAGGGAATGATGCAGAGGGGAAAGAGGGGGAGGGAGAGAGAGAGAGAGAGAGGAGAAAGAAAGGGTAGGAGAGAAAGAGGGAGAATGAGAGATGAAACAAAAGAAGGGGAAGAAGAGAGGATTAAGGACAGAGAAGGAACATGGATAGGGAGGAAGGGAAAACAAGAGGAAAGTGAAGAAGAGAGTTGATGAGAATGAAGAAGAGAGATAGATAGATGTGGAGAAGAAAGAATGAGCGAAATGGGATGAAGAGAAAGTAAGAGAGAGACACACACACACACAGAACCGAACACACACACACACACACACACACACACACACACGAACCGAACACACACACACACACACACACACACACACACACACACACGAACACACACACACACACACACACACACACACACACACAACACACACACACACACACACACACACACACACACACACTCACGAACGAACGAACACACACACACACACGAACCGCACACACACGAACACACACACACACGAACCGCACACACACGAACACACACACACACACGGAAAATTAGAATTACCGCTAAAACTACGACTAATTATCCCTCGGGTAGATAATGACCCCAGACGGTAGATTATTATGTGACCCACAACCACTAATCCCGTGTGTGTGTGTGTGTGTGTGTGTGTGTGTGTGTGTGTGTGTGTGTGTGTGTGTGTGTGTTACAAACTTGATAAAGATAATGGACGTTTAGAAGGCAGTTCCGTTAGACATATATTTGATAGATGTTACGGATGATGTGTACAGGTTAATTTCGTGTTACGGTCGCGTGGGGAACCTGTTACGCACAGTAATGGACATACTGAGGACATGTTAACTTGCCTACGGACACGTTGGGAGGACATGTTGTGTACGCTTCATGTATACGTCATTGGCAAATCACGGACACGGCACATAGCCTAATGCAAACACGTCATAAACACGTTATGTACACGGTAGAGAGGGAAGTGTTTACCTCCAGCTGAGAGTGAGGTAAGAGGAGGTAAGGGTGTGAGGTAAGGGAGGGGGGAGGGTGTGAAGTAGAGGGAGAATGAGGGAGAGTAAGGGAGACGTAAGAAGAGGATGAGAGGTAAAGGGGGGAAGAGGAAGAGTGGAGGAAGAAGGTATGAGAGGTGGAGTGGAAAGGGGGAAGGGGGAGACTGGAGTGGAAAGGGGGAAGGGGGGAGAGTGGAGTGGAAAGGGGGAAGGGGGGAGAGGCAGCTGTAGGAGGCACCGCAGCAGTCGACAGATGTCCGTTCAGTAGGGGGGAGGGGATGGGCGAGGAGAAGCCCCGCCCCTCCCCGCCCAGAGCAAGTGAGGCCAATTACTGGATGAACTACCGCTCGTCTAAACCCCTGGTGGTGGCCTCGTAGTTGGTGGAGACTGGTGGTGGAGGTTGGTGGTAGTGGTGTTGGTGGTAGTTGTGGTGGAGGTTGGTGGTTGAGGTTGATGGTGAAGACTGGTGGAGGTTGGTGGTGAAGAGTGATGGTAGTGGAGGTTGGTGGTGGAGAGTGATGGTAGTGGAGGTTGGTGGTGTTGGTGGTGGAGGTTGATGGTGAAGACTGGTGGTGATTGGTGGTGGAGGTTGGTGGTAGTGGTGGTGGTTCTGGTTGAGGCTGGTTAGTGATGGTGGTAGTCAAAGTTTTGGTTCTAGTTGGAGGGATGGTAGGTAGGTATAGTGATGTTGGTTGATAATGGTAGTGGATGTAGAGTTTTTTCGTAGCGTTGGTGGTAGTGGTGGTTGGTGGTGGAGGTTGGTGGTAGGAGTGGTGGTTAGATGGGGGGGGGTTGTTGGTGTTGATGGTTGATGATTTGTTCAGATTTGCCGGGGGCTAGTTTATTGTGCACCCTCCTCATATCCTGTCTAAGGCGCCCAACAGGGAAACTGAGGAGTTCCTGCTTGACTTCTTTGACCTACACAGTTTACGGGCGTGGTTGGGGGTGGTGGTGGTGGTGGTTGGGGGTGGTTGTGGTGGTAGTGGTGGTGGTGGTTGGGGGTGGTGGTGGTGGTGGTGGTGGTGGTTGGGGGTGGTGGTGGTGGGGGTGGTGGTTGTAGGTGAACATTGTTAGTAGTGCTGGTAAGATGGTTATCATAGGGGGGGTGAGTGGTGACTTGGGGTGGTAGGGCACGAAATGTCTCGTCATCGTCATCATCGTCATTAACGTGTTAAGTATTATCATGGTCCTTTGTCCACGTCATCTCACTATACCATCTCCACCACCTTCATCATCATCATCACTATCGTTAATACCACATCATCATCCCTACTATCATTATTATAACCATCTTCATTCTCACCATCACCACCCATATCACCACCATCACCCACCCACCCACACCCACCCACCCACCCCACCACCCACCCCACCACCCACACCATCAACCAAATTACAAAAACCAAACTCTAAAACGACACACTCACCATCAGAAGACATCATCCAAGCCAAAGTCGTTCAGGTAATTAAGAAATGCTGTACGCCGCCATCTTAGTGAGCCATTACACGTAAATATGGGGTTAAATTAGAGAGTGGCGCGGGGTGGTGAGGCTATTTTTTTTGTCCTTTTTTAATCAGAGAAAGAAGACATGGCGCCATTAGAATTAAAAATGGCGTGGGATTTTGTGATGGGGGGTGGAAGGCCAGATTGGAGGATGGGGTGAAGGGGAAGAGGGGATGGAATGGTGGCAGTGAAGGAAGGGGGATATGTAGGTTGGTGGTAGTGGAAGAAGGATAAGGTAGGGGGGAAGGGGGAAGGTAAGTGGTTGGTGGTGGTAGAAGAGAAGGGGAGGTATGGGTGGTTGATATCGATAATTGTGGTAGGAAAAGGGGGATGGTAAGGATGGTGGTAGTGGTAGTAGTAGTAGTAGTAGTATACGTTCCACTTTTAATAATCCCTAACCCTGCCTAATCCCACTTAACCTAATGTGACAATCAGGATTAGGGCCCCGTTAGGATTAGACTTCATCCTACCAGTCATCGTGGTATATGGGATTGAGAGAGAGAAGTGACGGTAAATTAGGATTGGATGATGGTAGATGAGATGGGAAATAGAGGTAGATGATCTGTGTAGGATAGTAGACTGGATAACGTAGATGAGGTCGAATGAGGATGGGGATAACGAATGGATAGATGAGGGAAGGAATAGGGAGATGGGAAGGTCGAAGGATAGAAATAGGAAGACTAAGGAAGAGGTTTGACACATCCTACACCCCAGCAGTTGTTGTTGTTGTTGTGTTGTGAGGGAGGGGGGGGAGGGGATGTAGCTACACCTGGTGGTCATCACTGTGAATTGTTTGTCAGGAAGTGAGGACCGGGTGGGGGTGGGGGGGGTGGGGGGGGATAGACTTAGAGGTAGGGCTAGTGGATGGGTAGGGGAGAAGGGGGATAGATGGGGTAGGGGAGGAAGGGAGATAGATGGGTAGGGGAGAAGGGGTATGGATGGGAGGGGAGGAAGGGGATGGATGGGTAGGGGAGAAGGGGGATAGATGGGTAGGGGAGAAGGGGGATAGATGGGGTAGGGGAGTAAGGGGATGGATGGGTAGGGGAGAAGGGGGATAGATGGGGTAGGGGAGAAGGGGGATAGATGGGGTAGGGGAGGAAGGGGGATAGATGGGTAGGGGAGGAAGGGGGATAGATGGGTAGGGGAGAAGGGGTATGGATGGGGTAGGGGAGTAGGGGTATGGATGGGTAGGGGAGGAAAGGGGTATGGATGGGTAGGGAAGGGCAGTAGATACCTCAACATTTATTTGTTTTATCCTGAACGGCAAAATGTTTATCATATCAGAACTGTTTGTGTTTATAAGTACCTCAGTACCTGCTCGTTACTACCAAGTACTTCCCCTCATTACTTGCAAGTACTTCTGGGGGGTATCCTGGGAGAGGGTTGGGTTTATATGGGGTTATGGGCATGGGTTGAGGGATATTATGGGGGAGATGAACTAGGAAGTGTAGTTGTAAAGAATGGGAATCTTGTTTACCCCCATAAGCAGTAAATTCGTGTTTTCTGGGTGACTTTTGCCAATGAGAACTCCGTCACTTAGGTGTTTGTGAATGTCTGAGTGAGTTACTTGAGTGACACACAGGACTATGTGATAAGTTTGGGTTGAGGGAAATATTCACGAGTATGTACCAGGATGTGAAGGATACTGGTGATAGGGGTCCCATCTTAACCTAACCAAACCAAACCTAACCTAACCTAACCAAACCTAACCAAACCTAACCTAACCATTAAGATTGTGTTCCCTTAAGGTTTAGGTCTATTGGGACTACTGCTCGTTAGGCCTGGAGCCCATTAGGTTAAGTTAGCTGAGGTTGGAGCCTATAAGAACATGGGGCCCATCTGACCAACCTTCCTCCAAACACTTTTGAACACAAGGAGTGACATCTTTATTTTTGCAGATGAAGTTTGACTTGGAAAAAAATATATACAATATATTCAAATTATTATAAGAAGTTTTTTATTCAGTGGACAATATCATCATCATCATCATCATCATCGCCATCATTATTATCATCATCACCATCATTATTATCAATCATCATCATCATCATCACCATTATCATCATCAACAACAACAACAACAACAACAACAACAACAACAACATCATCATCATCATCATCATCATCATAAGGTTAAAAATATGTAATAGAAAGGTTATGTTACTGTGTGTTTATTTTTGGCTATGGTTGCACGAGGCATCATTTTATCTCTCTCCTCCACAGTGGACGGTGCGTGGTCGTCCTGGTCGTCATGGTCATCGTGCAGCAGCAGGTGTGGTCGTGGAATGCAACGTCGTACTCGAACGTGCTCGGCCCCGACGCCACTGAACGGCGGGGCGGCGTGCCAGGGCATCGCTGTGCAGAGAACCGACTGTTCCCATCTGTGCCCAGGTAGGTCCTCACCTCTCATGAAACACCATCAGAAAAAATAGTCTTTCTCTTCTTCCTTTCAGCTCTGATATGGCATTAATGTCCAAGTGAATCCCATGATAGACTAAACTAAAGAAGCTTGCCAGTGATATTTTTACAAGTAGTGACGTGGTAATATTATTATTATTATTATTATTATATTTTACATCATAATGATTGAATAGTTCAGTAGTATTGGCCAGCATTTGCCACCTGAGTCACCCAGGGGCGGGGGTGTGAGGGCGCCCTGCCTGGGTCTCACCAATAACCCTGCTTTCAGATATTTTTCTCCCTGTGTCATGCAGTTGTGTCGTTTTTAAGTGATATATGATTTGTTTCTTGTATGGTCTCCCTTGTGTGAATTAACCCACCCCTGTATTGTCCAATAGGAAGAACACCCCTGTATGTAATTTGCTCTATTTAAAAGTCCGCATCATCAGCACCCACTAGGTGATGACGTGCCTCCCCCTTCATCACAAACTAACCACTAATAGACCCCACCAGCTGCCTCCCTAACTAAACAAACAAGTTGTCGTCGACCCATCTAACTATCCAGAGCCGTTGTTTGTACTACCCTCGTCCGTACTAACCCGCTCGTCTCTACCCCCCGTGTTGTGCCGACGACCATCAGGAGGTGACTGTGAGGATGAACCATGCGAGGAGGGTGAGTTCCTTTAGGCCACATTTACCCCCCTCCCTCCCTCCCTCTCACCCCCACGTAGCTAAAAACTCCGCCACCACGACCTTCTTAGATTTTCTTCAGTCACCGCTTGAAATAATGTTTACGTTTTCTGTTATACTTTTTCGGGAATGCCGATTATTCTCTCACTCTTTCCCTCCTCCTCCCCCCTTTGTAAAATACTTTTTAATTCACTCGTTACTTTGTTGTTATTATTATTGCTTATTGTATGGTCCTCAGTAAAGATTTTATTTTAGAAAAGTTCACCTCACATCCCTGGTAGTACTACACACGTTGACCCCATCAGCTTCTTGCACTGACCTGATGTTCAAATTTGTTCTTAAATTTTTGAACACCTCGCACGGTATATCTTGCATCACTGTTCTGTTTCAACTTGTTCTACTGTCCCTCTCCTCAGTCTGCCGCTAACTACTGGCCGGTTATTATTAGCTTCTCTTATTCAACCCTGATGTATCTCAACTCGCTTCACTTAAACTTAAAAAAGTGCCTCACTTAGCTCAGATGTGCCTCTTAAGTGCCTCCCTCACCCCCTCCCTCCTATCTCCCTCACCATCTCTACACAGGTCGCACCACGCTCTTCATCTGTCACTCGAAACACCTGTTGATTTCATTACCTGTTGCACCTGTTTAGAGCCTCGACTCTCTATATGTTTCAACTTATGACCTCACGACCTTTGCCTGACTTTGACCTCTCCTCCAAACACTGACGTCCATGACCCTGACTCTCTCTCTCTCTCTCTCTCTCTCTCTCTCTCTCTCTCTCTCTCATGTGTAGGTTGGTTTCTGTCTTCCTCCTCTTCTCCACCATCTTGCTTCTGTTGTACTTTATTCTGGTGTCTTCAGCCTTTTGTGAAGTAAATTTATAATGGGAATATTTTTCACCAAAGAACAAAATCATCTTCTTCTTCTTCTTCTTCTTCTTCCCATTAGTTAGTAGTCGTCAGTACAGAGGTTCCTGGAGTGTATGTTTTTCTTCACCTTTGTAATAAGTCATCCTCTGTGCCTTTGCTTCAGTGACGTCATGTTCTGTCACCCTTGGTTTAGAGTTATTGAATTGTGGGAACACCTGAAGATTAGACACCCCAGATTCTTTCACACCTGAAGGTTAATCACCGTAACTTTATGTAGCTCAACCAAACCTAACCTGACCACACTTGGCCACACCTAACCTAACCCCCCCCCCCCCCCCACAAGTAGCGCTGGGGTGGTTAATCTTCAGGTGAAATAAGCAAGGATATCTAATTTTAAGGTGATCAAAATTTTCCTCCTGTGTTGTGAACTCTCGACACAACACATCACTGTTAGGGTGAGTTCACGACACAGCAAGCCTCTTGGATACATGGGAGCCAACGAGTTAAAGAGAAGATTTTATGTACTATGAAATTCTGTAATTTTTAGGAGAGTTTGACTTTGTTTTTGATGCCCCGTTACGGCTGTCCGTCTGTCCATCCGTCCGTCCGTCCGTCCGTCTGTCTGTCTGTCTGTCTGTCTGTCTGTTCCGTCCGTCCGTCCGTCCGTCCATCCGTCCGTCCGTCCGACATTATGAGGAGTATACAGTACAGTAATGATATTTGGATAAAGTTAAAAATAATCTTGTGTTGTAAGCTGAGGACTCCAGTTGGGTCAAGAACCTCACCTACCGACCTGTTTCACCAGTAAGCAGGTATACTTGTACACTCACGGCGGCGGCACCACCATAAATCACCTCTTAAGAGTGCCAAAGGAGTGCCATACTTGACTCTCTGTGTGTGTGTGTGTGTGTGTGTGTGTGTTGTCGCCGTTTCTCTCTTGTTCCCTTCCTTTATTGTGTGTTCTACCTTGTTCCTTTCTCTGTGCCACAACCATCACTACACCAGGTGCCATACGAGTGCCTCACCTGATGTGCCACAACTCTCCTCCATTATTTATCGCTCTGTTGTTGTTGTTCTTATCATCTCACTTGTTCTTATTTTTTTGTTTATTGTCTTTAAATCACCTCTTTATGTATTTGCTTATCCACATGTTTATTATTTTTCTGCTTATCGAATAATTACATACATACATATACTAATTAACTAGGAAATAGAAACACGAAGATATCAATTTCCTATATTTTTTTGGTACTATAGTTATCTGCCAAATAAAAAAAATATATATAAATTACATAAACCTTGTAAATTGTTTTGTAATGTAAATAAAGAATAATAGTGCCACGTATCTCACTCTGTTACAGGAATATTACATAACATAATAGAGGTTACAGTACACCAGACACTTGATACGCAACAGTGTTATATTTTTACCTCTGTACTATGTATTTTATTATCAGTATTTTGTGCATTTGTGTGGAAAAAAATAATATAGCTATCCATGTTTTACTGGTGTTTGGATAAGGTGATTACGGATATTTGGATAATTAGATAAGATTATATTTGTTACTCGTTATGTTAGTGATGGATAGATGGACAGACAGACAGATACAGACAGAAACACACATACACACACACCTAATAGCCACATATCTCCCTCACCTGAACTACGTATGGGTCGTTTTTATTAACTATTTATAAGCTAGTTCGTGTTGTAATTAGCATATAATATCTTTGAAAACAACAGGTCAGCTATTTTTTTTTATACACTAACATTGGATAAAATGTAAGTTAGAAAAATGCAAATAATTAGTTTTTTTTTTTTTTAGATAGTGAATGAGTTTAAGTAGTAATAATAGTTCAACTAATCCAAACAACAGTTGAATGTTTGTAAAAAAAATAATAGACGATAATTATGATATTTATTTACGTATCGTTTGTACGTAATAGCACACAAAGTCCAGATAATTGCGGAAGTGAGAATATCCGGAAGACGCTGTATAAAAAAAAAAAAAAACATCATCCGTACATTTTAGTGTAATATTTGTGAACCATCAGACGCCACCACCAGCAGCCTGTAGTAGTAGACCACAGGTGTCAGGTGGTGCTAAGGTAGAGGTATTAGTGACAGGTGGTGGTGGTATAAAGAGCAGGTGGTAAAGAAGGTATTAGGAGTAATCAGGGTTTGTGGCTCACCTCCTCTTACGTCTGCCAGCCCAGTGCCTTTACACATACATACATACAACATACATACATACATACATACATACACTTTACATGGTTCATCTTTCAAAAAATATAACCGGGAATTATACGTTGAAGTATATGACTGTCAGGTGTCTGTGTATACCTGGACGTATAGATTATGTGTGTATATGTGCACCGTCGTGAAGGATGGTCGTGTCCGGTAGGTATGCGTGGAGCTGAGTTGAATATCATACTTTGTTATTGTTATTATTATTATTTTTTTTTTTTATCAGCATTTTTTTTAATTATCGGTACCGAGTTGTTATTGTTTTATTTTCTTCCTTCTCTCTTTCTTTCTCGTTTTATTATTATTATTATTATTATTATTATTATTATTATTATTATTATTATTATTTATTTTCTTGTAGTTTGGTATTAAGACACATTATTTTACATACAGTACACTGTCCCTAAAATGGATGATCTAGCGGCTCTAGCCAATGTTAGCCACTATCCCTTCCTCGTCCTTGGTACTATCCTACGATCCCCCACTCATACTATCCTCCCACGACCCCCAACACACTATCCTTCTACGACCCCTTATTCACACTATCCTCCTACGACCCCCCACTCAAACTCCTACGACCCCCACTCATACTATCCTCCCACGACCCCCCAATACACTATCCTTCTACGACCCCTTATTCACACTATCCTCCTACGACCCCCCACTCAAACTCCTACGACCCCTACTCATACTATCCTCCCACGACCCCCTAACACACTATCCTTCTACGACCCTTTATTCACTCTATCCTCCTACGACCCTCATTTACACTATCCTACGTTGCCCCTCACACACTATCCATCTCAGACCCCTCACACACTATCCCTCCCTCATCCATGCGTCTATCCATGTACGACTCCCTGCTATCCTTCGTAATCTCTATTTTTGAACGACTTCCTTTGGTCGTAGTACCATTCCTCACCCTGTAATACGGCACACACACACACACACACACACACACACACACACACACACACCTAAAGCGACCCTCTTAAAGTCGTCTCTAACGCCGTGTTGGTGGCCCTGTTGCCCTTCCCCTCCCTCCTCCTCATAGCGGTGGACGGGTCGTGGGCGTCGTGGTCGTCATGGTCCACCTGTGGTCCAGATTGTCGTCATCACCGCCAGAGGATGTGTTCGTCCCCGTCGCCCCAGCATGGAGGTCGTTACTGCCCTGGGGACGACTTCACCTCTTCCAACTGTACGGGCGGCATGTGCAGGAGTGAGTACTGATCCTCGCCACCTGTTGCTACTCTAACTCACTGTAGCTGCTGACTGTAGGTTCTGACTGTAGACGTAACTGTTATAACTAACTAACTTCTAACCTAGGTTCTCACTGTAGCTTCTAACTGTATATGTAACTGTTGATCTTGCAGATCACTGTGGGGATTGACTGTAGGTTAGAACTGTAGGTCCTGACTGTTGTCATAACTGTTGGTTCTGATTGTTGGTATAACTGTAGGTTCTACTAACTGTTGGTATAACTGTAGAATCTGACTGTTTGTATAACTTTAGGTTCTGACTGTTGGTATAACAAAGTTCTACCAACTGTTTGTATAACTGTAGGGTCTGACTATTGGTATAACTCACCCGTGATAACCGACCTCCTGAATCCGGACAAATTTTGCGGTGGTACGGTGGCCGAGTGGATGCAGCTCTCGCTTTCCGTCCTGTAGTTCGGTGGTTCGATCCGGGTTACTCCCAGTCCACCCAGCTGTCATTAAGCATCTAACTTTACAAACTGAGGAAGTGAAGATGGTCGAGTACAGTACCGGCCACACTGACATGCCTAAGAGACCCACTTTATCAAGTTTCTCTACGAGTCGTTACTCAGTCGTCCTACAGAGGGCACAGAGGAGACTGAACTGATCACCTGGATATTAGACTCCACACAGCTTATTCCACCTGATGACTTAACACCTTAACCCTACCTGGGGGGGGGGTTAGGTTAGGTTAGGTTAAGTGATTAATCATCCTGTGAAATAAGTTGGGGTGTCTAATATTCACGTGACCTGACGAAGCTTAGAACAACACATCAGCACAAACTTACCAACTTGTAAGGCACACACACACGCACGCACACAATCAATCCCAAAGTCACATATACACCACTAACATAACAGTCACCAGTCTACCAGTCCATATGTGTGTTTATGTCTTCATTCATCATTATCAGAACGTATCGGGGAAGTGTAACGAGGTGATTTGAGGTACGATTTGAGGGTCATTAACAAGCGGCGTGGTGGGTAGTTTGATGTTAGGGGCCGCGTGTGGCAGTGATGCTCTCTTGGGGGTCAGGTGGCTACCTGTGGAGCTTACCTGAGGAATATGGTGATGACCTGGAGTTACCTGAGGAACCTGGTGATGACCTGGAGTTACATGAGGAACCTGGTGATGACCTGGGGTTACCTGAGGAATATGGTGATGACCTGGAGTTACCTGAGGAATATGGTGATGACCTGGAGTTACCTGAGGAATATGGTGATGACCTGGAATTACCTGAGGAATATGGTGATGACCTGGAGTTACCTGAGGAACCTGGTGATGACCTGGAGTTACCTGAGGAATATGGTGATGACCTGGAATTACCTGAGGAATATGGTGATGGCCTGGAGTTACCTGAGGAATATGGTGATGACCTGGAGTTACCTGAGGAATATGGTGATGACCTGGAGTTACCTGAGGAATATGGTGATGACCTGGAGTTACATGAGGAACCTGGTGATGACCTGGAGTTACGTGAGGAATATGGTGATTACCTGGAGTTACCTGAGGAATATGGTGATGACCTGGAGTTACCTGAGGAACCTGGTGATGACCTGGAGTTACATGAGGAATATGGTGATGACCTGGAGTTACCTGAGGAATATGGTGATGACCTGGAGTTACCTGAGGAATATGGTGATGACCTGGAGTTACATGAGGAACCTGGTGATGACCTGGAGTTACATGAGGAACCTGGTGATGACCTGGAGTTACCTGAGGAATATGGTGATGACCTGGAGTTACCTGAGGAATATGGTGATTACCTGGAGTTACCTGAGGAATATGGTGATGACCTGGAGTTACCTGAGGAACCTGGTGATAACCTGGAGTTACCTGAGGAATATGGTGATGACCTGGAGTTACCTGAGAAATATGGTGATGACCTGGAGTTACCTGAGAAATATGGTGATGACCTGGAGTTACCTGAGAGAGAGTGTGATGTGATGGTATGGATGTGGTGATGATGTGAAACTTGTGGTGATGACCTCAGTGGGGTTGTGGTTGTGATGTGGTTATGTAAATTATGGTGATGGTTGTTTGGACATGGTGGTCTGACTTTGGTTATGGTGTGTGTGTGTGTGTGTGTGTGTGTGTGTGTGTGTGATAATAGAGGCACTGACCTAACAGTTCACCAGGTAGGCACTAAGGCACTATCTCGCTCCTCCCTATTCATCATGATAGGTGCCACACCCACTAGGGGGGGGGTGAATAGGGTCACCTCCACCACGACAAGAGGGGGGGAGGGGGTTGCGGGGTGGGGGTCAATAAGCTGTCTGTTGTCCCTCCAGGAATTTCTAGAATAATCCATATTTTTTTCTTCTACCGTCAACACAAAGTTACAAGAGAGAGAGAGAGAGAGAGAGAGAGAGAGAGGGGGGGGGGCTGTTATAGTAATGTGACGTAACTAATAATATAATGGACAACTGTCTTCTCTAGATAATTGTAAAAATAAATAAAGTCAAGGACGCCCATTGTAATTTACGCTTTAAAAGATTTCATTAGGTAAAAAATTCTGTATACATACATACATACATACTTAGGGGTACTTGTAAGCCCGGACCTACGGCCTAGAAAAAAAGTGCGTTAATGTTCGAAATAAGGCAAACAGAGTATTGGGTTTTATATCTAGAAGTGTAAGTAATAAGAGTGCAGAGGTCTTATTGCAACTATATCTTGCGCTAGTCAGGCCGCACCTCGATTATGCGGTTCAGTTCTAGTGCCCCTATTATAGAATGGATATAAATTCACTAGAGTCGGTGCAGCGAAGAATGACGAAAATGATTCCGGGACTTAGAAACCTTCCATATCAGGATAGGTTAAAGAAACTTAACTTGCATTCCCTAGAAAGACGAAGAGTGCGGGGAGATATGATAGAAGTATTTAAATGGGTGAAAAGAATCAATAAAGGGGATATAGATAAAGTTTTTATAATATCCGAGCAGGATAAGACTCGGAGCAACGGATTCAAGATGGATAAGTTTAGGTTTAGGAGGGAGATAGGAAGAAAGTGGTTCACAAATAGGGTGGTAGACGAGTGGAACAAGCTTAGCAACTTTGTAGTAAGTGCGGGAACTCTGGAAAGTTTCAAAAGGAGGCTAGATAGATTCATGGATGATAGAGAGTGGTAGTAACTCTCGACAGGAGCTGCCATGCACAGGCCAACCGGCCTATTGCAGACTCCTTATTTTCTTATGTTCTTATGTTCTTATACATACATACATACATAGCCAGATAAGTGGATGTTTGTTTACAGCCTTTAGTGGGATTTGTTTGTACTCTTGTTTGTTTGTTTATCGATACCCGGTTGCGGCAAACACGTCCACCATTAATACCATACTTACCACACCTGTCACCACAACCACACCCGCCCACCACAACCACAGCAACCACTACAATCCCTCACCACCACAACCACCTCAACCACTCCCGCCCACCACAACCACACCCGCCCACAACCACACCCGAAATAGCTTCACCATACTTTATATTCCCCAACACAACCCGACTGACGGTGATCTACGTTGATTCAGGCCAGTCTGTCGTCCCCCGTTGTGAGGAGATGGATAGGGGGTAGGAGACTGGATGAAGGAGGGGGGGGGGGGAGACCTTTCCTACCCTAACACATGTACTCTCCCAGGGCGTCTGACAGGGATCCAGGGGAGCAGCTAAGGCCCTTAAATCTAGGTTGAACCGCGTACTTCCAGAGGTTTGGGATAGGTATGGTAGGGAAGTCAGGTCAATCCAGAAGTGTTAAGAAGTCAGGCGGGGCTGGAGAGATTTTTTGGATAGGTCAGGTATAGAATTAAGTCATAGAATAGGTCATGTTAGGATAAAGTGAAGGGGGGGGTGAGCTTTCCAATTAGGACCAGATGTTGAGGATTAGGGCAGGTGCGATGAATGAGTGAGGGTGACAGGTTGAATCGGTGTAGGTAAAGGTGATATGGAGAAAAAGGGGTGTTAGCGTGACCCCCATCAGCACCCAGATGAAGGGGACAAGAGCCTGGCGTCCTGGAGGTAGTATGTATAAAGGGAGACAGTAGTAACTCGTGCCCTAGATGCCTTCTCTCTGTCCACCTCTTCAGCCTTTCCTCCTCTTCCATGTCCCCCCCCCCCTCCCCTGCCCCTTAGCGCCACCACCACTAACTCTCGTTATCCCTGACACACACACAACCTTAACACACACTCACCTGTCACTCCCACACCCAGCGATGAGCTACGCGATGACTCCCTTCACCCCCCCCCTCCCCCTCCCCCTCCCCCCCTTGCTACCCCGCTGCCGTGACTCCGACACATGACCGAAGGCAGGAAAGCCTTTAGTCTCACCTGTGTCGGATGGCGGCAAAGAAAACGAAAATTCCTGTTTACTAAGTCAGACACCAGATAACCAGAGACGACCCGAATATGTTAGCAGCCGCTGGACTTGTGAGGCGCTGTGCACGGGACACGAGGAAGATAGACAGCTTGGAGGACTACACCGTGATTGTATGGTGTGTAGTGGCCGTGTGTGTTGTGAGAGAGTTAGGAGGAGCAAGGGGGGGTTAGGCACTGGATTACCGACGACCTACTGTCACGCTAGGCAGTCGTGATGCAGTTTAAGGCCGAGAGCTGGGACTTGTACCCTAGTTGGAGTTGGAGCTTCTGTTTGGGTTAATTCTTCTAGTGGTGTTACAGCTACTGTTGTGTCTGATGATGTGGTGGAGGTGGTTGTGCTGTTGCTGCTCCAGGTTGAGCCCACCATCTTTGTTCCGTGGCTTCAGGTGATTTGATTAGACGCGTTCTCACGTCACCTGTCTGGGGGAAATATTTGACGGGCGAAGTTTTGGAAATCCTGGTATTGCCTCTTCCAGCTCCTCACCTTAATTCTCTCTCTCTCTCTCTCTCTCTCTCTCTCTCTCTCTCTCTCTCTCTCTCTCTCTCTCTCTCTCTCTCTCTCTCTCTTCCAGGTCGACGGAGGACCCCCTGTAGCAGTAGGGAGGTGTGATAAATTGCCAGTTGTATTCTTGCCAGTTTTGGTGAACCTCGTTAGGAGAGGAAGGTGTGTGTGTGTGTGTGTGTGTGTGTGTGTGTGTGTGTGTGTGTGTGTGTGTGTGTGTGTGTATTTTAAACCTTCTATCTCGTCTTTTCCACCTCCTTTCTACGCCCGCTCTCCTCACGACCCGTCCATCACCGCTAGTTCTGGTCACCAGGACGCCGCTGATCCACTCAAGGTGGTGAAAAGACAAGACTTCTGATCACCATTCACCAGGTCTTAAGTTGCCTGCCTCACCAAACTCGCTCACCAAACCTCAAAGTGATTATGTCCACGACTCACAGATATGTGACACCACGTCTCACCAAGCTCACAAAAAGCACCAGCCATCACACTATCTCCATACACGACTCACGGATCCATCGCCTCACATCCCACCAAGCAGCCGTTGCACCTCCCCAAACTACAGTATTACTGGTGACACACATCACCACACACCAACCCAACTTGTACCAGCATACTTCACTAGGTCCGTGTTTCTAATAACTCACGTACACCACCTCACGTTTCACCAAGCCTACACCACACGTCACCAAGTTCCCCTTTTTTGTGCTGTAGGAAGTGAATTATCTTGGCGAGATCATTATCCTGGGAGGGTGGACGGACGGATGAGGTGGACGGGAAGGGCGTCCACGTCCTGTCCCTGTCGACCGTTCCCATATATGTGGGTTTTAGGGTCCGTGTATGGGAGGCCAGCGGTCCCTTGCGTTACACCAGGGCTCCAAGACCTACCTACCTACTTCTGGACCCTCTCGTATCTCTGAGGACCCTGTTGGGGACCACCATCTTGGGACCACCTTGAGACAGTCTTGGGACCATCCTACGAACATCTTAGAACCCATCTAAGAATTAATATGTAGCCATCGCGTCGTGTAACCAATATGGAACCTCTTAAGAACTAAATATAGAACCGCCAAAGGAAGAAACATGGAGGAGGGAGAGGAGGAGGAGGAGGAGGGGTGAGGGGGGTCCTACAAAGGCATAGAGACGTCCCCGGGATCAAGTCTATTTGACGATGATGGCCGGACACGATTATTGGTTGATTACCTGGCAGTGTGGAGGACCATGTAAACGCCGGGTCACTAACCTCTACCTGAAGGAGGGGATGAGGGGGATGCCAGGTCGTGATGCCTGGTAATGGATGCCTCACTCGACCCTCCCTCCGGCTGTGTGTGTGTGGAGGGAAGGAGTGAGGCATAGTTTCGATTGAATTCATCACCCAAAATTTATATTCAGAATCTTGATGCCTAAAATATTTGTAGTATGACAGATATAATAATTGGCATGTGGTGACCTGGTGCCCTAACTTAGATATGACTATAAATATATACGAATTCTTTTTAACTTATCTTGCTTATTAATATGATATCCAAGAGCTAATGATAATAATAATAATAATAATAATAATAAAGGATAATCCTATTTACACACACATATATAACACATCTATAGACGCCCTTAATGACAGGTTTACAGATGTGAGGTAATTTAGGGACGAGGCCACCTGGATGGGATGCAACTAAATCGTAATTGACTCTCTATTTCTCTCTCTCTCTCTCCCTCTCTCTCTCCTGCAGATGGTCGAGGTTCCTCCGTCAGGATGTACGGCGACAAGAGCACAACAGAGGAAGGTGAGTAGGATACGTGGACCTGAGGGAGCCTTTATGTGGTAGGATTGGAATTTATTTAGGGGCTGGAGTGTCCATCTGGGATAAAGAATTTGTTTCTTTTGGGTGATAATTTATTCTTGCTCGGCATTTCTCGTTGTGGGGTGAGAATTTAGTGTATTTCGTGGTCTGGGGAGGTACATGGTGTCAGTTTCGTGGTCTGGGGAGGTACAGGGTGTCAGTTTCGTGGTCTGGGGAGGTACAGGGTGTCAGTTTCGTGGTCAGGGAAGGTACAAAGTGTCAGTTTCGTGGTCAGGGAAGGTACAGAGTGTCAGTTTCTGGTCTGGGGAGGTACAAAGTGTCAGTTTCATGGACTGGGAAGGTACAGAGTGTCAGTTTCTGGTCTGGGGAGGTACAAAGTGTCAGTTTCGTGGTCTGGGAAGGTACAGAGTGTCAGTTTCTGATCTGGGGAGGTACAGGGTGTCAGTTTAATGGACTGGGAAGGCACAGAGTGTCAGTTTCTGGTCTGGGGAGGTACAGGGTGTCAGTGTATCAGTTTCTCACTCATCTCCCTCACACTCTAGAAGGGGGTGAAAGATTAGAGGTTATGCTAAATCACACACTCACTCTGTCCTCTTTTTCCGACACTCCTCTTCCTCCACCACTACCTCCTCCTCTTCTTTTTCCTCCCCTTCTCCTCCTTTTTTTACTCCATCACCTTATCTTCCTCCTCCTACTTCTCTTCCTCCACCTCCCCCTGTTCCTCTTTCTGTTCCTCTTCTCTACCACCCCTCCTCCTCTCCCTCTTCTCCACCACCCCCTCCTCTCCCTCTTCTCCACCACCCCCTCCTCTCTCTCTTCTCCACCCCCTCCTCCTCTCCCCCTTCTCCACCACCCCCTTCTCTCCCTCTTCTCCACCACCCCCTCTTCTCCACCACCCTCCTCCACCCCAAGAAGGGTATTTCCTTCCGTCTCCTCAGTAATACCTTAACCCAATTTCCTTCACCTTACCTGGTTATTATTATTATTCCCTCTCACATCACCTGTATCTGTCCTCCTGTGTTCCCCTTCTTCTTCTTCTTCTCACCCTCTTATCTCCTCCTCCTTCCTGCTTCCTCCCTCCCTCCTAATCTTATTCCTCTTTTACATTATCTCCTCCTCCTCCTCCTTCTTCTTTCCTCCTCCATTCTTCTTGGCTACTCTTAAGTATTTCCACTTCTCTTCAATAATTAATTACCTCCTCCTTAACCCATCTATCTCCTCTTCCACCACCAACTCCTCCTTCTCTTTCACTACCACCTCCTTTTCCAACACCACCACCACTTCCTCCTCTTGTTCTTCCTCTTTCACAACCACCACCTCTTTTTTCCACCACCTCCTCCTCTTCCGCTTCCTTTTCCACCACCAACTCCTCCTCCCCTTCCACCACCAATCACCACCTCTATACCAACACCTCCCCAACCTCTCCTCCTCTTCCACCACCTCCTTCTCTTCCATCACCTCCTCCTCTTCCACCTCCTCTTCCACCACCTCCTCCTCTTCCATCACCTCCTCCTCTTCCACCTCCTCCCCCGCACCTGTCTCACCTCCACCTCAGCCCACCCTCCACACACTGACCTCCTTAAGGGGAATTAAAAGGCTATCCCGCCCTCATTACAAGACCTCCCAGATGGTCGTAAAGGGCTTGACCTGTTGTAGGACTTCCCACCTTACGATCCCTTCCTCCTCGTACGGGCTTCCCGGGGTCCTGTGAAGGATGCTGTCACGTCTTGAAGGAGTTTTATATTAATTTGTGATGAGGATGCCTTGAGCTCGTTAGGGGATGGCCAGTTCCCTACCTCCCTACCTACCTACCTACCTCCCTACCTCCCTACCTACCTACCATCTACCTGCTTATTTCTGACCTTCTTTTTAGGGGAGGTTGAAGGTTTTAATGTCTTTTTAGCTGTGTTTAGCAGCCCTATAAGTGTGTGTCCAGAGTGACTGACTGACTAAGTTAAGAGAATTTTTCCTCCCAATCCCGGCCCGCCGCCTACCTACTGCCAGACGTATGATGTTAGCTGCTCTAATGATACCCACAATTTTGGTTACACCTGAAAGTCGTCATTGTGAAGAATGATTAATAGCTGAATATTACTGAGTTTTAGTCACTGTCACTATAGTTACAGCTAAGATATGGTGCTTGTAGACCAGTACAATATCTTATTCAGTAGCTTGGGCACCAACTCCCTCCAGCCCTCGCCTCCCCTCACGGAGTCACGCCTGGCCAGTGTGGGTTAAACTGTAATCTGGTTTGGATGTAGAGTGCTGACCAGCCCACACGGAGCAGAATTTAAGAACAATGCTTAATTACTTTTCTTTTAATGTGTGTGTGTGTGTGTTTGCGTGCTTGGTGATCTGACAGACTGTTAGCTCACAAATATTACTACTGGGGGTGTGCTGTGAGGTCTACCACAGTCTGGGTCTCAACGGTAACACTTAATGAATATGGAGGATCACCTCAAGATGGCCCCCCACCTTAACTTATTTCACCTGAAGATTAACTACCCTAAGATTAACTACTCTAACACTAACTTCTCTCCCAGGTAGTCTTATGATGAGCAGTTCAGGCGCCAATACAATTAATTTGAGAATCCTGAAACTTTGCTAACCACCCAAGCTGTAGCGGCCATGTTAGCTACTGGCATGATCAGTCTAGTTAATCACGTTGTCACAGTTTCTGGAGGGAGGAGAGGGATGGTTAGGAGGAGCTCCCCGAAATTGACTACAGGTAACCTCCAGGTAATTACTGGAGCTGAGGAGATCATGTCAGGGCAGAAGAGGTAGCGTGCGGGGGTCATATCTCTCCCGGCGGGGGTCAAAGAGCAGGGGTCCTCACTCTCCCAGCGGGGGTCAAAGGTCGCCGCCCTCCTGCAGTAGCTCACACCTTCGTCAAGCACTTGGGTCTTACCTGTCCACCTGTCATACACGTAATGAGGCAAGGAGGTTATTACTGCTCAGGTGTCGTTACTGTATGTATGTATGTATGTATGTATGTATGTATGTATGTATCGCTCTTCGTCTTCATCTTTATTTTCTTCTCTTCTTTTTTCCACCCTTCATTTCCTTCCCCCCTTTTTATTTAATCCTCGCCTTCCTTAGCGTTCTTCTTCTCTATCCTCCTCCTCCACTTCGTCCACCTCCACCCACCCACAGTTAATTCCTTGCCCTTCATTACCTCCTCCTCCACGCCCACAGGTTATTTAACTAACTCTGAAGGGCTTAAGGTGAAAATCTTATCCCCACCGTCACCACATTACTTACTCAGCCTCCATGCACAGATTTCCCTACACCAAGCACAGATTAGTCCACCATACAGATTTTGACACCAGATTTTACCATGAGAGGGAATACGGAATAATTTTTTTCGTCTAGGGCCTAAAAGACTAGTGGATTATTTTACCAGATTATTATTATTATTATTATTGTTTTTATTATTGTTATTATTTATTATTATTATTATTATTATTATTATTAGTATTATTATTATTATTATTATTATTATTATTATTATTATTATTATTTACTTCGCTGGAATTATTAATGATTTAACCTCAGATGTCTTGAGAACTTTATTACTGTTGACTTAAAACGTTTAATGACTTTTCTGTTGCTTCTCTTCTTCTTTATTATCAACTATTACTCTCTCTCTCTCTCTCTCTCTCTCTCTCTCTCTCTCTCTCTCTCTCTCTCTCTCTCTCTCTCTCTACTTCTTTCATTCCTCCCTTATTCCTTCTTCCCCTTCTTTTTTCTTCCTTTTTTATCCTTTTTTCTTCTTCCTCCTCTATCTTTCTCTCTTCTCCCTCATCTATCCTTCTCTCTTCCTTCTTTATCCTTCTCTCCTCTTCCTCTTTTTAACCTTTTCTCACTTCCTTCATATTCCTCTCTTATTCCTTCGTTGTTATTCCTAATTTATCCTTCTCTCTTCTTCCTCCTTTATCCTTCTCGCTTCTTCCTCCTTTATCCATTTTTTCCTCTCCCCCTTTTTTATCAGTGGGTGTAAGAGAGGATGCTGATGGTGTATATTTATGTGATTCTCTAAGTTTCCCCTCATGAATCCGAGGGGAAATGAGGGGTATAAATGGGTACAAATGGAGGGAAGAGGGGAGTGATGGAGGGAGAGAGGGAGGGGTTGATTGAGATATGGAGGGGCGGTGTGAGTGTGTGGGTAGGAGGGAGGGAAGGGAGATTGTGGGAGAGGAAGGAGGTGAGGGCAGAGAGGGAGATGGAAGAGGGGGAAGGAAAAAAAAGTAGAAAAGGAAGTGAAGGAGGAGGAAGAAGGAGCTGAGAGGCAGAAAGAGAAGTGGAGGGGAAAGGGAAGAGAAACGATGGAAAAGAAAGACGTGATCGGGAGAATGAGGTAGGAAAGAATGAGAAGAGAAAGGAGTCAGAGGAGGGAAGTAAGGGGAATGGAAGGAAATAGACTAAAGAGAACGAAGAGAGACAGACGAAGAAGAATCGAAAAAGAAAGACTAAGAAGAAGGGAGGAGGAAGAAAAGGGGGGGAACAAAGGCTGAGGTCAGAGAGGGGACAGAAGGGGGGGGGGTGGGGAGAACGGCCCCTCATCCTCCTCCTCCTCCCTCCTTCAACAATTTGCTCAAGCGACAGATAACATTGTAGTAGCGCGTCCCTGCTGGGGGAGAGGCGCCCCCAGGCCACCCATGATAGGGAAGAGGTAGGGGAGGGGCGGACTGAGGGAGGGAGGGAGAAAGATGGAGGCTTAGGAGAGAGAAACTGGTGGGGGGTGAGGGGGTGGGGGGAGATAGACAGAGGCAGATAGGGAGGAAGAAGAGATGGAGGCATAGGAGAGAGAAACTGGTGGGGGGGGTGAGGGGGTGGGGGGAGATAGACAGAGGCAGATAGGGAGGAAGAAGAGATGGAGGCATAGGAGAGAGAAACTGTGGTACGGAGGGAGAGACAGAAACGGACGGGGAGGAGAAGTAAGATGTGAAGAGATAATTTTTAAGCAGTTTGTAAATGGAAGATGATATGATAAGACGATAGTACCATGTCCTTAATAATGTCTACCATACAGTATGTAGAGTTTATGTAAATGATGTTGTTTGTATATCCTTAAATAATGCCTTTCTCATGACCTGTGTTACTGTACTGTATATAACCTGGATCATTAAGGTTAACTGGGGCCTCTTAGTCGCCATTAGGATTCATTACAACTGGTGCTCATTACTACTGGTAGGACTGGGGCCCATTAGGTCTCGGATTTATTAGGTCTGGGGCCCATTAGGACTAGGGTTTATTAGGTACTGC
The DNA here is from genome assembly GCA_958450375.1 of Homarus gammarus. Classification (NCBI taxonomy): domain Eukaryota; kingdom Metazoa; phylum Arthropoda; class Malacostraca; order Decapoda; family Nephropidae; genus Homarus; species Homarus gammarus. Next base: position 2,319,472 of record CAUDMG010000748.1, on the reverse strand, counting down.
TGCCAAGTAGATCTAGAACTGGGGCCCACCGGGATTAGGGTGCCCGTATGACCTGCTGTAGATAATGTACACAAACATACTGTACATCCATCACCTTCTTGATCCATTTACGACTTACTGACTGATATAGTGTCTCCTTCCTCCTCCTCCTCCTTCAGCGACGGCGGCGGCGGTACAGCAGGACATCACCTTGATCGTGGTGCTGGCGGTGCTGGTGCCTCTGGTGCTGCTCCTGCTCGTCGTTGTCTTCCGCAAGTTCAACCGCAAGGACCGCCAGGATGGTCCCATGTACGAGATCGCCGCCTCAGGTCAGTGAAGCTCTGATGTTGCAGCTTCCCACGCGTCATGACGATACACTGATATTGAAAAATGACGAGTGTGCTGTTGTCGTTTTGTAATGTCTGTATCTGATCATCTGAAGATTAAACACCTCATCTTATTTCACCTAAAGATTAACCACTCTAATGCTAACCTAACTTCATCTTACCTAATCTAATCGAACTTAATCCTAACTATACTAAACTTAATTTAACCTAATCTACTTAAGGGTGTTTAAACATCAGGTGTTGATCTTAATGTCACTCATTGTATCTATACCTGTACAGTACTGTTGTTGTTTTTTTAATTCGATAATTCACCCTCCCCCTCAGACTACCCGATGCCCTTCTACCCGGACACCACCAAGAAACTCAAGGGTCTCGCCCCTGACCTGACGCAGGGGGTGGGCATGGCACCTCTGCCACCCACGGCTTTGCCTCTATGCTATGACCACGCCTACAGCGACCCCGCCTCCGTCTCCAGTGGGCACAAATCGAGTGTGGGCATGGTGGGCTCTGTGTACGAGGAACACTACTCTGCCCCCGCCAGTGGTCGAGGGGGCGGTCCTTCGGGCAGTGTCACCCCGGCATCAGAACACCACTACGACGTCCCTCACCTTCGCCCGGGTGGTCACGACTCCCCCGCACCCTCGGAAGCGTGTCACTTGCTCCTGCCGTCCAGGGCCTTAGCTACCCCTACAATAGACGGCAGCGTGGGCAGTAGATGCCTTGACTCGCCCGTGTCCTCCCTGGAGAAGCCCCCGAGGAGCGACTCACCAGCGTCCCTCTCTAGTGAGGCCACCTCGAGTGAGTACCATGATAGTGTGTACACCCACCCCGTTACCCCTACACCCAGTAATACACCCACCCTGTTACCACTACACCCAGTGATACACCCACCCAGTTACCTCTACACCCAGTGATACACCTACCCAGTTACCACTACACCCAGTGATACACCTACCCAGTTACCACTACACCCAGTGATCCACCCACCCAGTTACCACTACACCTAGTGATACACCCACCCAGTTACCACCACACCCAGTGATACACCCACCCAGTTACCACCACACCCAGTAATACACCCACCCAGTTACCACCACACCCAGTGATACACCCAGTAATACACCCACCCAGTTACCACCACACCCAATGATACACCCACCCTGTTACCACTACACCCAGTAATACACCCACCCTGTTACCTCTACACCCAGTGATACACCCACCTCGTTACCTCTACACCCAGTGATACACCCACCCAGTTACCTCTACACCCAGTGATACACCCACCCAGTTACCTCCACACCCAGTGATACACCCACCCAGTTACCTCCACACCCAGTGATACACCCACCCTGTTACCACTACACCCAGTGATACACCCACCCAGGTACCACTACACCCAGTGATACACCCACCCAGTTACCTCTACACCCAGTGATACACCCACCCTGTTACCACTGCACCCAGTGATACACCTACCCCGTTACCTCTACACCCAGTGATACACCCACCCCGTTACCTCTACACCCAGTGATACACCCACCCCGTTACCTCTACACCCAGTGATACACCCACCCCGTTACCTCTACACTTAATGATGCACCCACCCCGTTACCACTACACCCAGTAATACACCCACCCTGTTACCACTACACCCAGTGATACACCCACCTCGTTACCTCTACACCCAGTGATACACCCACCCAGTTACCTCCACACCCAGCGATACACCCACCCCGTTACCTCTACACCCAGTGATACACCCACCCAGTTACCACTACACCCAGTAATACACCCACCCCGTTACCACTACACCCAGTAATACACCCACCCCGTTACCACTACACCCAGTAATACACCCACCCCGTTACCTATACACCCAGTAATACACCCACCCCGTTACCTATACACCCAGTAATACACCCACCCCGTTACCTATACACCCACCCCGTTACCACTACACCCAGTGCTTACACCCACCCCGTTACCCCCCTCTCTCTCTCTCTCTCTCTCTCTCTCTCTCTCTCTCTCTCTCTCACAACATACAGGAATTTCAACAAGACTGGGACACATAAGCGTGGCGCTGTTAATTGAAAGACGAACAAGGAGAGGGAGAGTAAAAGTGTGGCGGGGAGAGGGAGTTTAATTTTGTATATATGTTGTGTAGGGCGTGTATGACGTGAGAGAGAGAGGGAGAGAGAAAGAGAGAGAGAAAAAGAGAGAGAATGGGATTAAAATGAGGAAGGGAAGGAAGGAGAGTGAATATTGGGAGAAAGAGAGAGATAGAGGGGAGAGAAAGACGAGGAAGGAAAGGGGAGGCTGGAGGGTTGTGTAAATGGAGAAAGAGAGAAGTGGGGAAGAATGAGAAGATTAAGAGAGTGTAGAGAGAATTTGAGAGAGAATGAGAGTTAGAGATAAATAGATTAATGAGAGATAGAGTAGAACAAGGAGAGATATTGTTAATTCTCTTTGTTCTTGGTCAGATTTGTGTTTCTTGTATAATTTGATAATGTTGAACCTCAATTAGTATTACTGTACTACCCCCATCACTACTACTATTATTTCTACTACCACTATTACTTCTACTCCCACTTTTACTTCCACTACCACCATCACAACTGCTACCACCATCACTACTTCTACTACAACGACTATTACGTCTGCTACCACCATCATAACTACTGCTACTATTACTTCTACTACCACCATCACTATTACTACTATTACTACCACCACAACAACTACTACCACTACTGTTACGTCTACTATAACCATCACAACTACTACCACCATCACAACTACTACTACTACTACTACCACCATCATAACTACTACTACCACCATCACAACAACTACTACTACTACCATCACCACCACTACTACTACTACTACCACCACCATCACAACTACTACTACTACTACCACCACCACCACCACCACCACAACTACTACTACTACTACTACTACTACCACCACCACCACCACCACCACCACCACTACTACTACTACTACTACTACTACTACTACTACTACCACCATCACTCTGGACCAGCGAAGAAGGAGGCGGACTCCAGTAAGATTGTCAACATTTACATCATAATTTGCATGATAATAACAGTCCCCTCCCCTCACCCCCCCCCCCCCCCGTCATTCTCCCTTTGTTGTGTAGATGGTATATTCATCATTTGTTTTTCCCTCCTATTCCAGCAGCGCCCATCTTGTCCACACCTCTTTCACGCCCACGCCACTGCTGCTTTGTGGGCGTGTGATATTGTAGATTCCGTCTGGTTATGATGTTATTCGTTGGTATTGTTATTATTTTATTATGGAAAACTTTTCACCGAATTGAAAATCAAGCTCATAACACAATATATATCCTGGGTACTGGGGGAAGGCGTGCGTGTTCCTCACCCACGCCTCCCAGCCCTTCCCCACACCCACGCCCTGGGGTCGCCCGGGGGTGAATCAGAATCCTCGTGTACATCTCGTCCAGCACAGATAGAACACGTCCACCGCCGGCTAATTTCGAGGGGTCGAGTGCTGGGGCGGTGGTGGTGGTAGTGTAACGATGGTGGTGGTGTAGTGATGGTGGTAGTGTGGTGATTGTGATGTTGGTGTGGTAATTGTGATTGTGATGTTCGTGTGGTAATGGTGGTTGTGATGTTGGTGTGGTAATGGTGGTTGTGGTACTGGTGTGGTAATTGTAGTGAGAATTTTATTATCCCTCAAACGTTAAGAAATTCTCTCTGTGTCTCTCAGGATAGGATCAGATATTAACATAAGTCACTCTACAGTATAGTGCGTCATCGAGAGGAATACGAATTTAGGTAAAAATATATACCCAGGTTAAAAAAAGAAATAAAAAAAGCAGTGATAACAACAATAATAAGAAATAATGAAAATAAGGAAATGATATCCGTAATTACCTTAGAAACAAACTTACATAAGGCGACACCAAATGGGGTGATTCTGACCTGGGGGAGTGAGTGTAAAACAAGCTAGGGTTTATAATGATGTTGGTCAGACTACACCCGAGTATAACCTCCCAGGGTGTAACATGGTCTGCTACACCAGTACAGTATTGCTCGGTATCTCCAGGTAGTTAAATATTTCAATAACTTTGTATAATTAGTTACACAAGTATAAATGTAATACAAAATCCCTTTGTGACTTTATATAATGTACTGATGGACAAAATTTGTATTTATTGACAGTAAATAACAACCAAGATAAGTTGAGGAGAAATTTATTTATAAGTTGCTAAAGAATGATCTACACAATAACTTATTATATAAAATTTTATTCCGCTGTTGAACAAAAACAGAAAGTAGAAGATAGAAGCTGTAATATAACGTTGTCGACAAGGTTAAGCGTTCGTACCCCAAGTGACTTTTGAGTAATACTTTAATGATGATCAAAATTAACGTTACGGAAAGCATACTGTGAGTAACACAAGAATAGTGAAAAGACAATGTTATGTGTATTTACGGTACCAAGAAATAGTAAGAGTTAATGAAACCGACTGCTGATGATATAAATTAATGATCATTCAGTTCTAAACTACTAAAACCACATTATATATATTCTATTTTTTTTTCATTAGCTTCAGCTTTTGGCTTCTTTTATACAGTATGAGGGGGGGGGGGGGGCGCAGCTTCACCCTGAGGCCCATAACCCCATAATTTGCCACTAGTTCCACCGGTTGTCAGCTACAGTGTGGATCAGGTGACACACACACACACACACATACACACACAGCGGTCAATCAGGGAGGTGCAGCCCGTCAAGTGCGGTGCGGCTATTAAACTGGATCAGATTTCCCCGAGTAGTATTAAACAATTACAACGTTTAACGGGTATATTCAAACTACCCAACCACAGAGCACTTGGAAGCCTGGCCGTTGTGGGTGGTTGGTCGTTGTGGGTGGTTGATTATTGTAGGTGGTTGGTCGTTGTGGATGGTTATTCCTTGTGGGTGGTTGGTCTTTGCGGGTGGCTGGTCGCTGTGTGATTGGTCATTCTGGGTGATTGGTGGGGCAGGTCGTGTTATAGGGTATCTAACAGGGTTTTCAGTAACACGAGCTTACAACAGCAGAGGTCTGTTGGGTAAATATTATTGACTATAGTTCAGGATTTTATCTTTACAAATTCAATAAAAACTTGGATTAATTTATTTATTTTTGTTTCTAGATTTTATTGGTGTTTTGTGGTTTATTATATTATATTGATTTAAATATTTTCTTGGGAATTACTTGATTAGTTGAAGATTATGGTGTTTCATTTTCCGAGTCTTTTTTTTATTTTCTATACTCAAGGGAGACTTTGATGCATTAGTGACTCTTTTAACCCTTTCAAGATGATGGTCAAATGGTTAACCCCACAGTGATGTTAAGGTTAAACCACCTTGTTTAACCTTTATAAGTTAACTACAGCACATGAGATCCCTTAGTGACCCCCGCTACAAGATGCAGGTCATTGTACCATTGCCACACCACAAAACATACTCACACTATCCTAGTTAAACCACACCCAAGACCACGCAACATAACCTTCTGCTGCTCCTCCACAGGTTCACGGCCTACGTCAGCATCATGCTCGGAGACTAACCGGGACCTGCAGCCCCCAAAGGAGCTAGTGGGTGCTGAGGGGGCAGCCTGGGGGATGATGACGTCTGTTGGGGGGCGACTAGTGGTGGCTGAGTATGGGGTAGTGCTGACTATCCCCAGTGGTGCTCTGCCCCCAGACACCCGTCAGCAGGTGTATGTGTCGGTCGGGCCAAACCTACATCCAGCCCCAGCCCTCACCGACCGACAGGTGAGTCCATGGTACCTAATTCTCTACAGGTGTTATTATGTTTTGTTCCCATGCCTTCCTATCTGTAAAATCAAGGTATTTGTGTGTTGACCGGCGACCTCATTAGCATGCTTGGTGGAAGGTAGAGATAGCATGCCACATATTTCCCCCCACACTGAAAGGTACCATTAAACGTTTGTATTATTATCCAGTATAGTAGTTCTGTGGTGGCAATTTCAACTCATATTTGACTTAATTAAGTTGGAATGGAAATTTCATTGTATTCATGAGTAAATGTAGTTGTTTCATTTGTTAGAATAACCAGAATCAAAATATAAATGCTACAGCAACCACTCACAATATACCTTATAAATGAACAAGTAAAATGAAAGTCAAAATACTCAGAGAAAACCTATTATTTTGGTTATGTAACGTAAATGACATGCCTACTTTGTGTGTTTTGACTTTCTCATGGTTCATTATAAAACATATTTTATTGACATATTAACTCATTAATATCTTATGTGTGATTACTCGATCACATTCAAACATACGGGAAAGTAAAACAGTTATGAATAAGGAGTTTACTATGTGGCAGACGTTGCTCTGAGTTATGAATTACCCGTAGGCCGTAACACAATAAACACTAATAATACTTATTAATTTATGTTGTAGCAACAGCTCTACTATAACTTATAAGTCACACAATAAATATTAATACTGTAATTATTTGTTTACATCGTGGCAGACATTACTGAGCCCCGTGGTGACGTGTGGGCCGCCCAATGTATCCCTGCTAAAACCTGCCGTGCTGTCCTTTGAGCACTGCGCCTCTCTGCAGCACGCCGCTTGGCAGCTCCATATCTTCGCCACCAACACAGCCTCCTCCTCCTCCTCCTCCTCTTCCTCTGCAGGAAATACGTCTTCCTCCTCCTCCTCTACTAGTGAGGAGCCTTGGAGCAGACTCATCACCATGGGCGAAGAAAGGATTGACACCCCAGTTTTTACGCAGCTTGATGGTGCTCAGGTAAGGTTTCAGACTTCATGTTTAAGTCTCAAGCCAATTCTGCCAAGGCATCACCTAATAGACCATGGCCACACCCATCAGGTTAGAGCATCAGCCAGTGAATCTAGGTGAGAGATCATCTTTAAACATAACAGCATAATTGTCTTGAGTACAGTACAGGTATTTTAATTGGTGTTAAGTGAAAGTTACTTGAGAAGTCAGCACACTATACATTATGTTGAAGGACAGTGAAAGGTGAAGTTTAAAAATGTGGGTAAATCTCTCTCCATCTGCCTCCTCCAGGTTCACATGATGACAGAGTCACTGCAGAAGTTTGTGCTGGTAGGGGAGAGTGCTGGCTCAAACGCAGCAGTGAAGCAGGTGAAGGTAGTGACTGCAGCGCCCCCACCTACACCCTCAGGCACACTCACAGTCACCCTCCACGTCATGCACGACACCTCTGCCGCCCTTGCCTGTGAGTAACACCATGTGGGAGTCCTTCAGGAGATACGGACAGTCCTTCCTGTTTTAAAGAAGCTTCTCCCCTTACATATTGAGCAGGAAAGCAATGTAGTTCCTTATAAATGTAAACGGAAGATTCACGATATATTGTATGATCCATTATTTTGTACCTTTAATCAAATCTTCGAATTAAAGGACTTCTTACTTTATCAGCATAATTTTGCTGCTTATTAACATTGTTGTGTGTGTGTGTGTGTCAGATGTGACCCAGCAAGAGCGGCGTCGTGGGGCCTCACTGCTGGATAAACCAAAGATGATGTTACTGCAAGATTGTGGCGCCAACCTCTGCCTCACCCTTGATGACCTCGGCCCTGGCTGGCGGATCAGGCCAGGCCAACACTATAAGGTAATACATTTTATATTAGTTGTCATCTTATCCACACAGTTTTCTCTCTAAAATCCTAAACCACCTCTTTGGATGTTAATACTGCGCCTGTTTATTTGATGAAATTTTACATGTCTTACTCGGCAAAATGAGTTTTAAGCCTACTCCTGATACTGTATAAGGAGATAATTATGTGTCTGTACTGTATTTGTCATGTGTAAGTGATTGCAGTAGTTCTTTCATGTTCCATTATGGATATTGCTTTTGTAGTTGATCTAAGGGCAAGTCTAGGTGGGTACATACATAAGACTTCTTGTCCTAACATGGCTGTGAATGAGGTTTTCCAGGAAAATATTTTATTTGAATTCCACTTTACAGTATTGACAATTATCCTTCCTTTAGGAAATATCATTTGAGACTCTTTGGGGAGCCAAGAACGACCCTGTGAGTGCTTCCTTCACCCTGGAGCGCACTGAGGGGTCATCGGCACCCCTTGCGTGTAGGATGGTGTCCCAGCAGAAGGGCTCATCCACACACCGACAAGTCATCAGAATTAACTCTGATTTCCCTTACGCCCCCGTCACTGCGTCTCCAGCACACATAGCCCCAAGGACTTCCACAGGTCAGTTGACATCCTCCAGTCCTTCACAAAGTAATATAATCCTATCTGTTTCCGTACCAAACATTTTCCATAACACTTTTAAGCATTTAAAGAATATTAGTGTATATTCCCGTTTACTGGGCAATATGTGATTTTTTTTTGTATAATGCAATGTAAATGCAATGGATATAATGACCACTATGAAATGGTTGTTGACAGTAACATCTAGCAGTGGGTGTTCTTCGTTGGTGGAACTGACCCCAGAGCCTGGAGCCTTCCGCCTTCCTCAGCGCCTTCGCTGGGAGCTGTGTCGCTGTCTTGACCCGCCTAATGCTCGAGGCAATGACTGGCGCATGCTGGCTGCTAGACTTAATGTTGATAGGTAAGAGATAAGAGGGTGTTTTCCTATTCATGTTTACCTTACAGTGTAGGAGTGAGCTTGCAGTAAGTAAAACAGTGTACTGTATCTTTATAGCTGAAGCTCTAATTACAGTAACTTTCAATTTTGTTTTGTTGAAACGCTTATGCGATTGGGAAAAATAAAGTTAAAATTTCAATCTGCAATAAGTCTTTCCATAAGTCGTATTAGTTTATTTTGTCTCGACCAGTGATTAGGGCCACACTTCAAAACACGAACATGCTGTACATTAATTAGTTTACCGCACTGTATTGTACTGTATAATGCTATAACGGAGATGAAATGGTTTAATTTTTCATTGTTTTTATTATTATTTAGGGAGAATAATGAGATTTATCATATTAAATCTGAACTTATTTGAGAATACAGTACAATGCCTGTATTATATCATGTCCCTATCTCTTCCCCTCTTGATCTCTAGCTCTGCCCCTCTTGGTATCTGTCTTCTCCTCCTGATCTCTCTCCCCATCTCTTGATCTCTAGCTCCCCTTCTCTTGATCTCTAGCTCCCCTTCTCTTGATCTCTCCCCTTCTCTTGATCTCTCTCTCCCCTTCTCTTGATCTCTGACTCCCCCTCTTGATCTCTAACTCTGCCCCACTTGATCTTTATATCTCCCCCTCTTGATCCGTCTCCCCCTCTTGATCTCTATCTCTCCCCTCTTGATCTCTATCTCTCCCCTCTTGATCTCTCTCTTCCCCTCTCTGTCTGTACCTTACTTGGTGTTTTTTTTAAATAATGAGAATTAACTGAACATTTGTATTTATTGCAGGTACTTGAACTATTTTGCTTGTAAGGCAAGTCCTACAGAGCACATCCTGGATCTGTGGGAGGCGCGCCACAGGGAGCCCAATGCTCTTACCGACCTCCTCAACGTCCTACGGGTCATGGGTCGACCAGATGCCGCCCATGTCCTTGAAAGTCACGCCGGTGCCTGGATATGAGCTGTGCCCCTCTTAACGTGCAGTGCCTAGTCTGGAAATGCTGCACTTCTTATTTTAGACAAGATACATTCACCTCAGGGTGAGGCCCTGGATGTCTAATGTGCTATTCTTCTTCTTGCATTTCCGCTGTGTGCAATTCTCGCGGGTGTTGACACTCCCAGTATCTGTAACTCCTGGGCTAAAAAATTCCCTAGTTATCCAAGCTCTTTCCCCGGAGATGAATTTGTGAAGTATGTGAGTGTGATTGTTATGAGAGCCAATAACAGAGCTCTATCAACATATGTATAATGACGGTGAACTTCAGTTGTATTCGGATCTGTGCCTGAACTATTGCTTGACGTGAAATGTTTTAAACTTAAACTCATGACGCCAACTAATGTCAGTTGTTCTGACCTCTACCTGTACAAAATAAAGAAGATGCGCATGATTAGAAGTGCTAGTAGAAGTGTCATTGTAAATGCTTGAACTATGCTCTCCTTTGCCTCTTTGTGGTTCACAGGAAGCTTTCAGAGAGCCTGATGGATGTGGACGTGTTGTGTGCAATATGTTCATCAGTCTAGCAATGCAATGGAGCAAGCATTGCAGTGGCCTAGACCACGTGCCATAGTCTGTAGGACAATCACCACAAACGATGTGTAACTTCAGAAAAGCATGATAGTTGACAATACCACGAGCTTTCTGACCTTGTGTTTAGATTAGACGACGACGAAGACGACGACCGTGTAGCAGCTACACTTAACTTGTACTAAGTGTTCAGACAGTTCGTCCATGTTTGTTTAGAGTATCATGCCTAATAGATGTTACCTCCCCTAAGATATTTATAGCTCTATGCCACAGGTGCATGCCCAGTGAGACAGACCCTCGACGTCTGCATTGTTACGATCTTCATGGTCGACATTCTTGGTTTTGTACATAGAAATTCAGTTCTAAAGTGGATTAAAGAGATCTGGTTTATAGTAAGATTTTGTGTCATGGAAGATGTTGTATAGTTTATTTATTTACAATTGTGTGATATTGCCATAAACTGTAGCATAAGAGACTTTGTACGAATGTACTGGTATTGATATTCTGGTGTGTCAGCACAAGTACATGTGGCTACCAACCATAAGCTGTGACAGTTAAGCTCCTAGACAGTCTAGAGCCAGCAGTTACAACTTGTGGTTAAAGTGCTTGGTACATAACTAGACACATACAACAGAGGAGGGAATCCCAGTACAGTCTCAATCGAAATCCAAGTGCATTAACCACAAAATGCCTCCTTGGTAGGCTGCCTGGGGAGGCATGAGGTGACAGAGGTGAATGAATGTCGGGGTCTATCATCAGTAACAACATTAATTTTTTCTTGTATAGATTAGCCCAGTTGGTTTCATCTAGTCTTTGTGGAAAATTAAATTCAAGTAATGAAACAAACATTCAGCCCTCATCATGATGTGCCTGCCAGCGGTACCCTGAGGTGTGGATCTGACCGTAATCATGCCTGATGTGGGTCACATTTTGTGATTCCTACATGAATGGAATGTCTTTAAGGATGAACACCATAAAGACAAAGGCCAATTTTGTTCCTGCTTTGAAAGATTTGCCAGAGTGTAAGTGAATGATGGCCTGTGTGACCAACTTGATTATGCTTTGAAGGATTGGCAGAAGTGAAAGTTGACTTGAGTGACCACTTTATTCCTGCTTTGAAGGATTGGCAGAAGCAAGAAAGTGAAGACCTGTGTGGAGATATTCTTGTTCAGCAGCTTCTGATATGGTAGCCTCAAACCCGTCTATATAAACTTGCTTCTGCTGGTATAAGAACCACTGCTGCTAGACTTGTAATATCACACTCCAACACAGAAGTTTGTGTGAAGATTACAAGTTACCGAGTGGCATTTGTGCTTGGTACAGTTGGTACAAGAGCACCAACAGTGATATGTCATTTTCTGTGGTAGTTGAGGCAGTTCTGACCCCCAGAGGCACCTCGTTACGGGAGGCACCACAGCCCTCATACACCTTCGCATCGTCCTCGCTCACTCGCTCTGGGTTATATACTCCTCTATATAGTCATTTGCTAGTAACTTCAGGATCTAATATTATATAGTAATTAGAGAAAATATAAAACTTACCGTGCATGAGGTATGAACAGTGTTGAGAGTAACCATGTAAACATGATGTTGCTTGTGTGTACTGGTAGACAAGTGAGGGCTGGGGAGAGTGACAGGGCCATGTGGACGGCATGTATGTTGTGGACGGTGTCATCCCGCCGTCCAGCTATGCAGCAGCCCACTATGCACACCAGCTGTACATTGCTTCATGTTTTGTACATTATGTATTAGAGATGAGCAGTTTCTCAGGATACCTGTTAAAAAGTATCGGACTATGTCAGCAGTGTCTGAAGAGTAATTGGATGAACAACATTGTTTTATGTCAACAATTTGGTGGTATTTTAAGTTTTGTCGTGACAGTGTTGTAAGATGTGACACTGGGTACTGAACAAAGATAGCAAAGTAGCTCTCCTAGTGTTCCTATTACTATTTTATGAGCACTGTTGAAATATATCTTGTTAATTCTAAATTAGATTTTGCTCTGGGTACCAAAGATTCTTTCCTTTATAAACTGCCATTGATCGTATGGTGCAAAGGCTGTTCACCAATCACACACAAGTGATGAATCTGATAAATGTGAATCGGCCAATCACAAATAGGTAAGGCTTTGTGTTTATAAGGACTAACTAATCAGGAATGTTAAAGATTCGATCCCATGATCAATCAGCTGCCTTATTACCAGAATGTGCAGGAAAGCCTCTTTGCATGTTTAGAGCAAGATGGTCTTCCTAGTTTCTTTCAGAATAAATAAAAATCCTAACCAAAAAATATTACACTTGATGGCAACACATTTGATACAGTCATAAAGATTTCCATGTTGTTTATATGAATTTTCTATGTACAGAGTTAGAGATGAGCTTTTTGTAAATAGTCTTCCTTGGAGTCTCAGAGAATAACTTAAGAATGTGTCGTAATCACTCATTAGAAATCACCTGGTTGGAGTAGTGTTGCAACCAGATGTTCCTCGTATATTTGGACGCTAAATCCTCTTCTTTGTAAGTCCCATTACACTCTGCTCAACACAAAAGTCAACTCTTTATAATGCCTGGACTGGTTCTGTGGTTCATTTACTCCCTCTTCTACACTCCTTCTCCATTAAATAACTAAACAAGTTATCCAGTACAGTAATTTCTTTGTTTCCTACCTACCAAAGCCCTCTCCCACGTGGGATTTATACATCATTTTCATGTCTGTGTTACCACTAATGTCCGACCGCATTTTCTCTCACTAATTGATTATTGTAGTCAATTATCCCCAAACCCACGTTCACCCCCATTGGGTTTTTCTCACCAAGGTTATCATTTATTTAGTCACCTCCTCCAGATTACCTCTTTCAGCGTACCTCTACTAATACTGGCTGACCCCTTAGGATGACTACCTGTGGTTATTCTCATGGGTCCTAACATCCCCCTTCCCTCTCAATTTTCTGGCTTTCCTTTCATCCCCTGGCTTTTCTTGGGTTACCCTTCGAGATCAATACATAATACTTCTATCTGTATATTACCACCACATACCCCAGTTCCTCTCGCGAGCAGAGTGTAGTGGGCTCCCCACCCCCCTGACCCCCATGTTGGTGCTTCCACTGCTACCTGCGCCGTTCTTCCGTGAGACTCCAGTGGAGGAAGAAGCCATATATTCAGAGACAATAAAGGCGATTTTGATGTATTCTATGTTTTATTTATTCTGTTACAACGAACTTGATATTATTCTTAAAGTAACACTTCTTTTCTTTACAATCCCAAAAATTACTTCCATGCAAGACAGGGTTTTAATAAAAAAAAAGGGTGGTGAAAGTGGGTTCCATAGACTTAATAATGCATTAGGAGCAGCACAATGAAGACTGAGCACCTACTTCCCTGTTAGGCAAAGTATGGGGGGTGCCCAATAAACTAGCCCCAGTACCTGTGCAGAGGCTAAACTAAATCTGCCCTAAATGCTTCCATTATTTCATACAAGAGGACCATTGTGAGGAGAAGTTAAATCAAGCGACTAAGCTTATGGGCCTTTTAAGGTTATTCAGATACCTAGGTGGTCCGGCCCTCTAAAAACGCTTATTTAAGCGAGATGTTTCCCTGTTTGAAGTACTGCCACCCTGTGGGGCCCCCGAGATATGCTAGAGACTGTCAGTTGATTGAAAACGTCCAGAGTAGGACCACTAGACTGGTACCTGCACAATGACACCTCAGTTACTCAAAGATTAGAACACCTGCAACTTCCTAACTTACACTATAGGCAAGCAAGGGGGGACTATTACTTAATACAAGTCTATAAACACCTCAGAGGGCAGTATTCAGTCAAGTGCCCATATCTGGAGCTGGCAGATGCCCGCCTCACTGGAGGTCAGAGCTTAAGGTTAACGAAAGCACTTCACTAGAGGTCAGAGCTTAAGATTAAGGAAAGCACAAGTTAAAAAAAATAAATGCCCGGCCCAGGTACAGATACCAGGGTGTCTACTGGTCTGGAAAAGGTCGGGAATTTTACAAATAAACCTGGAATTTTATGTGAATTCAGTTCAACTCCAAAATACTGTATTGTTATTTTGGCAGCAATCTTACCATAAACTATTGATGTTCTATATAATTAATAAGTAATAAACTTTTTGGAACAAATTCCAGCAAATAGTCCACTCCAATAACCGAATTGTTTGTGTACCTTTAATATTTCATGTTAGCGATCAAACAACCAAATATTACAGGTTATACCTACTAATTCTGCAGTGAGTATTGTCAGATATAAATTGTTCTTATAATTAAGTGACTTTATTTAAGTGGATTATTCCACATATTTATAAGAAGTCATATAGGTGGATCAGGAGTGTGATTCTTCGTTTTTTGCCGGATTTCCGGCTTTTTTGGAACATCCAAGGGAAGCATCACCTTGGGGAGACGCCAAAACCGTTTGATACAGCTACAGGGAACCGTGTCAAGACTGCTGCTCACTTTAGGAAGACGCACTTCAAGACATCTAGAAATTTTGTGGTAAAGCTTCCTGAACTCTTTGATGAATCAATGGGACACCATACAAACTGCTATAAGGATTTCACATCTGTTTCTGCCATGAGCTTAACAGAAAATGAAGGACATCTTAGCGAGCTGCAACATCACATGCTGAGATCTGACACTTGTACGCACAGTACAGTACTAGTACATCTAGAATATTGCCAGCTGTCTCTTTATTCTGTGGGAATATTAAACAATCGCTGGGCAAGGGCAAGCGAGAGAGCCTTGGCAGCTGTGAAACAGATGCAGCTGAAACTGCTATAAAAGAAGCTACTGAAATTTTAGAGGATGGAAAGATGCTTGCTAAAATAAGTGGTATTGATATGAAAGCCAAAGAGGTGAAATACCACCATTCTTGTAGACGTGCACATCTCCACAGAGAGACCCCAAGATCAGTTCTCATGAGGCAACATTTAAGATACTGGAGAGACATAATGTACAAACTTATTGAAAACGAAGGAACAGAACTATTGACATCTCTACATAAAAAGTATGACTTATCTTTATGCTCCATCTTCAACTTATGATGCCAGATCTGTCAAAGCAGATAAAGACTTACAAGTTAAGTCAACAAACAAGGCCTTATCATCAGCAACAGCAAGACAAGTCAAACAACAGCCTTCAGAAGAGTAGAGTGTAACAAAAACAATCGTAGATGTAGCGTACCATATGAGATATTTTCTTAAAGAAATGGAAAGTTCGCAACAAAATCTGCCAGACAATTTAACGGCAGACATAAGTAAAACTCAATGAGAGCCTGCAGATGATTTGGTAACCTTTTTCAAAGTCCTTCACACTGGAAAATCTGCTGATATAAATAACGAAAATATCTACAAACTAATTCATTGTCTGTGATGATGTGATAGATGCTGTGGGCAAATAGCGAGTCAAGCCAGGGAACCATCTCACTCTGGGTCTTGCCCAGAAGAGTATAACCGAGTCGGGAAAGTGGCAGACATTTTAAATCGCATGGAACACAGCATAAGTCAACACACCATAGAAGAAATTGACTAACCTTGCTCCAGAAATAAGTGGGAGACATTGTAACCCCAGATGGCCTCATTCGGCAATCAGAACTCACTACTGCTCTGGTTGTGGAATGAACTTCCAGAAACACTTTCTGAGAGTGACAGAACATTATCACAGAACCCATTCAAAATAATATTCTACATAGTGAGAATCAAGTGTCAAAACTAGTCGGGCTCACTCAACAGATGAGAAGCATAAACCACCAAGAAAGAAACCTTCTCGTATGTTTGTATCTCAGTCAAAATCTCTAAGAGCCATATAGAAAAAGGCCGAAGATAACCACATTTCAATGTACTATCGTGCACCAAAGTATCCACTACCCAGCCACAATGAGGGTTCGAATTGTCTTGAGTCTGAAGTTTCGAAACAGCTGGGGGAAATGCTATGGTCGGCCAACAGATGTCGCCCTTTGTAGTGTGTGTGTGGGGGAGGGATAGAGGAGGTGGGGGTTAGTCTAGTAACAGGCTGTGTGTAGGTGGAGCATAACATCGTGAATTCCGCAATCACTGATAACAATAAGAATGTCATGAAGATAGTTAATATTATTAAGCATGGTGAGATATGTGTAACGGGTAAATAAAAGCACTACAACGACCATATCTCTGCCGTTCATGGTTACGACGGTGCGACTGATGGGCACACCAGATATTAATTCTCCCTCCCATCCACCCACCCTTCCTCCCATCCACACACTCTACCTCCCATCCACACACCCTACCTCCAACCACACACCCTTCCTCCCATCCACATACCCTGCCTCCAATCCACACACCCTTCCTCCCATCTACACACCCTAGAAAGAAAAATAAATTAATATTTGATGATTTTGATATTCTTCATGAGCAAAGAGCGAGTCATCAGTCGAACATTAACTCACGTCTCGCGGCCTAAAACCCCAAATAATAATAATAATAATAATAATAATAATAATAATAATAATAATAATAAAAATAGTAATGGAAGTATTACATCTATGCTATCCGTGGAAACCAACTGCTTGTTTGGTTGTGGACTAGTTTAGTGACGTAAGAGCGGATCGTTGATGAAGCTTCGAAACTCATGACTATCTTTCGTTAATAATTATCAATTTTATTTCAGCTAATGGTGGATAGAAGTGATCTAAGAAAATTAATGAGATTATAGCTGACGGACCAATCGTGTATGGTGTTCATTCCGCCGTCCAGTCGATTGTTTTCATATGAATCAGTAAAGCGAACCAATGAATTAATGAATCGAAGCACCTGGGGTTCGCCACTCGCCAGTGATCATTAGAGGTACGGCAGTGGTGGAGGCAACATGTGTGTGTGTGTGTGTGTGGTCATACAGTATTTCATCGCTATTTCCATGTTTTACGTTTGCTGTTGTGGATTACTTCGTGTTTGTGGCGTCGTGAGGACTTCCAGAACTCTACGTTGTGGTTATTAGCAGTTGAGTGAAGGTAAGGTGATAACAAGTTGTGTTGTTGTACTGT
Source organism: Homarus gammarus (assembly GCA_958450375.1). NCBI lineage: Eukaryota > Metazoa > Arthropoda > Malacostraca > Decapoda > Nephropidae > Homarus > Homarus gammarus. The sequence continues at coordinate 2,301,958 of CAUDMG010000748.1, read as the reverse complement.
GGGGTCCAGGGAGGAGGAGGCGGTAGTGTAGCTCTCCGCCGTGTGTACAGGAGTTGTGGATGCCGTGGCTCGGACAGAAAATACTGCTTTTAAGATGGCTATTAACCTAAGCTAGTATGTGGATAGACAGGTAATACTGCTATTAAGATGGCTATTAACCAAAGTTTGCATGTGGTATAGACAGATAATACTGCTATTAAGATGGCTATTAACCAAAGTTAGCATGTGGATAGACATATAATACTGTTATTAAGATGGCTATTAACCTAAGCTAGTATGTGGATATATGAATAAAATCCTTGAATTAGTATCGATATATTGTTGTTGCAGTGCGGGGTACTTATCCACCTGTACTGGGACCTTGATTTTGTATGAATTTATTGAGTAAAAATCATACATACATACATACATACATGAGGGTTATCGGCCTGGTTATGTCATGTTAAACACCTTGTTCAGTTGAAGTATTTGTTAGGGTAAGAGTGGTAGGTATCGTCACCGGGGCCCATATGCTGCTATTGCTGAAAAAATTATGTAATGGGATCACTAAACACTTCGAATATAATTATTTTCCCGTGATAGTGTAAATACCTAGCGCGTCACTTGGATCAATTCAATTCAATTTCAATTGTTTATTCCTTGACAGAGGAAGCGGGATCCTAGTGCTGTCACTAGGTACAATAACACCAGAAGCATCTGGCAAGTGTCACAAATATATACAGTATAAATATTATAAAGGGGCTTACTAAAGCCTAAGGAAGGAAGGATATTCCTTTAACACAAAATCAATGTTATTTACAAAATATCTGGCCAGTATGGGGAGGATCATCGTGTCTCCGTCAGGGGGTCGTGGAGTGGTGGTCCAGCAGGCGTCACGGAAGCGTTGTGTGTGGGGACATCTTAGGAGGTAGTGGATAAGGGTGCGGCTGTCGGGTCTTCTGCATAATGCACAAGAGCGTTGCTCAGGGGATGCGGGGATACCAATCTCCCAAGCAAAGTCATACCCAATGATGATACGGGCAGCAATCACGTCCCTTTTCCGCCACCCTTTCCCATAGACATACGAGAGGTCAGGAAGTTTACGGAAGACATCGTACCAGGTGGGCGGGGAGTCCAGGGGGATGGCTGCTTCCCGAGCTTCTCTCTGTTTGCGGCGAATTTGGGTCCTAAGCTGTAAAAGTGTTCGAGGAACAACGTAGTCAGGTGTGGCCTTGTTGCAGCCAGTCTTGGCAAGGCCATTTGCTGCCTCATTCCCCAAGATAACGACATGACTGGGTATCCATAGGAATGTCACAGGACAGCCTGCATCCTAAAGTATGGATGTTAACCCTCGTATTCGGAGGATGAGGTCCTTATTTTCCCTTGATCCAAATGCGATCCCGTCGAGAGCAGACCTGAAATCGCAACAGACAAACAAGGGGCAGAAACCATCTGCGTCTTCCTCAGCGAGAAGGGCAGCAAGGAGGGCTATTAGTTTCGCCTGAGTGGAGGATGCCCCTCAGAAACTCTGAGAGACAGTCTGATAGGCTCAGGGGCATCAGGACGGGAGATGTAGACACCAGTCCCGGCCCGACCTGTAGCGGGGTCAACAGAGCCATCAGTGTAGAGGACGCGACCTAACCTGGGGACCAGTGGGCGATCCTGGAGAGGTGGTATTTGCAGAGAATAACAGGGTTCACCTGGGATTTCGGGGGCGGTCCACCGAGGGCAATCACTTCAGGTTGAAAATCCAGCCAGGGAGAAGGAGACGAACCAACAGCATCTTGGATCTTGGGTTGTATATCGTAACGTGCGTATTTCTCTCTCACAAGTCCAGGGTTCGAATCGCCTCCGGTTTAAATGTATGTCTGACGTAGCACGATTTCCGGTTTTCGCCTGCACCAACATTGGATAAACTAACCACCCAGATGGCTTGTGACCCGATATCAGGTGTTCTTATATATGGCAAACAAAAATACTCAGCCTTTGGATACGCCCCTAGTAACTACGCCACGAGCAACCACGCCACTAGTAACTACGCGTGTATTATCATTTTATATTTAGCCTTTCATCCAGAGGTTTGCCACTGAGGGAATTAGTATGACTGAACATTCATAAACAGTAAATGAGGAACTCTGAGTTAGGTTGTTATTGCACGGGAACAAAGCCATAATGTGGGGTGAAATGAAACCTAACCTAACCTCACCCCTGTAAATCAAACCAAGTGTGTGTGTAGTGATGATGAATTGTCTTATAATAACTGGGGATTATTCAGCAGCATCAAACATCATCATTATTCATCATCAATATCATCATCATCATTCATTATTTATCATCATTCATCATCATCGTCGTTATCACATATACGTCATCATTATCGTCATCATTCATTATTTATCATCATCATCGTCATCACATATACGCCATCATTATCGTCATCATTATCATCAGCATTCATCATCATCTATTATCATCACACACACACCACACATTACCACCCCTGAGCCCTCTCCCCCGCCCGCCTTGACTACCAGCAGTGTCAGTTGGTACAAATTAGTGGTTATTTCGGTTCGTTTACGCCATTTTGTGGATTTTCTCATAATAATAAATATATCGTAATATACCAAATAAAAATCTTTGGTTGGCATATGCAATAAATTCTGATTATCTACATGACATTACGTGTAATTTATTCAGAATGTATTCATCATGCAGAACCTCTACCTGTGGGAATACGTCAACCTATCGTTTGTATCGAGAGTTCTGAGTGGCTGGTCACCACAAAGGAAGCCCTGAATCTGTATCGAGAGTTCTGAGTGGCTGGGCACCACAAACGAAGCGCTGAATCAGGAGTCGAGCTTGGAGCCACATATCTCTGAACCATCTGTGATTTTTGTTGATCAGCTGAATAAAAAACGTTTCCCATTATTTCCTGCAGAAGCAACTCAGTTTTTCTGTTATTGAACATTTACGTGTAATATCCGGTACTTATCATTACAAGAGCGTCGGTAAGATAGAAGTTTCGATCGGGTGGTTCAGTGTCTGGGAGTCGAGCTCTCAGTTGTCACTTTGGAAGGTATCAGTACTTTCTTATGGTGTCAAATTAAGCAAAACAAATATGGCCACGCCAACCATCCGATTAAGTGTTATTACTAAGGTTCGCAAGTGACGCTTTATAGCATGTGCTTCAACACCACAAGAGCATATGTTCGTACTGGAGATGGTTCAGTGTGTGGTGGAGATGTGGATGAACTTTAGACCAGGGACAGCCAGACGTGGAGGGAGGGAGCCGGCCAGTAGTGAGACGGTCGAGGCGATTAGTGGATGTGTGACGGAAGTTAACGTTTACAAAATGGTCCTAAATTAATACATCCAGTTGTCAAGGATTATAAAATACAGACGCCATCATGCGTGTGTTGGTGTTGAAAAATATAAGGTATGTCGCTGTGTATATTTCCCTTACAACTTATTTCTCTCTCCAATCTACGCCAGTCGGCGTAATAAAGATGTCTCAACTGTGTACATTATGCCTTCAGTCGTCATTGGTGTATTCATAAGTGTTCTAAGTGGTCTATGATTGTCGGGAACAAAATGTAAACAGCGATTTTAGGCTAAAACGTATGTAACAATATAAGCAACTAACCACTCAGCGCAGCCAAACTCAGCTCGACATTTGCCACCACGTGAAGATTAGGCACCCAATCAGATTTTACTTGTTATCCACAGAAGTGTCACTTTTGGTGGGGGGGGGGGGAGGTGTTAGGGTAGTTAATCTTCAGGTGATATAAGATGGGCTGCTGCCATATCTTATAAATCCCAGTGTAAGAGGCGGTGTTACCTTGTTCACCTGACAGTCAAATATTGTAGCCAGGAACAATCAGATCCATCTTGAGTACATCAGTTGGTCACTGTGGAGGAATGGTGGTGGTGGGGAAGTGTTTGTGGTGGTGGCGGTGGGGAAGAGTTTATAGTGGTGGTGGTGGTGGTGAGGAAGTTTTTATAGTGGTGGTGGCAGGGAAGTGTCTTTAGTGGTGGTGGTGAAGTGGTGTCTGTGGTGGTGGTAGGTAAGTCACTTGCCTACTTCCAATCACCAGTGTAAAGGTGATATTTTCGACAAGTAGAATAATATACTTTTGTGCTATAAATTATTACATAGACAAGTGAAATATAATGGTCAAATAAATAGTTTAAATTTCCATTATCACCGTATTAACTGTGTTAGGAAAAAAATATTTGTGACCTTCGCAAGATATTCACTGATATTTAGGGAATGAAGAAGAGAAATTAAAGAATATCACTATCAGAAAAGAGGATGTTCTTAAGAAGATAAATAAATTATAGAAGACAAAATCCCCAGGGCCGGATGAAATTTTCCCTCGAGATTTGAAAAAGTGTAAGGAACAGGTTAGCGGACCCCTCGTAAATTTATTTACAAAATCGTTAGACACGGGAGTTGTGCCAGACTTGTGGAAACAGGCAAATGTAGTACCCATATTCAAAAAGGGAGACAGAGCATCAGCGTCAAATTACCGGCCGATTAGTTTGACGTCAGGAGTGAGGAAATTTCTTGAATCAATTATAGCAAATAACATCCGACCGCATTTAGAGAAAAACAAATTAATCTACGATTCTCAACAAGGGTTTACAAAGGGAAACTCTTGTCTAAAAATCAACTGACGTGTTTTTTTAGGAAAGTCTAAGAGGTAGGAGATAATGACGAAAATTACGATATTATTTACTTCGACTTTAGCAAAGCGTTTGACAGAGTACCGCATCAGAGGCTTCTGAGAAAAGTTAAGGCTCATGGTATCGAGGGGAAAGTTTTAAATTGGATAAAATCATGGCTCACCGATAGAACACAGAGGGTCAGCGTAGATGGTTTTAAATCTGAGTGGGGCTGTGTAACCAGTTGTGTTCCCAAGAGGTCAGTACTGGGCTCACTCTTGTTCATAATCTACATAAACGATCTAGATACTGGGATCAGCAGTGACGTAAGCAAGTTTGCGGATGACACCAAAATAGGGCGGCAGAATAATTCAGGGAAGGATGCAAATGCACTACAGGAGGATTTAAATAAACTGCAGGAGTGGTCAGTAAAATTGCAAATCAAATTCATCACCATCAAGTGCAGCTTACTTAATATTGGAAGAACAAATACTGTCAATATATACAGCCTTAACAACATCAACCTAGAGAAGTCGACTTGTGAATGAGACTTAGGGGTACTTGTAAGCACGGACCTACGGCCTAGAAAACAGTGCGTTAATGTTCGAAATAAGACTAACAGAGTATTAGGTTTTATATCTAGAAGTGTAAGTAATAAGAGTGCAGAGGTCTTATTGCAACTATATCTTGCGTTGGTCAGGCCGCACCTCCATGATGAGGTTCAGTTCTAGTGCCCTTATTATAGAATGGATATCAATTCACTGAAGTCGGTGAAGCGAAGAATGACGAAAATGATTCCGGGACTTAGAAACCTTGCATATCAAGATAGGTTAAAGAAACTAAACTTGCATACCCTAGAAAGACGAAGAGTGCAGGGAGATAAAATAAAAGTATTTAAATGGGTGAAAGGAATCAATAAAGGAGATATAGATAAAGTTCTTACAGTATCCGAGCAAGATAGGACTTGTAGCAACGGATTTAAGATGGCTAAGTTTAGGTTTAGGAGAGAGATAGGAAGGAACTGGTTCACAAATAGGGTGGTTGACGAGTGGAACAAGCTTAGCAACTTTGTAGTGAGTGCTGGAACGCTGGAAAGTTTTAAAGGGAGGCTAGATAGATTCATGGCTGATAAGAGAGTGGTAGTAACTCTCGACAGGAGCTGCCATGCACAGGTCAACCGGCCTATTGCAGACTCCTTATTTTCTTATGTTCTTATGACTTTGTAGTATCTGTTGTGTATCACATTAATTGTTTTAAATAAGTTCTGGAACTCTTAAGTGGCAGGGCTGAGGTAAACACTTCTTTTGGGTTTTTTTCTTTATTGTTGAAGTAATTATATACACAGTACTTAGTTTGGGAGAGAATGTGTTGTGAATTATCTCCAGGGAAGTGTTTTGAGTACACTTATATAATGAACACTTAAGTTACATGTTCACCCCTTAACTAGTGGTAAGACTCTGGCCCCTCTCCTCCTGGCGTGTGAGCAGAGAAGCAGGCGTCAAGCTGTGTTTTGATTAGTCAGGTGACCTCGCTCGACTTCTGAGAGAGTTTGAGCTGCGTATAACGTGAACAACTACCAAGTCATTGTGTAATAACTTAGTGAATAATTTGGTGTTATTCATGTGGGTGACTATTTATTTAATGCAAAAGGTGCTGTTACAACTTTCTCATCACCACCGCCACAATCATTTCACCACCACAATCACTTAACCACAATCACTCTACCATTATCAATTCACCACTATAACTTCACCACAACTGCTTCACCACCTCCACCAGAATCACTTCACCAGAATCACTTCACCACCATCACCACAATCACTTCACCACCATAAGAAAATAAGGAGTCTGCAATAGGCCGGTTGACCTGTGCATGGCAGCTCCTGTCGAGAGTTACTACCACTCTCTTATCATCCATGAATCGATCTAGCCTTCTTTTAAAACTTTCCAGTGTTCCAGAACTTACTACAAAGTTGCGAAGCTTGTTCCATTCGTCCACCACCCTGTTTGTGAACAAGTTCCTTCCTATCTCCCTCCTAAACCTAAACTTATCCAATTTAAATCAGTTGCTACGAGTCCTATCCTGCTCGGATTTTATGAGAACTTTATCTATATCTCCTCTATTGATTCCTTTCACCCACTTAAATACTTAAGTACTTCACCACAATCACTTCACCATTATCATTTTGCCACAATCACTTCGCCATAATCATCTTGCCACAATCACTTCGCCACAATCGTTTCACCACCATCACCACAATCTTCATTATCACCAAAGTCACTACAGTCTACACTATCACCACAATCACAATCACTTCAATTGTTTCTTATAAAAACTGAGCCACATTATAGAAATATTGCCCAGGCGTTTAGTATCTTAACTTCGGCTCATAGGCTAGTTAACGTGGGTGATGTAATTATATAAACATAATGTTTGTAGCCCACATTAATTAATATAAGTATTACGGTCTGTCTGACGGGTTAATACATTATTATAATGTACCATCCATTTCTATATCATTTTATTAAGTTATTCAGGTTTTAATCACGAGTAATTAGATATTTATAATAACGTAGATATGAGGATAAATATTGAAAAGTACGAGGGTGGAAATCACATTTATTATTAATATTTACCATCACAGGTCATACAGAATATCACTAGCCTGTCCAATGGCCTCCCTTTTATATAGCCCCCTGGAGCCTTCTTGGGACTGAGACACAAGATTACATAGGTGGTTGGTTCCTCGCATACTGCTCACACACGACCTGAGTGTGTAGGAGGGGTCGGGACCAGTGTTTAGCTTGCCTTCAGGTTTCCAAGCGTTCACTGTCTGCGTCCAAATGATCTCTACAGGGTTGAGGTCTGGGTAGCACTCACAAACAGTCATAGTAATCGCTTAACACAAGCAATGGCCCTATACAATATTATATTTGTGATATTAAATGTTTCAATAAAATACATTATTATTATTCTATTGGGTAAAGGAAAAGTTGTATTGTTTAACTGAAAGAAACTTATTGAATATGGACCTGGAGATTTAGATGGCCAGTCCAAAAGGTCAATTTCATTCGACCTTTCCTCTGACCAGCGCTTCATCTCTCGTGCCGTGTGAACAGGGCAGTTATCAAAGAAGTGTGGGTAATGTAAACTGTTGTACACTGAAGAGGAAAAATAAGAGATAACTGTATTATATACTGATGGAAAAATGAACAAAATATTGGTATTGAGGAAAAGGTGTTTGTTGATCAAGTAACCCAAATTAAGGAGCACATTTCAGTGTTAATAGTATGGATAGATCTACGTAGTATTAGTTAAGGGCTGCAAATTGGTGCCATCTATTACTGTAATAATACAAGACTAAAACCATATGTTGGAGTTTGATAAACTTTAAATAGGAGCAAATTTTCTAGACTATTACAAATTCTAAATTGCAATTTAAAATATGTATGCCCTTTTTGACCCGATCTAATGTTGACACTGGTGTATATACTATTCAACACAGTATGATGGCTCACTGGCAAGGTACCTGTTGTGGATGATGGAGGCCTCGGGATCGACTGCCAGATGGACTGAAGTCGTGTTAAACTGGACGAGGCAGAGACAGGATTTTGAATGTTTCGTAAGTAAAATTTATGTCTTACCTGTGATGTTGGGGCTGGTGCAATGGAATTACTCAACTATAGAGAAAGAAGCTGTGGCTCTGCTTATGGCACTGGAAAAGTTTCACATACATCTTGGCAACACCTACCAGAGAATTGTAGTTTACAGTGACCATAATTTATTACAGTTCAGAAGTCGAATGAAAAACAAGAATCAGAGACTTAATAGATGGTGATTAACTCTGCAGGGAAGGACTTTATATGTTGTGTGGGAGTGAAGGATGGACTTAGTATGTTGTGTAGAAGTGAGGGATGGACTTGGTATGTTGTGTAGAAGTGAGGGAAGGACTTGGTATGTTGTGTAGAAGTGAGGGACGGATTTGGTATGTTGTGTAGGAGTGAGGGAAGGACTTGGTATGCTGCTTAGGAGTGAGGGATGAACTTGGTATGTTGTGTAGGAGAGAGGGAAGGACTTGGTATGCTGCTTAGGAGTGAGGGATGGACTTGGTATGTTGTGTAGGAGTAAGGGAAGGACATGGTATGTTGTTTAGGAGTGAGGGAAGGACTTGTAGTATTGTGTAGGAGTGAGGGATGGACTTGGTATGTTGTGTTGGAGTTAGGAATGGACTTGGTATGTTGTGTATGAGTAAGGTATGGACTTGTAGTAATGTGTAGGAGTGAGGGATGGACTTGGTATGTTGTGTACAAGTGAGGGATGGACTTGGTATATTGTGTAGAAGTGAAGGAAGGACTTGGTATGTTGTGCAGGAGTGAGGGAAAGACTTATAGTATTTTGTAGGAGTGAGGGAAGCACTTGTAGTTTTGTGTAGGAGTGAGGGAAGGACTTGCAGAATTGTGTAGGAGTGAGGGAAGGATTTGGTATGTTGTGTGTGAGTGAGGGATGGACTTAGTATGTTGTGTAGGAGTGAGGGAAGGACTTGTAGCTTTGTGTAGGAGTGAGGGAAGGACTTGTAGTATTGTGTAGGAGTGAGGGAAGGTCTTGTAGTTTTGTGTAGGAGTGAGGGAAGGACTTGTAGTTTTGTGTAGGAGTAAGTGAAGGACTTGTAGTTTTGTGTAGGAGTGAGGGAAGGACTTGTAGTTTTGTGTAGGAGTGAGGGAAGGACTTGTAGTTTTGTGTAGGAGTGAGGGAAAGACTTCTAGTTTTGCGTAGGGGTGAGGGAAGGACTTGTAGTATTGTGTAGGGGTGAGGGAAGGACTTGTAGTATTGCGTAGAAGTGAGGGAAGGACTTGGAGTATTGTGTAGGAGTGGGGGAAGGCCTTGTAGTTTTCTGTAAGAGTGAGGGAAGGACTTGTATTTTTGTGTAGGAGTGAGGGAAGCACTTGTAGTTTTGTGTAGGAGTGAGGGATGGACTTGGTATGTTGTCTTGGAGTGAGAGAATGTCGTAGCAAATGCTCTATCTCATTCACCAAATCAGCTTAACGTTTTGCATTTGTTAGGTAAAATAATATGGTAATTGGCGGCATGGTATCCACATTTTGTGGGTCACGGCAAGTGTAGGGAGGTAGACGAGCCTGGCTGGTGATAGTGTGTGGTTCGAGTGTGTGGTACAATTGGTCTGGACTTAGGATATATTTATATGGAGATAAATGGTGTATACTTTTCGAGTGTATGGTGAGGCTGAGGTTCGGGTTTGGGTTAATTTAGGCTGTGGTCATCTGTACTGTACTTAAATTGTTCCTTTACTTGACCTTTGTTTGTGGTCTCTTAACTTTATAAGGCTAAGTTATGCATTTTATGATTGATCTTCAAGATGTTACCTATATTTTGAGTTAATCTGAGGGTGATTATTGAGAACCTGGTGGAGATAATATACGAGTCATTATAGTGTTTACCCTGCTTGTTGTTGTGACCACTCGTGTGACTTGTGCCTTGACTTGTGGTAAATTCTTGATAAAGAGGAGTGCTGGCATAATAGTATGAAGCAAGAGTGATTTTAATTCTTGTCGCCTTGCAATATATACAAAAAAATATTTTTGGTTAATAAAATTTTAATTTCACAGGCATTAACAGAAAATACTACTCCAGGGAGGATGAGGACCATAACTTGGTGTGCAGATGCCGAGGCAACATCAAGACGGACAAGAGAAACGATCAAGAGTACAGTAAAGGATGAACATTCTCTAAATAACTCAGTCTACCAAACATGACAGGAAGTTGTTTTGTATATATGTAAGTGTTGGTTAAATACGTCCACATAAATACTAAAACAGATTATAACAGTGTGTTGAAATCTTATCAACTGACTATTGTAGAGATACTGTAGCACTGTAGGAGTGAGGAAAGAACAAGCAATATCATGTAAGAGTGAGGGAAGGGCATGCAGCGATGTGGAGGAGTGAGGAAAGGTTATGCGGTGTTGTGTAGGAGAGAAGGAATGACATGAAGTGTTGTGTAGGAGTGAGGAAAGGACATGAAGTGAACTGTAGAAGTAGGGGAAAGACTTGCAGGGTTGTGTAGACGAGGGAACGACTTCTTGTATTATGTAGGCTTGAGGAATGGACTTCCAGTGTTGTGTAGAAGTGAGGGAAGGACTTCTAGTATTGTGTAGGAGTAAGGGAAGGACTTACAGGGTTGTGTAGGAGTGAAAGAAGAACTTGCAGGGTTGTGTAAGGAGTAAGGGAAGGACTTACAGGGTTGTGAAGGAGTGAGGGAAGGAATGCAGTGTTGTGTAGAAGTGAGGGAAGGACTTGCAGTGTTGTGCATGAGTGATGGAAGGACTTGTAGTGTGGTCTAGGAGTGAGGGAAGGACTTGTAGTGTTGTGTATCAGTGAGGGAAGGACTTCCAGGGTTGTGTAGGAGTAAGGGAAGGATTTACAGGGTTGTGAAGAGTGAGGGAAGGACTTGCAGGGTTGTGAAGTAGTGAGAGAAGGTCTTGCAGGGGTGTGTAGGAATGAGGGAAGGACTTGTAGGGTTGTGAAGTAGTGAGACAAGGTCTTGCAGGGTTGTGAAGGAGTGAGGGAATTACTTGCAGGGTTGTGAAGTAGTGAGACAAGGTCTTGCAGGGTTGTGAAGGAGTGAGGGAAGGACTTGTAGGGTTGTGAAGTAGTGAGAGAATGTCTTGCAGGGTTGTGAAGGAGTGAGGGAAGGACTTGCAGGGTTGTGAAGTAGTGACAGAAGGTCTTGCAGGGCAGTGTTGGAATGAGGGAAGGACTTGGAGTGTATTGTATGAGCGAGGGAAGGACTTGTAGTGTGGTGTAGGAGTGAGGGAAGGACTTGTAGTGTTGTGTAGAAGTGAGAGAAGGACACGCAGTGTTGTGTAGGAGTGAGGGAAGGACTTGTAGTGTTGTGTATAAGTGAGGGAAGGACTTGTGGTGTTGTGTAGGATTGAGGGAAGGACATGTAGTGTGGTGTTGGAGTGAGGGAATGACTAGTAGTGTTGTGTAGGAGTGAGGGAAGGACTTGTAGTGTTGTGTAGGATTGAGGGAAGGACTTGTAGTGTGGTGTATGAGTGAGGGAAGGACTTGTAGTGGGGTGTAGGGGTGAGGGAAGGAATTGTAGTGTTGTGTATGAGTGAGGGAAGGACTTGTAGTGTTGTGTAGGAGTGAGGTAAGGACTTGTAGTGTGGTGCAGTAGTGAGGGAAGGACTTGTAGTGTGGCATAGGGGTGAGGGAAGGACTTGTAGTGTTGTGTATGAGTGAGGTAAGGACTTGTAGTGTGGTGTAGGAGTGAGGGATGGACTTGTAGTGTGGTATATGGGTAAGGGAAGGACTTGTCGTGCTGTGTATGAGTGATGGAAGGACTTGTATAGGAGTGACCATATAGACTTGTGGGGTTGCGATGCTTATAACTTCTAATACACTGTTGTTATCTTTTATGTGGGTTTGTAACTCGACAGTCAGGAAGTATTTTGTTCAACTTAATTATTTTGGACTTTAGTTACATCTTCATTTGCAAAACAAAATATTTTATTCTTCCTGGCAGTGAAATACAAGATGTTAGTTTAAGATTTTATTGTAAAATTATGTAATTATTACAGCTTTACAACTTACTTGTAACCAATGAGCATTTCCTGTGGGTAAACTTTTGAAATTGTAAAAAAAAAAAGATTGTATTTGTTGTAAATGTTCTGAGGCAGTATGTCACTCCTAGGGGCTATGTGAGACCCCCAGGGCTTATATGCCGCCGCCACGGACTGTTTGGCTAATTAGGGCTGTGTGGTGATCATAGGTGGTTGTATAATGGATTTAAGGACTATGTAAGGTTGTCAAGGGTAGTCTGATCCAACCAGAGGCTGTTTGTGGTTATATTGTGAATATTAACTTGGAGGTGTGTGAGGCTTTTAGAGAGCTACTGACTTGTGACTGAGGGGGTTAATTGATGCTCCTATTGTCTGTGTACAGAAACAGATGAATATATCCTAAGTCAGTCTACCCGACATGACAGGAAGTTGTATTGTGTATAATATTTACTGTTGGTTCGACAAGTCTTTTTAAATGCTTAAATAGATTATAACGGTGTATTGAAAGTTTATCTACTGATTATTGTAGGAGTGAGGGAAGGACATGCAGTGTTGTGCAGTATTGACGGAAGGACTTCAGTATTGTGTTGGAATGAGGGAAGGACTTATAGTGTTGTGTAGGAGTGAGTGAAGGACTTGTAGTGTGGTGTAGGAGTGAGGGAAGGACTTGTAGTGTTATGTAGGAGTGAGGGAAGGACTTGTTGTGTGGTGAAGGAGAAAGGGAAGGACTGGTAGTGTGGTGTATGAGTGAGGGAAGGACTTGTAATGGTTTTCGTAAATGAGGGAAGGACTTGTTGACCTCCTAATGAATGAGAGGAGGACTTACTGACCTAAGGAGTGAGAGGAGGATTTGCAGTGTTTTATAGGAGTGAGGAAAGGACATGCAATATTGTGTAGTATGAGGGAAGGACTCATTGTGATGTAGAGGAGTGAGAGAAGGGCTCACTGTGATGTGTAGGAGTGTGGGAAGGACTTCAGTATTGAGTAGGAATGAGGGAAGGACATGTAGTGTTGTGTAGGAACTAGGGAAGGACATATAGTGATGTTCATAAATGAGGGAAGGACTTGTTGACCACCTAATGAATGAGAGGATGACTTACTGACCTGCTAATTAGTGAGAGAAGGATTTACTGACCTAAGGAGTGAGAGGAGGATTTGCAGTGTTTTATAGGAGTGAGAGAAGGACATCCAATGATGTGTACGACAAGGGAAGGACTTGCTGTGTGTTGGGACTGAGGGTAGGATGCAATTTGTTGTGTAGGATTGAGGGAATGACTTACTGTGTTTTGTAAGAGTGAACGAAAGACATGCAGCGGTGTGTAGCATGAAGGAAAGACTCATTGTGATGTATAGAAGTTTGAGAAGGACTCACTGTGGTGTGTAGGAGTGAGGGGAGGACTCGCTGTGATGTGTAGGAGTGAGGGAAGGACTTACCGTGACGTGTAGGGGTGAGGGAAGGACTTACTGTGATGTGTAGGAGTGTGGGAAGCACTCCATGTGATGTGTAGGAGTGAGGGAAGTTCTCGCTGTGATGTGTAGGAGTGAGGGAAGGACTCACTGTGATATGTAGGAGTGTAGAAAGGACTGACTATGATGTGTAGGAGTGTGGGAAGGACTCACTGTGATGTGTAGGAGTCTGGGAAGGACTCACTGTGATGTGTAGGAGTGAGGGAAGGACTCGCTGTGATGTGTAGGAGTGAGGGAAGGACTCGCTGTGATGTGTAGGAGTGAGGGAAGGACTCACTGTGATGTGTAGGAGTGTGGGAAGTAGTCACGTTCATGCTTAGGAGTGAGGGAAGGAAACACTGAGGTGTAGGAGTGAGGGAAGGACTCACTGTGAGGGATAGGAGTGAGTGGAGGACTCACTGTGAGGTGTAAAGTGAAGGGCTTCTGTCTCACCAATGAGGCAGACTACTTGTGATGACGTCATTACTCTTGTGGTCTGCTCCACCATTGACTTAGACTACTAATGGTGACGTCACTGCTGTGGTCCACCTATGGAGTGCCTAAGGTGACTTCAGCTCACTTAAAATGCAGAGAACTTGTGACATAATGTTACAAGCAAGTTGTGATGATTTAATAAGAACTGAAAATTACAATAAATTCTTTAACTAGCATCTTTTAATCCAGTGTCAGCAAGAGCAAAATAGTTCGTTATACAAGTGGAAATAAATCTGAAGTACAAAATAAGTCAACAATGTCATAACATTGTTGAAGTTACGCTATTTTGTACAGTAGTTTCATCTTCATTTGTATAACACAATGTCTTACTCTAGCTGGCACAGCACTGAAATAAAAAATGCCAGTTTAAGAATTTACCTTAATTATTAGTTAGTTATTTATTGCGTGTTCACAACTTACTTTGTAACCAATTAATTTTTTCCTCTGTACAAGCTTTTATAATTGTATTTTGTTTTTGGTTTTCAAATGTTATACTTATTAAAAATTAATTACAAGGCAGTGTATCTTAAAGGGGATAAGTGATGTTTGTGACAACTTGGGGATGTGTGAGGGTCTTAAGAGCTATCTGTGTCTCTGGGGAGGCTGATTCATTCTCCCCTAAGATCTACATGATGCTTCTAGGGGGCTTATAAGTAGCTAGTTGTGTACAGCTAGTAAGGGCTATGTGATGACACTAAAGGCTGTCTGTCACTGCTAGGGACAGTGATGCTGCCAAGGGCAACCTAACCTATCAGTAACCAGGTGTCAATCATTACAATAAATATTTGTATTGTAGCTTAATGTGTCGTATAAATGAATAAAAAAATACTTTTTCTTTGCTTATAATAATCCTAATAAAAAAGTTGAAAACAAAAGGGGTTCCAAAGGCAAAAATGATAAGAGCCAATTTTTTTTACTTTCCCGAAAAGTAGATTATCTACTTTTCGAGAAAGTAGATTGTCGACTTTTCGGGGAAGTAGATTTTCGAATTTTGGGGGAAATATTACCTAATTTTGCGAAGTAGATTATCATAGAAAACGGGAAATTTGTATCATAAAAAATGGGAAATATTTACTTTCCGGGAAAGTTGGTTATCTACTTTCCCGAAAAGTAGATAGATTTTCTACTTTTCGGGAAAGTAGATTATCGACTTTTCGGGGAAGTAGATTTTCGAATTTTGGGGGAAATATTACCCAATTTTGCGAAGTAGATTATCATAGAAAACGGGAAATTTGTATCATAAAAAATGGGAAATATCTACTTTCCGGGAAAGTTGGTTATCTACTTTCCCGAAAAGTAGATAGATTTTCTACTTTTCGGGAAAGTAGATTATCGACTTTTCGGGGAAGTAGATTTTCGAATTTTGGGGGAAATATTACCTAATTTTGCGAAGTAGATTATCATAGAAAACGGGAAATTTGTATCATAAAAAATGGGAAATATCTACTTTCCGGGAAAGTTGGTTATCTACTTTCCCGAAAAGTAGATTATCTACTTTTCGGGAAAGTAGATTATCGACTTTTCGGGGAAGTAGATTTTCGAATTTTGGGGGAAATATTGCCTAATTTTAGTAAGTAGATTATCATAGAAAACGGGAAATTTGTATAATAAAAAATGGGAAATATCTACTTTCCGGGAAAGGTGGTTATCTACTTCCCGAAAAGTAGATAGATTTTCTACTTTTCGGGAAAGTAGATTATCGACTTTTCGGGGAAGTAGATTGTTGAATTTTGAGGGAAATATTACCTAATTTTGAGAAGTAGATTATCATAGAAAACGGGAAATTTGTATCATAAAAAATGGGAAATATCTACTTTCCGGGAAAGTTGGTTATCTACTTTCCCGAAAAGTAGATAGATTTTCTACTTTTCGGGAAAGTAGATTATCGACTTTTCGGGGAAGTAGATTTTCGAATTTTGGGGGAAATATTACCCAATTTTGCGAAGTAGATTATCATAGAAAACGGGAAATTTGTATCATAAAAAATGGGAAATATCTACTTTCCGGGAAAGTTGGTTATCTACTTTCCCGAAAAGTAGATAGATTTTCTACTTTTCGGGAAAGTAGATTATCGACTTTTCGGGGAAGTAGATTTTCGAATTTTGGGGGAAATATTACCTAATTTTGCGAAGTAGATTATCATAGAAAACGGGAAATTTGTATCATAAAAAATGGGAAATATCTACTTTCCGGGAAAGTTGGTTATCTACTTTCCCGAAAAGTAGATTATCTACTTTTCGGGAAAGTAGATTATCGACTTTTCGGGGAAGTAGATTTTCGAATTTTGGGGGAAATATTGCCTAATTTTAGTAAGTAGATTATCATAGAAAACGGGAAATTTGTATAATAAAAAATGGGAAATATCTACTTTCCGGGAAAGTTGGTTATCTACTTTCCCGAAAAGTAGATAGATTTTCTACTTTTCGGGAAAGTAGATTATCGACTTTTCGGGGAAGTAGATTATTGAATTTTGAGGGAAATATTACCTAATTTTGAGAAGTAGATTATCATAGAAAACGGGAAATTTGTATCATAAAAAATGGGAAATATCTACTTTCCGGGAAAGTTGGTTATCTACTTTCCCGAAAAGTAGATAGATTTTCTACTTTTCGGGAAAGTAGATTATCGACTTTTCGGGGAAGTAGATTTTCGAATTTTGGGGGAAATATTACCTAATTTTGCGAAGTAGATTATCATAGAAAACGGGAAATTTGTATAATAAAAAATGGGAAATATCTGCTTTCCGGGAAAGTTGGTTATCTACTTTCCCGAAAAGTAGATAGATTTTCTACTTTTCGGGAAAGTAGATTATCGACTTTTCGGGGAAGTAGATTGTCGAATTTTGAGGGAAATATTACCTAATTTTGAGAAGTAGTTTATCATAGAAAACGGGAAATTTGTATCATAAAAAATGGGAAATATCTACTTTCCAGGAAAGTTGGTTATCTACTTTCCCGAAAAGTAGATAGATTTTCTACTTTTCGGGAAAGTAGATTATCGACTTTTCGGGGAAGTAGATTTTCGAATTTTGGGGGAAATATTACCTAATTTTGCTAAGTAGATTATCATAGAAAACGGGAAATTTGTATAATAAAAAATGGGAAATATCTACTTTCCGGGAAAGTTGGTTATCTACTTTCCCGAAAAGTAGATAGATTTTCTACTTTTCGGGAAAGTAGATTATCGACTTTTCGGGGAAGTAGATTGACGAATTTTGAGGGAAATATTACCTAATTTTGAGAAGTTGTTTATCATAGAAAACGGGAAATTTGTATCATAAAAAATGGGAAATATCTACTTTCCGGGAAAGTTGGTTATCCACTTTCCCGAAAAGTAGATTATCTACTTTTCGGGAAAGTAGATTATCGACTTTTCGGGGAAGTAGATTGTCGAATTTTGGGGGAAATATTACCTAATTTTGAGAAGTAGATTATCATAGAAAACGGGAAATTTGTATCATAAAAAATGGGAAATATCTACTTTCCGGGAAAGTTGGTTATCTACTTTCCCGAAAAGTAGATATATTTTCTACTTTTCGGGAAAGTAGATTATCGACTTTTCGGGGAAGTAGATTTTCGAATTTTGGGGGAAATATTACCTAATTTTGCGAAGTAGATTATCATAGAAAACGGGAAATTTGTATAATAAAAAATGGGAAATATCTGCTTTCCGGGAAAGTTGGTTATCTACTTTCCCGAAAAGTAGATAGATTTTCTACTTTTCGGGAAAGTAGATTATCGACTTTTCGGGGAAGTAGATTGTCGAATTTTGAGGGAAATATTACCTAATTTTGAGAAGTAGTTTATCATAGAAAACGGGAAATTTGTATCATAAAAAATGGGAAATATCTACTTTCCAGGAAAGTTGGTTATCTACTTTCCCGAAAAGTAGATAGATTTTCTACTTTTCGGGAAAGTAGATTATCGACTTTTCGGGGAAGTAGATTTTCGAATTTTGGGGGAAATATTACCTAATTTTGCTAAGTAGATTATCATAGAAAACGGGAAATTTGTATAATAAAAAATGGGAAATATCTACTTTCCGGGAAAGTTGGTTATCTACTTTCCCGAAAAGTAGATAGATTTTCTACTTTTCGGGAAAGTAGATTATCGACTTTTCGGGGAAGTAGATTGACGAATTTTGAGGGAAATATTACCTAATTTTGAGAAGTTGTTTATCATACAAAACGGGAAATTTGTATCATAAAAAATGGGAAATATCTACTTTCCGGGAAAGTTGGTTATCTACTTTCCCGAAAAGTAGATTATCTACTTTTCGGGAAAGTAGATTATCGACTTTTCGGGGAAGTAGATTGTCGAATTTTGGGGGAAATATTACCTAATTTTGAGAAGTAGATTATCATAGAAAACGGGAAATTTGTATCATAAAAAATGGGAAATATCTACTTTCCGGGAAAGTTGGTTATCTACTTTCTCGAAAAGTAGATAGATTTTCTACTTTTCGGGAAAGTAGATTATCGACTTTCGGGGAAGTAGATTTTCGAATTTTGGGGGAAATATTACCTAATTTTGCGAAGTAGATTATCATAGAAAACGGGAAATTTGTATAATAAAAAATGGGAAATATCTACTTTCCGGGAAAGTTGTTTATCTACTTTCCCGAAAAGTAGATAGATTTTCTACTTTTCGGGAAAGTAGATTTTCTACTTTTCGGGAAAGTAGATTATCGACTTTTCGGGTAAGTAGATTGTCGAATTTTGAGGGAAATATTACCTAATTTTGCTAAGTAGATTATCATAGAAAACGGGAAATTTTTATAATAAAAAATGGGAAATATCTACTTTCCGAGAAAGTTGGTTATCTACTTTCCCGAAAAGTAGATTATCTACTTTTCGGGAAAGTAGATTATCGACTTTTCGGGGAAGTAGATTGTCGAATTTTGGGGGAAATATTACCTAATTTTGCGAAGTAGATTATCATAGAAAACGGGAAATTTGTATCATAAAAAATGGGAAATATCTACTTTCCGAGAAAGTTGGTTATCTACTTTCCCGAAAAGTAGATAGATTTTCTACTTTTCGGGAAAGTAGATTATCGACTTTTCGGGGAACTAGATTTTCGAATTTTGGGGGAAATATTACCTAATTTTGCGAAGTAGATTATCATAGAAAACGGGAAATTTGTATCATAAAAAATGGGAAATATCTACTTTCCGGGAAAGTTGGTTATCTACTTTCTCGAAAAGTAGATAGATTTTCTACTTTTCGGGAAAGTAGATCATCGACTTTCCGGGGAAGTAGATTTTCGAATTTAGGTGGAAATATTACCTAATTTTGCTAAGTAGATTATCATAGAAAACGGGAAATTTGTATAATAAAAAATGGGAAATATCTACTTTCCGGGAAAGTTGGTTATCTACTTTCTCGAAAAGTAGATAGATTTTCTACTTTTCGGGAAAGTAGATTATCGATTTTTCGGGGAAATAGATTTTCGATTTTTGGGGGAAATATTACCTATTTTTGAGAAGTAGTTTATCATAGAAAACGGGAAATTTGTATCATTAAAAATGGGAAATATCTACTTTCCAGGAAAGTTGGTTATCTACTTTCCCGAAAAGTAGATAAATTTTCTACTTTTCGAAATTGGGTAATATTTCCCCCAAAATTCGAATATCTACTTCCCCGAAAAGTCGATAATCTACTTTCCCGAAAAGTAGAAAATCTATCTACTTTTCGGGAAAGTAGATAACCAACTTTCCCGGAAAGTAGATATTTCCCATTTTTTATGATACAAATTTCCCGTTTTCTATGATATTCTACTTCGCAAAATTAGGTAATATTTCCCCCAAAATTCGAAAATCTACTTCCCCGAAAAGTCGATAATCTACTTTCCCGAAAAGTAGAAAATCTATCTATTTTTCGGGAAAGTAGATAACCAACTTTCCTGGAAAGTAGATATTTCCCATTTTTTATGATACAAATTTCCCGTTTTCTATGATAAACTACTTCTCAAAATTAGGTAATATTTCCCTCAAAATTCGACAATCTACTTCCCCGAAAAGTCGATAATCTACTTTCCCGAAAAGTAGAAAATCTATCTACTTTTCGGGAAAGTAGATAACCAACTTTCCCGGAAAGTAGATATTTCCCATTTTTTATTATACATATTTCCCGTTTTCTATGATAATCTACTTCTCAAAATTAGGTAATATTTCCCTCAAAATTCGAAAATCTACTTCCCCGAAAAGTCGATAATCTACTTTCCCGAAAAGTAGAAAATCTATCTACTTTTCGGGAAAGTAGATAACCAACTTTCCCGGAAAGTAGATATTTCCCATTTTTTATGATACAAATTTCCCGTTTTCTATGATAATCTACTTCGCAAAATTAGGTAATATTTCCCCCAAAATTCAAAAATCTACTTCCCCGAAAAGTCGATAATCTACTTTCCCGAAAAGTAGAAAATCTATCTACTTTTCGGGAAAGTAGATAACCAACTTTCCCGGAAAGTAGATATTTCCCATTTTTTATGATACAAATTTCCCGTTTTCTATGATAATCTACTTCGCAAAATTAGGTAATATTTCCCTCAAAATTCGACAATCTACTTCCCCGAAAAGTCGATAATCTACTTTCCCGAAAAGTAGAAAATCTATCTACTTTTCGGGAAAGTAGATAACCAACTTTCCCGGAAAGTAGATATTTCCCATTTTTTATGATACAAATTTCCCGTTTTCTATGATAATCTACTTACCAAAATTAGGTAATATTTCCCCCAAAATTCGAAAATCTACTTCCCCGAAAAGTCGATAATCTACTTTCCCGAAAAGTAGAAAATCTATCTACTTTTCGGGAAAGTAGATAACCAACTTTCCCGGAAAGTAGATATTTCCCATTTTTTATGATACAAATTTCCCGTTTTCTATGATAATCTACTTCGCAAAATTAGGTAATATTTCCCCCAAAATTCGAAAATCTACTTCTCCGAAAAGTCGATAATCTACTTTCCCGAAAAGTAGAAAATCTATCTACTTTTCGGGAAAGTAGATAACCAACTTTCCCGGAAAGTAGATATTTCCCATTTTTTATGATACAAATTTCCCGTTTTCTATGATAATCTACTTCGCAAAATTAGGTAATATTTCCCCCAAAATTCAAAAATCTACTTCCCCGAAAAGTCGATAATCTACTTTCCCGAAAAGTAGAAAATCTATCTACTTTTCGGGAAAGTAGATAACCAACTTTCCCGGAAAGTAGATATTTCCCATTTTTTATGATACAAATTTCCCGTTTTCTATGATAATCTACTTCTCAAAATTAGGTAATATTTCCCTCAAAATTCGAAAATCTACTTCCCCGAAAAGTCGATAATCTACTTTCCCGAAAAGTAGAAAATCTATCTACTTTTCGGGAAAGTAGATTACCAACTTTCCCGGAAAGTAGATATTTCCCATTTTTTATGATACAAATTTCCCGTTTTCTATGATAATCTACTTCGCAAAATTAGGTAATATTTCCCCCAAATTTCGAAAATCTACTTCCCCGAAAAGTCGATAATCTACTTTCCCGAAAAGTAGAAAATCTATCTACTTTTCGGGAAAGTAGATAACCAACTTTCCCGGAAAGTAGATATTTCCCATTTTTTATGATACAAATTTCCCGTTTTCTATGATAATCTACTTCGCAAAATTAGGTAATATTTCCCCCAAAATTCGAAAATCTACTTCCCCGAAAAGTCGATAATCTACTTTCCCGAAAAGTAGAAAATCTATCTACTTTTCGGGAAAGTAGATTACCAACTTTCCCGGAAAGTAGATATTTCCCATTTTTTATGATACAAATTTCCCGTTTTCTATGATAATCTACTTCGCAAAATTAGGTAATATTTCCCCCAAAATTCGAAAACCTACTTCCCCGAAAAGTCGATAATCTACTTTCCCGAAAAGTAGAAAATCTATCTACTTTTCGGGAAAGTAGATTACCAACTTTCCCGGAAAGTAGATATTTCCCATTTTTTATGATACAAATTTCCCGTTTTCTATGATAATCTACTTCGCAAAATTAGGTAATATTTCCCTCAAAATTCGACAATCTACTTCCCCGAAAAGTCGATAATCTACTTTCCCGAAAAGTAGAAAATCTATCTACTTTTCGGGAAAGTAGATAACCAACTTTCCCGGAAAGTAGATATTTCCCATTTTTTATTATACAAATTTCCCGTTTTCTATGATAATCTACTTACCAAAATTAGGTAATATTTCCCCCAAAATTCGAAAATCTACTTCCCCGAAAAGTCGATAATCTACTTTCCCGAAAAGTAGAAAATCTATCTACTTTTCGGGAAAGTAGATAACCAACTTTCCCGGAAAGTAGATATTTCCCATTTTTTATGATACAAATTTCCCGTTTTCTATGATAATCTACTTCGCAAAATTAGGTAATATTTCCCCCAAAATTCGAAAATCTACTTCCCCGAAAAGTCGATAATCTACTTTCCCGAAAAGTAGAAAATCTATCTACTTTTCGGGAAAGTAGATAACCAACTTTCCCGGAAAGTAGATATTTCCCATTTTTTATGATACAAATTTCCCGTTTTCTATGATAATCTACTTCTCAAAATTAGGTAATATTTCCCTCAAAATTCGAAAATCTGCTTCCCCGAAAAGTCGATAATCTACTTTCCCGAAAAGTAGAAAATCTATCTACTTTTCGGGAAAGTAGATAACCAACTTTCCCGGAAAGTAGATATTTCCCATTTTTTATGATACAAATTTCCCGTTTTCTATGATAATCTACTTCGCAAAATTAGGTAATATTTCCCCCAAAATTCGAAAATCTACTTCCCCGAAAAGTCGATAATCTACTTTCCCGAAAAGTAGAAAATCTATCTACTTTTCGGGAAAGTAGATAACCAACTTTCCCGGAAAGTAGATATTTCCCATTTTTTATGATACAAATTTCCCGTTTTCTATGATAATCTACTTCTCAAAATTAGGTAATATTTCCCTCAAAATTCGACAATCTACTTCCCCGAAAAGTCGATAATCTACTTTCCCGAAAAGTAGAAAATCTATCTACTTTTCGGGAAAGTAGATAACCAACTTTCCCGGAAAGTAGATATTTCCCATTTTTTATGATACAAATTTCCCGTTTTCTATGATAATCTACTTACCAAAATTAGGTAATATTTCCCCCAAAATTCGAAAATCTACTTCCCCGAAAAGTCGATAATCTACTTTCCCGAAAAGTAGAAAATCTATCTACTTTTCGGGAAAGTAGATTACCAACTTTCCCGGAAAGTAGATATTTCCCATTTTTTATGATACAAATTTCCCGTTTTCTATGATAATCTACTTCGCAAAATTAGGTAATATTTCCCTCAAAATTCGACAATCTACTTCCCCGAAAAGTCGATAATCTACTTTCCCGAAAAGTAGAAAATCTATCTACTTTTCGGGAAAGTAGATAACCAACTTTCCCGGAAAGTAGATATTTCCCATTTTTTATTATACAAATTTCCCGTTTTCTATGATAATCTACTTACCAAAATTAGGTAATATTTCCCACAAAATTCGAAAATCTACTTCCCCGAAAAGTCGATAATCTACTTTCCCGAAAAGTAGAAAATCTATCTACTTTTCGGGAAAGTAGATAACCAACTTTCCCGGAAAGTAGATATTTCCCGTTTTTTATGATACAAATCTCCCGTTTTCTATGATAATCCACTTCGCAAAATTAGGTAATATTTCCCCCAAAATTCGAAAATCTACTTACCCGAAAAGTCGATAATCTACTTTCTCGAAAAGTAGATAATCTACTTTTCGGGAAAGTAGATAACCAACTTTCCCGTTAAGTAGATATTTCCCATTTTCTATGATAAAAATTTCCCGTTTTCTATGATAATCTACTTCGGAAAATTAGGTAATATTTCCCCAAAAGTCGATAATCTACTTCCCCAAAAAGTCGGTAATCTACTTTCCCGAAAAGTAGAAAATCTAGTTTTCGGGAAAGTAAAAAAAATTGGCTCTTATCATTTTTGCCTTTGGAACCCCTTTTGTTTTCAACTTTTTTATTAGGATTATTATAAGCAAAGAAAAAGTATTTTTTTATTCATTTATACGACACATTAAGGTACAATACAAATATTTATTGCAATGATTGACACCTGGTTACTGCTAGGTTAGGTTGCCCTTATGGCAGCCCTTGGCAGCATCACTGTCCCTAGCAGTGACAGACAGCCTTTAGTGTCATCACATAGCCCTTACGAGCTGTACACAACTAGCTACTTATAAGCCCCCTAGAAGCATCATGTAGATCTTCGGGGAGAATGAATCAGCCTCCCCAGAGACACAGATAGCTCTTAAGACCCTCACACATCCCCAAGTTGCCACAAACATCACTTATCCCCTTTAAGATACACTGCCTTGTAATTAATTTTTAATAAGTATAACATTTGAAAAACAAAAACAAAATACAATTACAAAAGTTTGTCCAGAAGAAAAATTCATTGGTTACAAAGTAAGTTGGGAACACGTAATAAATAAATAACTGATAATTAAGTTAAATTCTTAAACTGGCATTTTTTATTTCAGTGCTGTGCCAGCTAGAGTAAGACATTGTGTTATACAAATGAAGATGAAACTACTGTACAAAATAGCGTAACTTCAACAATGTTATGACATTGTTGACTTATTTTGTACTTCAGATTTATTTCCACTTGTATAACGAACTATTTTGCTCTTGCTGACACTGGATTAAAAGATGCTAGTTAAAGAATTTATTGTAATTTTCAGTTCTTATTAAATCATTACAACTTGCTTGTAACATTATGTCACAAGTTCTCTCCATAGGTGGACCACAGCAGTGACGTCACCATTAGTGGTCTAAGTCAATGGTGGAACAGACCACAAGAGCAATGACGTCATCACAAGTAGTCTGCCTCATTGGTGAGACAGAAGCCCTTCACTTTACACCTCACAGTGAGTCCTCCACTCACTCCTACACCTCACAGTGAGTCCTTCCCTCACTCCTACACCTCAGTGTATCCTTCCCTCACTCCTAAGCATGAACGTGACTACTTCCCACACTCCTACACATCACAGTGAGTCCTTCCCTCACTCCTACACATCACAGCGAATCCTTCCCTCACTCCTACAAATCACAGCGAGTCCTTCCCTCACTCCTACACATCACAGCGAGTCCTTCCCTCACTCATAGACATCACAGCGAGTCCTTCCCTCACTCATACACATCGCAGCGAGTCCTTCCCTCACTCCTACACCCCACAGTGAGTCCTTCTCAAACTTCTATACATCACAATGAGTCTTTCCCTCATGCTACACAACGCTGCAGGTCTTTCGTTCACTCCTACAAAACACAGTAAGTCATTCCCTCAATCCTACACAACACATTGCATCCTACCTTCAGTCCCACACACAGCAAGTCCTTCCCTTGCCGTACACAACATTGGATGTCCTTCTCTCACTCCTAAAAAAACACTGCAAATCCTCCTCTCACTCCTTAGGTCAGTAAATCCTTCTCTCACTAATTAGCAGGTCAGTAAGTCCTCCTCTCATTCATTAGGAAGTCAGCAAGTCCTTCCCTCATTTATGAACATCGCTATATGTCCTTCCCTAGTTCCTACACAACCCTACATGTCCTTCCCTAGTTCCTACACAACACTACATGTCCTTCCCTCATTCCTACACAATACTGAAGCTCTTCCGTCAATACTACGCAACACTACATGTCCTTCCCTCAATCCTACAGTAATCAGTAGATAAACTTTCAATACACCGTTATAATCTATTTAAGCATTTAAAAAGACTTGTCGAACAAACAGTAAATATTATACACAATACAACTTCCTGTCATGTCGGGTAGACTGACTTAGGATATATTCATCTGTTTCTGTACACAGACAATAGGAGCATCAATTAACCCCCTCAGTCACAAGCCAGTAGCTCTCTAAAAGCCTCACACACCTCCAAGTTAATATTCACAATATAACCACAAACAGCCTCTGGTTGGATCAGACTACCCTTGACAACCTTACATAGTCCTTAAGTCCATTATACAACCACCTATGATCACCACACAGCCCTAATTAGCCAAACATTCCGTGGCTGCGGCATATAAGCCCTGGGGGTCTCACATAGCCCCTAGGAGTGACACTGCCTCAGAACATTTACAACAAATACAATCTTTTTTTTTTTACAATTTCAAAAGTTTGCCCACAGGAAATGCTGATTGGTTACAAGTAAGTTGTAAGGCTGCAATAATTACATATTTTTACAGTAAAATCTTAAACTAACATCTTGTATTTCACTGCCAGGAAGAATAAAATATTTTGTTTTGCAAATGAAGATGTAACTAAAGTCCAAAATAATTAAGTTGAACAAAATACTTCCTGACTGTCGAGTTACAAACCCACATAAAAGATAACAACAGTGTATTAGAAGTTATAAGCTTCGCAACCCCACAAGTCTATATGGTCACTCCTATACAAGTCCTTCCATCACTCATACACAACACTACAAGTCCTTCCCTTACCCATATACCACACTACAAGTCCTTCCCTCACTCCTACACCACACTACAAGTCCTTACCTCACTCATACACAACACTACAAGTCCTTCCCTCACTCCTACACCACACTACAAGTCCTTCCCTTACCCATATACCACACTACAAGTCCATCCCTCACTCCTACACCACACTACAAGTCCTTCCCTCACTTATACACAACACTACAAGTCCTTCCCTCACCTATACACAATACTGCATGTCCTTCCCTCACTCCTACACAACACTGCGTGTCCTTCTCTCACTTCTACACAACACTACAAGTCCTTCCCTCATTCCTACACCACACTACAAGTCCTTCCCTCATTCCTACACCACACTACAAGTCCTTCCCTCATTCCTACACCACACTACAAGTCCTTCCCTCATTCCTACACAACCCTGCAAGACCTTCTCTCACTACTTCACAACACTGTAAGTCCATCCCTCACTCCTTTGCAACCCTGCAAGACCTTCTCTCACTACTTCACAACCCTGCAAGTCCTTCCCTCACTCCTTCACAACCCTGCAAGACCTTCTCTCGCTACTTCACAACCCTGCATGACATTCTCTCACTACTTCACAACCCTACAAGTCCTTCTCTCACTACTTCACAACCCTACAAGTCCTTCCCTCACTCCTTCACAACCCTGCAAGTCCTTCTCTCACTACTTCACAACCCTACAAGTCCTTCACTCATTCCAACACAGCCCTGCAAGACCTTCTCTCACTACTCCACAACCCTGCAAGTCCTTCCCTCACTCCTTCACAACCCTGTAAATCCTTCCCTTACTCCTACACAACCCAGCAACTCCTTCCCTCACTGATACACAACACTACAAGTCCTTCCCTCACTCCTACAACACACTACAAGTCCTTCCATCACTCATACACAACACTGCAAGTCCTTCCCTCACTTCTACACAACACTGCATTCCTTCCCTCACTCCTACATCACACTACAAGTCCTTACCTCACTCCTACACAGCACTACAATGCCTTCCCTCACCCATACACAACACTACAAGTCCTTCCCTCACACCCTCCACCCCACTACAAGTCCTCCCTCACTCATACACAACACTACAAGTCCTTCCCTCACCCCTACACCCCATTACAAGTCCTTCCCTCACTCATACACCACAAGTCCTTCCCTCACCCTTACACCCCACTACAAGTCCTTCCCTCACTCCTACACCACACCACAAGTCCTTCCCTCAAACCCTACACAACACTACCAGTCCTTTCCTCACTAATACACAACACTACAAGTCATTCCCTCACCCCTACACCCCACTACAAGTCCTTCCCTCAATCCTACACCACATCACAAATCCTTCCCTCAAATCCTACACAACACTACAACTCCTTCCCTCACTCATACACCACACTACATGTCCTTCCCTCAATCCTACACAACACTACAAGTCCTTCCCTCACCTATACACATTACTGCAAGTCCTTCCCTCACTCCTACACAACACTGCGTGTCCTTCTCTCACTCCTACACCACACTACAAGTCCATCCCTCACTCATGCACAACGCTGCAAGTCCTTCCCTCACTTCTACACAACACTGCATTCCTTCCCTCACTCCTTCACAACCCTGTAAGTCCTTCCCTTACTCGTACACAACCCTGCAAGTTCTTCTTTCACTCCTACACAACCCTGTAAGTCCTTCCCTTACACCTACACAATACTAGAAGTCCTTCCCTCACTTCTACACAACACAGGAAGTCCATTCCTCAATCCTACATAATACAAGAAGTCCTTCCCTCGTCTACACAACCCTGCAAGTCTTTCCCCTACTTCTACAGATCACTTCATGTCCTTTCCTCACTCCTACACAACACTTCATGTCATTCCTTCTCTCCTACACAACACCGCATAAACTTTCCTCACTCCTCCACATCGCTGCATGCCCTTCCCTCACTCTTACATGATATTGCTTGTTCTTTCCTCACTCCTACAGTGCTACAGTATCTCTACAATAGTCAGTTGATAAGATTTCAACACACTGTTATAATCTGTTTTAGTATTTATGTGGACGTATTTAACCAACACTTACATATATACAAAACAACTTCCTGTCATGTTTGGTAGACTGAGTTATTTAGAGAATGTTCATCCTTTACTGTACTCTTGATCGTTTCTCTTGTCCGTCTTGATGTTGCCTCGGCATCTGCACACCAAGTTATGGTCCTCATCCTCCCTGGAGTAGTATTTTCTGTTAATGCCTGTGAAATTAAAATTTTATTTACCAAAAATTTTTTTTGTATATATTGCAAGGCGACAAGAATTAAAATCACTCTTGCTTCATACTGTTATGCCAGCACTCCTCTTTATCAAGAATTTACCACTAGTCAAGTCACAAGTCACACGAGTGGTCACAACAACAAGCAGGGTAAACACTATAATGACTCTTATATTATCTCCACCAGGTTCTCAATAATCACCCTCAGATTAACTCAAAATATAGGTAACATCTTGAAGATGAATCATAAAATGCATAACTTAGCATTATAAAGTTAAGAGACCACAAACAAAGGTCAAGTAAAGGAACAATTTAAGTACAGTACAGATGACCACAGCCTAAATTAACCCAAACCCGAACCTCACCATACACTAGAAAAGTATACACCATTTATCTCCATATAAATATATCCTGAGTCCAGACCAATTGTACCACACTTGCACCACACACTATCACCAGCCAGGCTCGTCTACTTCCCTGCACTTGCCGTGACCCACAAAATGTGTATACCATGCCGCCAATTACCATATTATTTTACCTAACAAATGCACAACGTTAAGCTGATTTCGTGAATGAGATAGAGCATTTGCTACGAAATTCTCTCACTCCAACACAACATACCAAGTCCATCCCTCACTCCTACACAATACTACAAGTCCTTCCCTCACTCCTACACAAAACTACAAGTCCTTCCCACACTCCTACACAAAACTACAAGTCCTTCCCTCACTCCTACACAATACTCCAAGTCCTTCCCTCACTTCTCCGCAATACTACAAGTCCTTCCCTCACCCCTACACAATACTACAAGTCCTTCCTTCACTCCTACACAACATACCAACTCCATCCCTCAAGCCTACACAATACTACAAGTCCTTCCCTCACCCCTACACAAAACTACAAGTCCTTCCCTCACTCCTACACAAAACTACAAGTCCTTCCCTCACTCCTACACAAAACTACAAGTCCTTCCCTCACTCCTACACAAAACTACAAGTCCTTCCCTCACTCCTACACAAAACTACAAGTCCTTCCCTCACTCCTACACAAAACTACAAGTCCTTCCCTCACTCCTACACAAAACTACAAGTCCTTCCCTCACTCCTACACAATACTACAAGTCCTTCCCTCACTCCTACACAATACTACAAGTCCTTCCCTCACTCCTACACAAAACTACAAGTCCTTCCCTTACTCCTACACAAAACTACAAGTCCTTCACTTACTCCTACACAAAACTACAAGTCCTTCCCTCACTCCTACACAAAACTACAAGTCCTTCCCTCACTCCTACACAAAACTACAAGTCCTTCCCTCACTCCTACACATTACTACAAGTCCTTCCCTCACTCCTACACATTACTACAAGTCCTTCCCTCACTCCTACACAAAACTTCAAGTCCATCCCTCCCCCCAACACAACATACTAAGTCCATCCCTCACTCGCACACAACATACCAAGTCCTTCCCTCACTCGTACACAACATACCAAGTCCATTCCTCACTCCTACACAACATACCAAGTCCATCCCTCACTCCTACACAATACTACAAGTCCATCCCTCACTCCTACAAAACATACCAAGTCCATCCCTCACTCCTACAAAACATACCAAGTCCATCCCTCACTCCTATACAATACTACAAGTCCATCCCTCACTCCTATACAATACTACAAGTCCATCCCTCACTCCTACACAACATACCAAGTCCTTCCCTCACTCCTACACAATACTACAAGTCCTTCCCTCATTCCTACACAAATCTACAAGTCCTTCCCTCACTCCTACACAATACTACAAGTCCATCCCTCACTCCTACAAAACATACCAAGTCCATCCCTCACTCCTACAAAACATACCAAGTCCATCCCTCACTCCTATACAATACTACAAGTCCATCCCTCACTCCTATACAATACTACAAGTCCATCCCTCACTCCTACACAACATACCAAGTCCATCCCTCACTCCTACACAACATACTAAATCCATCCCTCACTCGCACACAACATACCAAGTCCTTCTCTCACTCCTACACAATACTGCAGGTCCTTCCCTCACTCCTACACAAAACTACAAGTGCTTCCCTCACTCCTACACAATACTACAAGTCCTTCCCTCACTCCTACACAGCTCAACAAATCCATCCCTCACTCTTACACAACAAACCATGTCCTTCCCTCACTGCTACACAACATACGAAGTCCATCCCTCACTCCTACACAATACTACAAGTCCGTCCCTCACTCCTACACAACATACCAAGTCCTTCCCTTACTCCTACACAACATACGAAGTCCATCCCTCACTCCTACACAACATACGAAGTCCATCCCTCACTCTTAAACAACATACCAAGTCCATCCCTCACTCCTACACAACATACCAAGTCCATCCCTCACTCCTACACAACATACCAAGTCCATCCCTCACTCCTACACAACATACCAAATCCATCCCTCACTCCTACACAACATACCAAATCCATCCCTCACTCCTACACAACATACCAAATCCATCCCTCACTCCTACACAACATACCAAGTCCATCCCTCACTCCTACACAACATACCAAATCCATCCCTCACTCCTACACAACATACCAAATCCATCCCTCACTCCTACACAACATACCAAGTCCATTCCTCACTCCTACACAACATACCAAGTCCTTCCCTCACTCGTACACAACATACCAAGTCCTTCGCTCACTCCTACACAACATACCAAGTCCATTCCTCACTCCTACACAACATACCAAGTCCATCCCTCACTCCTACACAACATACCAAATCCATCCCTCACTCCTACACAACATACCAAGTCCTTCCCTCACTCCTACACAACATACCAAGTCCATCCCTCACTCCTACACAACATACCAAATCCATCCCTCACTCCTACACAACATACCAAGTCCTTCCCTCACTCCTACACAACATACCAAGTCCATCCCTCACTCCTACACAACATACCAAATCCATCCCTCACTCCTACACAACATACCAAGTCCTTCCCTCACTCCTACACAACATACCAAGTCCATCCCTCACTCCTACACAACATACCAAATCCATCCCTCACTCCTACACAACATACCAAATCCATCCCTCACTCCTACACAACATACCAAGTCCATTCCTCACTCCTACACAACATACCAAGTCCTTCCCTCACTCGTACACAACATACCAAGTCCTTCGCTCACTCCTACACAACATACCAAGTCCATTCCTCACTCCTACACAACATACCAAGTCCATCCCTCACTCCTACACAACATACCAAATCCATCCCTCACTCCTACACAACATACCAAGTCCTTCCCTCACTCCTACACAACATACCAAGTCCATCCCTCACTCCTACACAACATACCAAATCCATCCCTCACTCCTACACAACATACCAAGTCCTTCCCTCACTCCTACACAACATACCAAGTCCTTCCCTCACTCGTACACAACATACCAAGTCCTTCGCTCACTCCTACACAACATACCAAGTCCATTCCTCACTCCTACACAACATACCAAGTCCATCCCTCACTCCTACACAACATACCAAATCCATCCCTCACTCCTACACAACATACCAAGTCCTTCCCTCACTCCTACACAACATACCAAGTCCTTCCCTCACTCCTACACAACATACCAAGTCCTTCCCTCACTCCTCCACAACATACCAAGTCCTTCCCTCACTCCTCCACAACATACCAAGTCCTTCCCTCACTCCTCCACAGCATACCAAGTCCATCCCTCACTCCTACACAACATACCAAGTCCATTCCTCACTCCTACACAACATACCAAGTCCATCCCTCACTCCTACACAACATACCAAATCCATCCCTCACTCCTACACAACATACCAAGTCCTTCCCTCACTTCTACACAACATACCAAGTCCTTCCCTGCAGTGTTAATCACCATCTATTAAGTCTCTGATTCTTGTTTTTCATTCGACTTCTGAACTGTAATAAATTATGGTCACTGTAAACTACAATTCTCTGGTAGGTGTTGCCAAGATGTATGTGAAACTTTTCCAGTGCCATAAGCAGAGCCACAGCTTCTTTCTCTATAGCAGAGTAACTCCATTGCACCAGCCCCAACATCACTGGTAAAACATAAATTTTACTTACGAAACATTCAAAATCCTGTCTCTGCCTCGTCCAGTTTAACACGACTTCAGTCCATCTGGCAGTCGATCCCGAGGCCTCCATCATCCACAACAGGTACCTTGCCAGTGAGCCATCATACTGTGTTGAATAGTATATACACCAGTGTCAACATTAGATCGGGTCAAAAAGGGCATACATATTTTAAATTGCAATTTAGAATTTGTAATAGTCTAGAAAATTTGCTCCTATATAAAGTTTATCAAACTCCAACATATGGTATTAGTCTTGTATTATTACAGTAAAAGATGGCACCAATTTGCAGCCCTTAACTAATACTACACTAATACTATTAACACTGAAATGTGCTCCTTAATTTGGGTTACTTGATCAACAAACACCTTTCCCTCAATACCAATATTTTGTTCTTTTTTCCAGCAGTATATAATACAGTTATCTCTTATTTTTCCTCTTCAGTGTACAACAGTTTACATTACCCATCATCATCTCTGACGTTTGCCTCGAGCTGCTGGAGGCTGCCCACCATCCGTGCCTCCACACTCGCCTATTTTTTTTTCGACGTACCAGGAAGTTCTGGGTAGTTCTGGCTTTTAAAAATTAAAAGAAGCAAAGAGCTGCATCAGCACCAAATTAGTAGATTTCTCGGCATTATAAACAGTCAGATGTCATTCATTACCGAGGGAGATGTATATATATTTTTTTCTTATTAAGTGGTGAGGTGCACCACTATCTCCTTTCCCCTTATTTATGTATATCTGTTGACCTTCTTTTGCAATGAGCCAAAGAATATGGAAAAGTGGTCTGTAATGGCTCAGAATGACATACGATGCTTAGCTTTGGCCGAGAAGCGAAAATCAGACATCATGGTAAGTTAAGTGAGGTTAGGGCAATTTTCCAAGAAAACGTCCAAGCGGACTTTTGTATGAAATTTATTTTTAAATTCCCGAGATGTTTTTACCGTAGAAACAACCTTCCAACCTTCTGGCGGCCCAACACAAATAAATCAACCCTGGCTCATGGACTACACAGGCTTACCCCTGCCCTCACGTACTTCAACATAATAACATAAATAGATACTAATAATTGCCAGAATTATAATAACTAATAACGAACAACATAGTATGGAAACATGCAACACAGTTCTCCTTACATCATGGGTACTTTGCCAGCAGTCATCCACAACAATGGCTGCCCTCCTGACATTCAATATCAATATAATTATTAATTACGTACCTGAGATTTAACCCTGCATATGTACAGTGATCATAGATTATACAATGTACAACATGGAATATCTTACTCAAATAGAAATTAAACAAAAAATATGGAATAATACGGAAATAGGAAAAACCTGGTTGTATATGTTTTTCCAGTGACCTGCTGATCGTTTCTGTCCCCGTCGACAGTCCACCTTCTCGATGAGTCGACACAGAAAGCTTCAGAGCAGTCCAGACTCTTGGCTCCTGACAAATTGACAATCCAGCACAGGTTGTCGTGTTATTTCAAAATTTTAAACTAGTCTTCTACAACACACAAATAACCATCTGAATGTTATCAAAATATATAATATTTCTGTTGAAAGCATAATGCTAATATTGGACATAATAATTAAACAAACTGCACTGTGAAATCAATCCACCACCAGAGAAAACGGATATCGGCCATTTCAAGTATAAGCTAAAATGTTTGCTCAAAACACTTCCAAGAAGGTGAAAGCGTCTACTGAAGGAGTAAAGTCACTAATAAATTTGGGTTTTGCACCACTTCCTGAACAACCTTCAGCAACGGAGCTTGTGCATGATACAGTAGCTGATGAAGAAGAGACAGATAATGTTGAACAACTTGGCGAGGATGTCGCAACTAATGAAAAGAGACATAATGATGTGGTTGTACAGTTGAGGAAATGTGCTTCTACACCCCCTGTGGTCACCTGTGTCTCTAAACGGCTAACCTCTATAACCTATAGCAAGCAAACCTATCAACCAATCACGTCCATCGTTACACGACCAATACTCATTCATTCATAAATAATGATACTACTACTGCAAGGGTGCAGTTTGGAGACACGAGGCACCACGGGGGCTGTAGGAACACATTTCCGCAACTGTACAAGATGCAAAAGCCATTGGTGAAATATTTAGTGATGATCCAGCTGAGTGGAGAGTGAGGGAGTGATTGCATATCCCATTCATAAAGGTCATATTCCACAAAATACTAATAATTATTGCACATTTTTTTGTTCATTTGTGTGGATCTAAATAGGGACTCATTGCTAAATCAATGATCAAGTGGACATGGTTAAAGAAGAAGTTGGTCGATAGTGGCTAGTGAACTGCTAATATGTCAGGAAAATAACAAGGAATGCAAAGGAGAATCAATGAGCGCAATCACCTGGCTGAATATATACCCTGCAGTACTGTACTCAACCTCGTTGGTCAAAAGCAACCATTGTTTGCGTGGAAGTTGTATCATTCTTCAGAATCGGTCAGAGGATGTATACGTTTTTGTCAGACTCTATCTAACCTACAGATGGAATCTACTGAAGGATATCTTGAAGTCACATTCCGAAAGCAACTATATTATTCTAATAAAATCACTCTCTGACACAAGATGGTCTGCATGGTATGATGCCGTGAAGACTCTCAGAGTGAATATATTAGTATAATTGACACATGATGATGCTGATGAGACTAGTGACACTCAAGCAGAAGTTAAACATACTTTTACAAGATTGTGTGAACTGGAATCAAGCTTTCTTTGTGTATTTTGGACTGATGTTTTGAAACATATAAAAACATAATAATGGAGGAAACTGCAGTGGGCTTATTGGCCCATACTGAGCAATCCCGCTTCCACCCAACCTCTATCGCTCATATATCCGTCCGACCTATATTTGAAGCTACCCAGAGTGTTGAAGTTATTGATGCTGTTCGGTAACTTGTTCCACTCATCCACTACTCTATTTCCAAACCAATGTTTACCTATCTTGCGCCTAAATCAATTTGTCTAATTTAAAACCATTACTACACGTTAGCTCCTGGTTAACCTAACCTATCGCAGCAAACTGAGAGACTTATACTAAAGAGTTGTAGAGTATAATCTGAAGTCTTTAACAAAGATTCTTCGGACTGTCCGCAATGACTACAATCACTTTGAGAAACAGGCTAAGCAGAGAAGATCCAGAATGAAAAGAAAAAAGCCGCATTTTCGGGCTGAACAGAGAGAAGAGTGAAGCATAAGAACTAAGCTGATGAAACTTCTGTGCCTGAGTATACACTCACCCCTCTCAAACATTCCTAGATATACGAGTCTTATCCTGGAGGAGTAGCGCTCTGTGATAGTGAACACTTTCATGGGAAGTTCCCTTCCCTTTCTGACTACAAGAATGAAGATCTCGAAGTCAAAAGAACATCCAAAACTCATAGACAATTACAAAAAAATAACTTACGAATCGAGTTCGAGAAAGAATTGATTCATGTCCATGAGCATGTAATGAAAGAAGCCAAGGAACGGCAGGAGGGTGATGAAAAAGGATTCTCAAAAGTCGTCATGAATATCATGAAAGGAATTTTGTCACAAATTAATGTTTTGCTAGTGTTGCCAGTGCTCTCAGGATTTACCTGACAATGCCATGTTCGGTCTGTGAAGGAGAGAGATCATTTTCAAAACTTTCTCTCATAAAAATTAGAAAAAACATCTATGTGTCAAGAACGTGTGAATGCATTGTGTCTGATGGGCATAGAACATGATATTTTGAAGAAAGTAAATTTTTCCTTTATTGATCAAGGATATTTGTTGCATCAAAAGTTCATAATATTACATCGCCGAGTTGCCTTATAAGTTACATTATAACCGGGTTTTTTTTTAATATTATTTTTATTTTACATATTATCACTTTTCATCCAATCAAACTTATTCACTATAGTTTTTTCATTAATTTTTGTTTATTATCACAGGACGTATATCACCATTCACTACTTATTCATCGGTACTCAAGCATTATGGATCAGTTTACAGGAAGGAAAGCCGACACTCCCCTCCCAATACTAACTCAATTAAAAATCAAAGGGAAGGTGAGACCGGCAGCGACCAGGTGTGGCTTCCGGCGTCTTCTGGGGGTGAGGGGAAGAGAGGAGAGGAAGAGAGGAGGGGGGCGAGGGGAAGAGGGAGAAGATTGGAAGAGCTATGGGGAAGGAGAGAGAGAAGGAAGTCAAAGAAAAAGAGGAGGAAGAGGAGGAGGAGGAGGGTAATAACGATGAGGAAGACGAAGAAGGAGAAGAAGAAGAAAGGGGGAAGAGGAGAAGAAGAAGAAAGGGGGAAGAGGAGAAGAAGAATAAGAAAGGGGGAGGAGGAGAAGGAGGAGGAGAGGAAGAGGAAGAATGGGTAAATATCATAAGCAAGTCATTGAAGGTTTACTGCCTAAACTTTCAGATGATTGCAAGTTAAATCTTCCACTAAATTAAAAAAGTGAAACCATATATAAACTACGGTATAATGATGACGGGCATAATGGCGTTCAAGTTGTGCCAAGACTATACTGTAATTATGAATACATTAGTACCTTTAATTAGGGAGAAAAATAAAGGCAAAAATCTGAAAACTCGAATTGTTGAGGAGAGAGAGAGAGAGAGAGAGAGAGAGAGAGAGAGAGAGAGAGAGAAGACAAAGGTTAAGCTGGGGTGAAGAAGCGCATTACTAACGTTTACTTTCTTTAACGGCTAAAGTATATCTTGTTAGACCTTCAGCTACGACGAAAAAAAATAAAACCCTCTTGCATCCCCCAGACGTCACGGAAGCCCAAGTGACAGACCGGAAGCCCTACGTATATACTAGTTCCACCCACACACACACACACACACACACACACACTAACACATAAACATACTAACACTAACACACACACGCACACGTTTAACATGATTTATATACAGCAGTATCAATCTGAGCTGCTGCCAATGCTACACGAGGGTTTTGTGATATCCGGCAGTTTGTTGAAATGTTGGCACGTGGATGATGCTTTTGAGTAAGTAATTACCTAACACTCATAACTTTACACAATTTGAACCTTTACCAAGGATTCTAATACTGATACACCCTAGTGCATTGTATTAGAATCCCTGGACACTATTAACACGTGTTAATTGTTAGCTTTAATGTTTATGTTTATGAAGTGGCTTTATGCCGAGTTTGTAAACACAAAATAACGGTTTATGTCTCTTGTTAAGTTCTTTTCTTTGACGGTAAATGTAATTCATGACTAAGAGACGGATTTATGTGGAAATTGAAAGACAAGGAGGTTAGTTTTACCTAACACCTTAAAAATGAATAACTGAGAACTACAGGAATATTTTGTCATGTAACGAGAAAATAAGAAAATGGAATGAGAAAAAAAATATCAAGAGTGAGAAACGATATACAGTATGCATGTCGTGTTGTCAAGAGTAAGAAAAACAAATGAGACCCTGCAATTGTGTGTAAATGAGGCAGAAAGTCAGATCAGCAACCTGGGACTTGGACACAATTTTTGTGATGCCATATAGCAGCAGGGTCCACCATTAGACAACACATTATACTTCCAATATCTTCCCAGGCGGTAGTACCTCCCTGTTTGGTAGCTGCCTAGTACCTAGAAGCAGTATGCCAGGAAGGTGGGTATGGATAAGTTATAGTGTCAGGAAGATAGTTATGAATAAGGAGGAGATATAAAAGATTCTACAATACATGGATCACTCACTCCAGTCGTGGGATCAGATATAAGAGTATTTACCAAGTGGTGGTATTTACAGTCAGTATACGTCAACTACTCCTGCTGAACCACCTTCTAAACGTTTTCTCTATCTGATTTATTAGCCCCCTTCCTCCCTCGTATAAACTGTCATCCCCCTCTTTATCTATATATACTACTACTACTACTACTACTACTGCCGCTACTACTACTACTGCCGCCACCACTACTACTACTTTTTTGCGTAACGTGGCCTTTAGTCTCCTCCACTTTATTGCCTTAAAATTCAATATCCTAATACAAAATTAGCTACCCTAGATATGTTAAGTTAGCTAAGCCGCAGATCTATGCAGTAATCAGTGACTGTTGCCTCAAAGTCAATATCTCCGACTGTTGTTTGTTTTGGGGCCGACAATCTCGTTCCCCTGAGGCAAAGCAATGCAGACCTAAGCTGAAAGAAAGACAATCGACATCTCAACCAAGCTGCAACGTGGCTTCTGGGCTGCTGCTTCTGCTCAGATAACACCTCGGCCAGTCTTGTATAGAAGCGTCTTGCACTTGGTCCCATCCCGCCAGAGGTTGTGAACACCAGAGGAGTGAAGCTGCCGTGATTCACATTCTGAATTATCTTTACATACTCCCTAATCTTGTCGCTCTTGTTCCTCTTGTGTGCAGCTTAGTTGTGTTGGAAGTCCTGTGACGGAAGTTCTCACCATCCAATGAAAGGAAGGTTGGTTCCACCGTGACGTCGTGGCAGATTTCCTTCATTAGATTTGCTGTGAGATCCCTTACTTCGTCATGCCTCATGCATAGAAAGCCCCCCTTCTTGTACACCTTGGCATGGTCAATGTCGTAGGAAGAGCCACACACGCATTGGGAGGGCAAACCTTCTACTGGCTAACTGTACCTTAGAGCAATGGCATCTGTGAATTCGTGTTTATTAAGGCTGAAACCCTTTGCCCTTATTGATAACGTGTTAGCCAGGTCGAGGCCCCCACCTCCTGCACTATAGCTGCTTTTTTTTCAAGTTCTCTGGCAATTGCAGCATCAGTTGTTGCAGTTTATTACTTTGGGTTTGATGTCGTTCTGTCGTAATGGTATTACTACTACTACTACTTTTTTAACGTGGCCTCCAACCTCCCCTTACAGCCAAACTAAAGTAACCTAAAATAACGTTCTTCGGTTGTTTTCCGCATATGTTAATTCAGTTGACATTGTGTTTCATGTTTGGCACGGGCACTAAATATGTACACCACTATCTCAATATTTCTTGCCAAAGTTTTTTCGTGAAAAAAATAAAAATAAAAATGAGAGATTGACTCGTACTAAATGACCCGCTGTCTGCTCTCATTTTCTTCATTATCA
The DNA here is from genome assembly GCA_958450375.1 of Homarus gammarus. Lineage (NCBI taxonomy): Eukaryota > Metazoa > Arthropoda > Malacostraca > Decapoda > Nephropidae > Homarus > Homarus gammarus. Next base: position 2,261,779 of record CAUDMG010000748.1, on the reverse strand, counting down.
TCGGTCCCCTCTGCATTCTTGGTTGTATTATTATTTCTTAGGATCTTTACAGTCGTTGCATTTATAGACTTTACAGGGAAGCCTCGTCTTCTTCGAGATACGGGACTTTTAGCTGGAATGAATTTACTGCGGAAGAAGTTGTGCATGGTGCCCGTGTGAGACACGAACTGGGGCACCTCGATGACCCGCAGCACTTCGTCTTGGCAGAGCAGGACCAGCTGCAGACATGGAGCCTTATATTCATGAGAACAGACCTGCAACTCGGCCAGGGACTTGTTCCCGAGGTCAACGATCCCAATTAACGTTTTGTTAAGAACCTTGTCCTTGTAAGTCAATACACTCATGCTAGTCCCCTTCAGGTCCGCCACCCTCAGGAAAACAAGCCCCCTGAGGTCGCTCCACGTACCAGTGTCAGAGCAATTAGATAACGGGACACGGGACTCATGGGTTCCCACCCTCAGGGCGAAGAGACAGAAAAAAAGAGAAGCAAAATAACGAATTTTGAAGTGATGATTAAAATATATTTCCATTGTTTAGAAACTAATTTACTGTCTAAAAAATTATTTAAATTTTGAGGAAGGCGCGGATGGTCGAGGAGGAAGAAAGAGGGTTGGTGACAGCAGGGGAGTGACGGGACCTTAACTGCTGCTGCTTCAACCTAAACTGTATTAAGTGGGGTGTGTGTGTTTTGAGGTGGGGGTATAGGTGTAATGTATGTTTGTCTGTCGTTTTACATGTATCAAATATATGTTAAGATTGGAAACTGATTTTAAATGATGAGTTGACAATGATGAAGTGATGCTCTTGGAAACGCCATTAACCGCTCATGATCTAAGAGACGCCATTAACCGTTCATGATGTTCTGGGAGACGCCATTAACCGCTCGTTATGTTCTAGGAAACGCCATTAACCGCTCATGATCTAAGAGACGCCATTAACCGTTCATGATGTTCTGGGAGACGCCATTAACCGCTAGTTATGTTCTAGGAAACGCCATTAACCGCTCATGATGTTCTGGGAGACGCCATTAACTGCTCGTGATGTTCTAGGAGACACTATTAACCGCTCATGATGTTCTAGGAGAGGCCATTAACCGCTCATGATGTTCTGGGAGAGGCCATTAACCGCTCATGATGTTCTGGGAGACGCCATTAACCGCTCGTGTTCTAGAAAACGCCATTAACCGCTCCTGCTGTTCTAGGAGATGCCATTAACCGCTCATGATGTTCTAGGAGACACCGTTAACCACTCGTGATGTTCTAGAAGACACTATTAACCGCTCATACTGTTCTAGGAGATGCCATTAATCGCTATGAGGCTTGGAAAAGACCAGATTTTCATTGGTTTGAGGGTTAATTTTAATGTCGAGTTTCAATGTAATTTTGATACCATGTTTGGATGGATTTTTTTCCTAATGTGGGCGTTATGGCGGCACCTAATCTTACCTAACCTAACCTGTGAGACCAATACCATAATCATCTAGAACAATCAGTATCACACAAAAGCTGTCTGTACCTCTCTCTCTCTCTCTCTCTCTCTCTCTCTCTCTCTCTTAAAACTTGCAAAGACAAACAAAAATATAAATTCACTGAACAATCAAGATCAACCTAACCTAACTCAGTATAGGTGGTGAATGTTAAGGGTCAGATGTACAGTGCACCACGACAGGTAAGAGGTGTGTACTGTATGTAGGAAAAACAGTATTATTGAGTCACACACACACATAGACGGAAGCAACTGAGCTTTCTTTCAGTCTGTCTGTATCTGTCTTTCATTATCGTTCTCCGTAAAAGGTGAATCTACTTGCCTGTCCACCCAGCAGTAATTGGGGATCTAGATGTTAATCGATTTACGGATCGTATTCCGGGGTAATGGTTAGCCAGTGTGGTTGGCGAGTTGTCCGGTCTTCTGGGACTATTCCTTGACACTGGGTCATGCAGCTCGTTAACTCAGGGTGTGGTTGTTGTGTTAGCAACAGCTTCTATACCTTAAACACATTCACGCCTAGGTGGCCCTTGGGCCGGCCATCATAGTTACACGAGGGGCAACTAGTATAGTTACTGTATATAGTGTGAGCTTTTATACACAAAAACATACATATTGTATATACTTAATCCTTAAATTTATATACGCATCCCTACATGACAGGTTGCGCTACGACATACATACATATATGAAGACATAAATATGAAACATCAGAAAACAGATTGTGGGCGAGTCCTTGATTTACTCCATAACCTAACTACAAATATATGTGTTTATTTACACAATACTGCATAGATCCACCAGTGGTTGTGTGGTGGTGGCAGGACTGGTCAACACACACACACACACACACACACACACACATATATATATATATATATATATATATATATATATATATATATATATATATATATATATATATATATTTGATTAGGTTCGGTGATATTTTTGGAATCATCATGAAAATCTACATTCAAAAACATATTTATAATTTTTGTGGACACGGTACATGAAACCAAAAAGACTTAACCTAACCTAATACAAATAATAGTTTTCATAAATCATATCTCCAGTTCACCAGGTGTGCATGGGTAACTCTGACTTTTCATTTAGAGAAGTGATAGAGGTCAAGTGCAGTGCCTATAGGACCCTCTTTCACACTTTGCACATCAAAGATAGGATACATTTGGTAAAATTCATTTTAATTTAGTTTAACTGAGATCAAAATTATCATATTTTAAGCTGAAGCAGTTAGCCTGGGTTAGGTTAGATTAAGACGCGGTTACACGATCATTTTTTACATTGCCCAGCAACCCCATTCATTGCTCAATATTGCCGGCCATAGGTGAGCCACATCGAGAAAGTATTGCTACTTATTGGTCAATATTACCATCCATATTTCGGAAAATATGACGATATTATCGGGTTAGGAGCTGTTGTGGACGTCAGTGAGTTAAAATGTATACTCTTTTGTTTTTCGTTTTTTTTCTCATAAATAGCAAGTGTTCTCTGTTTAATGAAATGATAGTAAAATTATGAGATAATAATGTGAGCAAAAAGAAATTAAGAAACAGAAAAATAAAGTTTACTCCCTCCATGTACTCTTATAATCCTTCAACTAATGCTTTGCTCACCTCTGGAACCACGAGAGCAACACTAGAGCTTGATACTCTAAACAGGTACATCAAACTTTTATAAGAATCTCCAGTGGCAAGAAATCTTTATGTGATCGCTAGTTTAGTTTTCACAGGAATTGCTGTCCTCATATTTGTATCCATTTTCTGTATTTTGGTACCAATTATTACACAAAACCTCAAAATCACCCATAGTCATTCTTGTAAAATTTAGAAATAAACACTTGTCTATTTGTAATTCTCCACACAGAGCTGCATTAGAAGATCGTTTTGCCAGATAAGGTCTAACTCACATTCGTCTCTTCTTCCTGCGTTGTTTATGAATTATAATATAAGTCACAGATGCAATCAGTGACTCACTGGCTCGTGTAAACACAGTGGTCGCGTTGCTTCGAATAGTTCCACATTGACGACAAAACTGCAGCAATTATGGTCATGGCAACATTTTCTTCAATATTTACGACTGTGATGTTGCCTTATGTTGCTCAAATTTTATTGCTCCTGTAACCGCACCTTTAGGTTAGGTTTCGTTAGGTTAGGTTAGGTTAAGTTAAATTAAGATAGGTTAGGTTAGCATTTGGGTGATTATTCTTCGAGTGAAATAAGCTGAGATTAGGTTAAGTTAACATTAAGACGATCATTCTTCCAGCGAAAGCTATTGAGGGGGGGGGGGGTCGGAGGAATCTTCAAGTGATCCCTAGAATCCGCCGCCAGACTACTCAGTGTTTACTACTACAGTACTACTATTTTGTTGTCACTCGGAATCGAGTATGACGATCATCCAGGTATGATACAATGATATGAGTTATTAATTGTATATATAAAACAAAGAGAGACCAACAGTATAGTGTAGAGTGGCGCCAGCGGTGGTGAGGACTGCAGCCTGGCGATAGTGTCTCGTCCAACCCATTATATATGCAAATGACGCCCATACAGGTACTCCCGCAGGCGAGCCTATATGGTTACACATACCGCCAGGGTCTCTATGGCCACTCGGCACAAATATTACACTTTCAACGGTAAACACCACTCGGCACTAACCAGCAATATCGTCCTCGAGATATTTCAACCATATGTCTGGATACAGGTAGGGTTAATAAACTAAATATTTCATCAGGTAGTTAATTGGGTATTTCAATAGGTAATTAATTGTGTATTTCAACAAGTTAAGTTGATTAACTACATTTCAACTGTGAGGAGCTTGTTGAGAGAAGGTCTTGTCTGTTTGAGAGCGTTGAGTAGAATAAACTTCACGGCGAGGCTGGGGGTATTTGTACGAGTCTGCCGGAGGTGAAAGGCGGTAACTGGCCAATCATCGCATTGTCCGAAAGCTAGGCTAGGTACCTGTTGTAAATCGAAAATTGCGAATTCGTATTCAGGGAAAGTTGTTGGAGCTTCCAATAACTTGATGACATAAAAACCATCGACTCTTCAGGCTTCTACGTCCTTAACTCATGAGACATAAAGGCAAGCATGAACTTAGCATGCTTACCCAATCAATCTAATCTAACCATATTTGCAAGTGAGCGAATTCAGTAATCTAGGCCACCAGCTTCGCTTAACCAGAACGAAAGTCGGATAAACAGCAGAAATAAGTTAAGATTCGTGGCCGGACAAATTACCACTTCGAAGACAAAAATACGTATTATTCGCTCACCTTTGCTACCGTTCAAGTCTTGCAACAGCTGTAACGGATGTGTTTGGCGCTGTAGTTCGCACCACCACTCGGCTTTAAATATCTTCATCGGCAACAATTAATAATCTGATGAGTGTTAAGTTAATAGCCAACCGGATAAATAATAATAATTTAAATGTGTCAGACACAGACAGTGACATACAAAGGGAAATAATTAACTGCTTAATAAACCACAACAATTATAAGGCTAACTACGTGCTGTCAGCCAGAGACGAAAATAGTCATTAAAAATCAGCAACAATCACTGCCTTCAGTACACAACTAATGAGAGCCTGTTAGTCGAGCTGTAACTGGTTGAAGCGCGTGACGTCATACTTGAACACCAAGGTAAGTGCATGTAGAGAAGCCTACTTTAAAAATATGACATCAAGCTCTCCAGTCAATGATAGACTGGCTGACGGACGCTCTCTAACAGCAAGTCCACAAGATTGTGCTTGGCAGTAGGTCACAAATATGCATCACCCCGGGAGCTGTTACGGAGAACACCTTTACCTTCTTAATTAACCCAAACATACCTGTCTCTTCCAAGTTACCTTCATTAAGACAAACTTGGTGCTTTAATAAAGACACACGTACTGTAATGGAGCTACAAAATATGGTTTATTTAAGTCGTGGTGAAAATGTTCTTACTTTATCTACGAAATTCCAATTTAACAGAAGTGAGACAATGTTTACACTTTAAGGTTCAGCAAAACAATATTCGTCATTTTAAAATCAACGGGACCAAGTGTTTAAAAATTTCAAAGTTCAGTTACGATAGTGTAACAACAATATACAACCATATTCAAATTTAATTAAATAAACGTTTATGTGATCCTGAATTAAAAACGCCCAAAGTTCACATACGAGACATTCGTATTCAACCCTCCAACGCTTAAAAGGACCAACTAAAACGCAATAACGATCCAAGGAATTGTTTTAAAACGAGCCAAATAAACATCAAGCTTTTAAACAGTCTTGAACGCACCCACTCCATTACCACAGCGAGTTAGGCACGGGATAAATTGCCTTATAGACTATATAATCGCAGATAAAAGTCGGTAATGGGTCATAAAGCAATACACATCACAGTTTATGGGTGGGCCGTTAAACCAGCCGACACGGGACTTACCTGCAACGTGGCGGGAACAGCGAACACGGAGAAAGGAGAGGAGAATTATGATGAAGATAATAATTGAAGGAAGAGTGTGAGGCAGCCAGTGAGTGAGGGAAGTGTGTGAGGCAGTCAATACGTGAGGGAAGAGTGCGAGGCAGCCAGTGAGTGAGAGAAGAGTGTGAGGCAGTCAATGAGTGAGAGAAGGGTGTGAGGCAGCCAATGAGTGAGGGAAGTGTGAGGCAGCCAATAAGCGCGAGAGAAGACTAAGAATGATAACTAATATAATACGAATCATATCATGGGAAATATTATAATCATGGAATGTGGAAATGGTTTAAAGGGAAATAGGGAGCGAGTGTAATAGGGAATAAGAGGTACCGCCGTATAGGAGCGTTTCACAGATGTACAGTAAACAATGGCGTCATAAACTCGGAAACAGGTGACAAAAAAAGCAACCAAGGATTCTGGCACTATAGGAAGATAGCTCACTCAATGTTAAATATTTTATCCTCCCGTGACGGTGGCCTTACAAGGTATTGTGCTATAACACCAGAAAATTCAATAAAAACAATTTTGTCAGGTTATTGACATCCATCTTTAGATGTCTAAAAATTATTTCTCAAAGCAATGCAGTAAAGTATAATTATTGGCCTACTGTACTGTACTGTACTCCCTTCAGTTCTTCAGTAAGAGTGATGGTGGTAGCTGCAGCTTTACACCATTTTCTTCTTTCACACCATGATATAACAAATATCGCAGACAGTTAACCAATGCACTTTACTGTTGTTGTTTTTTAACAGGCTACTATTTTATTAGCGATATAAAGAAAATCACGGTACGATATTTACAAGTTAGTAACAAATATCAATGGGCAAGGGGAAAACAGAGACCGGGATGGATGAATGAAATTAAAAACTGGGTCCCCAGAGAGATACAAAACCTTCGAGGATTGGTAAAAACAGCCCGAGAACGTTCAGGGAGGAGGAGGACTGTGGTCGCCAACCCTCAGATGTGAGGACGGTACTGCGACTGATTGATTGAACAGAATATACAGTGAAACCACTTTTTAACATCTTATATTGTGTTCCCTAGTTTATTGATAATCAACGTTTAAAAAATCTTGTACAGTACAGCTTCAAAACTACACAATTAACAATGTTTTGCTGGAAATTTAAGACTAGATTTTAAGATTAGGCTCTGAGAGTGGAAAAAGTTTGAAGATCATGCTGCATTATTCCAACGTGGAATAATAATGATAATTAATTGGTGAAATTCTTATGTATTTAAATTAAGTAATATAAATATATGGTTCTTTGTTTGGGCTACAAAATTTCCAGGGCTTTGAAATAGAGGCAAAGTGTGGGGTAAAAAAAATGGCAAAACCTGACCTGACCTAACATTACATTACATTTTTCTTGGTGATTGTGCATCGTTTCGTGGAAAACTAAATTTATTTATCTTCACAATAATGGCAGTCTGCACCACACTTTGGATGCTACGTAAGTTTGCAGAACACCATAGGCCTTGAAAATATCAATTGTGATGGCATTTTTTACAAAAACATGTTGAATGGTTTCCAATTCTGAGAAAGAGCATCCTATGCACAGAGAGGCCATCTTGCAACTGACAAATTCCATTTCAAAAGCTTGAACATCGACCGGAGTTTAAACATGACACAGAGACTTGGGCTGATTGGCTGGACATATATAGTGCTAAAGTAAATAAGAAGTCAACAATATATCCCATAAACTTGTCAATGCAAGTTTAAAACTCTCCAAATTGTTCTTTCTTAACTTAAATAAAAAATAAAATACAGGTAAACCTCTATTTACGATGTCACAATCTACGATAATTCACGTTAACAATGCTGATATACTGTATGAAGATCACACCCCCTATTTGTAATGTAAAAAAAACTCGCTTTAAGGATATTCATCATCCCGCCAACTCATTATAAGGAAGGCATCATTCACTTCATTTGTCAGCTGAGGCATCATCTACCCAAATGCTGCCTCATGGCCACCTGGTGAACTACTGTCCAGCCATTGTTTCTTCTTGGTTACATGTATGTAAGAAATGAAGCTCAATGTTATCAGTCAACAACGTTGTTATTTAGCACTGACAATTTTATTTTTTTACCTTACAGTGGGAGGACATCACCAAAGTTCATATTGTTCTATGTTTTGGTGACAAGTGGTTTTTACTATTTTTTTGTGTGACTGAAGTGCTTTGCCGCTGTTGTGAGTACGAGGTGAGCATTGGCAACTGGTAACATTATTTTTTTTTCCTCTTATAAACTGGTTCTCTCTCTTGAGATTTCAGTTTATTTTATGAGAGGTCAGCAAATCTGAAACAAAGTTGTCAAATAGTTTCTTCTGAAGAATTTTGGTACACTGAATTCATTTCTGAAATAGAACAAGCTAAATATTGCACTGCTCTGGGGTTAGAGTTATACAATACAGTAAACCCTTCCCATTTGCGGGTTTACGATTCGCGGTAAGCAGCTGGTGGCTCAGGTGGCTAGCATGCGAGCCTTCTACCTCACCTTCTACCTTAGCGCAACGAGTCACCCCACGCACCCGCTGCATCTCATCTCGCTTTATTTGCCCTCACCCAGTACCCATGACCAAGCATCTCGTGTCATACTCTCAAAACTTTCTTGTTTCTTTGTGAAAATGGCCTCGAAAAGACTGCCTAGTGTCAGTGCTAGTGATGCTAGTGGAGTGAAACATAAAAGGCAAAAATCAGTGGTGACTCTGGCAAAGAATGCAGAATTACAGGCATCCCCGGGTTACGGAAGGTACAGAATGTGTTCTTGAAAATTTGTCTTTAAAGCAAAACCAATTTCCCCATTGACTTCCATTATATAATTGGAGATGCGTTCCCAAGGAAATATTTTCGGCAATAAGACGTAATACAAGCACATTTATGAATGAAATGGTTATTTTATGATATAATATGATAATAAATATACAAAACACTTGAATTTAACTTACCACAAATGATGTTGAGTGCGACGTTAGGTGAGGTGGTGAGGTAGGGTGGTGCAATCTGAGTTGCTGGGAGGGAGACAGGGGAGCATTAGGCATTACTGGCTCCTGCCTCGCCCTGTAAACCGTCATCATCATCTGCTACAGGCCTTGCTCTTGAGGCAAAAAACTTGTCTAAAGTTGTTTGGCGTTGACGATGCATTTTGTCCTTGTACAGCTCCCTGTAGCAGTTGAGGCTATTCTGCATTTCTCTTGAAACTTTAAGGTTGCGTTCACGATCGGGATCGTTAGTAACAAAGATTTGCAAAGCTTCCTCTGCAAGTGCAAACCCTTTAGCCAAATGCTTTGTTGTCAACTCAAGTGTGATGGGTGGAATTTCTATATCCTCATCTTCTCTTGCAACTCGCTCCTGTTCTAACAGCACCAGATCCTCATTAGACAGATCTTCTCTATGGTACTCTTAATAACTCAACCACATCATCATGCACGACTTCTTCAAAGCCTACATTATTTGCAAGTGTCACAATGTCTTGCTGAACTTTATTAATGGTTTCTGCTTGGGGAAAATCTTGAAAGCCATTGATGCACTCTGTCCACATGTTCTTCTACACACCATGCATAGTTGATTGTTTAACTTCATCCCATGACTCGGCTATGTTCTCCACGGCGTTCATGATGTTGAACATTTTCCACAAGTCCCTAATTGTTGGTTTGTCCTCCCCATCAATTGCTGCTAGGACCTGTTTAAATGTTCTTCTTAAGTTATAGGCCTTAAAGTTTGCAATCACACCTTGATCCATTGGCTGGAGCAAGGCAGTTGTGTTCTTGGGTATATATTCCACTCGCACATTATCAGAAAGATGATTCAAGTTAATTGGGTGGCTTGGTGCATTATCTAAGAGGAACAAAGCTTATTTGATATATTTCGCCTGTAATTGTACCTTTCAACAGCAAGGGCAAAATAGTCTGTGAACCAGTCTTGAAAAAGGCTCATGGTCATCCAAGCTTTCTTGTGTGAATGACAAATCACTGGTAGTTTAGGCTTGGCGTAGCACTTGAAAGCCCTTGGATTTTCAGAGTGGTACACGATTAGGGACTTGAATTTCACATCACCAGCAGCATTTCCTCCCAAAAGAAGAGTGAGACGTCACATCACTTATATGAAGAAACAACGTACGGGCAGTTAAAGGAGTAGCCGATTGAGTACTTGACCTAATTTTGTCTTTATTATCATGTATTGTGCACACTGACATAGCAAGGACAAATGTTTTTGCAATCTGGCTAAGTTTTTTCTCCCACATCAAACCTCCGTAAAACATTAAGCATAATGTCCATTGTAATTACTTTACGGAATATTTTAGCACCACTGCTTTCATTTGAACTTGGTCTCTTTCCATTCATCTTGAACAAGGGTACACAGTAATACAGTCCTGAATACAGACGTATGTAAGTGTCGCGAGACCAAGCGCACAATACCACACCTGAGTTCAAACAGAGTGGGTTGGCGTGGTGTAGGTTCACGAGTCCCCACTGTACAGTCTTGTAGGAACCACCAAGAAATCCACACGAATTAAATTTTATAATTTTTTCTAATAATACTGTAAAGGTATTAAAAAAAATACGTATTATATTTAAACCCAATTTCCATAATGGCGAATTTTTTGTCCATATTCCAGATATATGGGTCATAATTTACAAAATCCGTCGGCTGTTTTGTGTGAACGAATCCACAGTGCGGTACATGAGAAAGAATGAACAAGCAATACGTGATTCTGTTCAAGCAAGTGCTCCTGCAAGCGCTAAAGTGGCGCAGGTTGTTCGTGACAAGAACAAATTGAAAACTGAGAAAGTTCCAGACTTCCACATACGAATGTAAGTATTGTACAGTACAGTACAGGTATTGTGAATTAAGTTTCTTATACACAGTACAGTACAGTATAGGTATACCTGTATATTAGTGCACTAGGGTATTATATAAGCGGCTATTCGCGGTTTTGCCAATTCACGCCATTTCTTGGAACCTATCCCTCGCGAACGGCAAGGGTTTGCTGTATTGAAAATGGCTACCGTGCAGAAAGGGAATTTTTGACACAGGTCAGTAGACACAATATAACGTTTTTAATTACAGTTTTCACACATTCGGCAATTATACATTTAGAATAAACTGCTATTTGTGTTATTTTAAAATTTAGAGCATATTCTGATTAGAAACTCGAAATTGAATCATCCGGAGATAGTATTCACATACTGTACTGTACATAAGTAACAAAAATACTCTTGGAGGCATTTTTCACTATTTCTATACATTTATCTAGAAACTGCCTATATAAAAAAGGAATATGAAATGAAAATGAAACTGGGGCAATATAGAATAATGAAAGTGAGCATACAAATTAATTAAATCAGGCTAAAGAAAAGTAGCATCAATATTAGAAAAGAATTTAATTGTCTTTCAAATGTTCCTGCAGATTTCATCAGCTGTGCTGCACTTACATGCAGCAGTCCACACCAGCTTTGAATTCTCACATTTACAATGAACACTTGTGCACTGTTTGGTCCATTTGCAGCTGATGAGCTCTATGCAGGAGTCTGGCACTGAAGGCAGGGACTTGAGAACAGGGACAAGTGAGCCATCATCTAATCTCCATCCCATCGTCTGAAAAGGGGGCAACATGGGATACAGCATGTCAGTTTGCTGCCAAATGGATGCCTGGTAGTGGGCATGCTTTATGTGAAAAGACAGAGCATCACTTGTTAGTGGGAGGGTTTCTAAGGCATGGGCTCGACCAAAAAGAATGTAGCGAGCCCTATCCACTGATATAGATGCATCACACTTGTTGACTCTGCAAATGAACTCTTCGGCATCATGGACTGCTTTCTCACGGAGAACACCTTTATCAAGTAATTGCAAGAGATTCTGATGCTCCTTGAAGACATTCCAACAGGACTTTTTGGTGTGACCAGCCAAAAAGGATATACGATTATACAGTATAGTCTTGATTTACGCGGTCAATAGAACCTGTGTAGGTCCGCGTAAAAAAAGAAATGCGTAAACGAAATAACAGAACATATGGGATTAATTGAAATAGAGACTGGGCCGACCCCAGACTACCCTTTTTCCGACACAATATGTACCTTGTAGTGAAAATAACATCTTAATTTTATGATGGTATGAACACACACATAATATATAAATAAAAAACTACACTACTGTACAAATATAAAGGTGTCTAACACTTACGTTAGTAGAAGAGATGGGTCGGCACACGGGGATGGTGGCTGGTTCTGAGGCAGAGCGCAGATTAGTGGCCCTCCGGTGAATCGCTAGCATCACTATTCACAGAGGTTTGCAGGGCCTCCCTGACAAACCCCTCAAAGTCCATATCGTCACTGTCACTATCACTGACTTGGGCTGGCTGTGGTTGTAGTGGGTTGCGGGCGAAGAACTCCGTAATATTACGTTGACGACTAGCATTGATGTCGAGATACATCTGGATATACGGCTCCATAGATTGCAACACGAGGTTATTGGTAACTTCATAGCGGTGATTCACTGAGTCTTTTGAAAGGATGAGCTTGACTTTCTCGACATACTCGATGGCCTCCTTTACATCACTATGACTTAACTTTTGTTCTTCTTTTTCTGCCGTACCACCTGCCTCCTCACTGACGTCATCATCTTCCAACATCTCGTCGGCAGTCACCTCAGGTTGCATGATTACTTTCAGGATGTCGTCGTTGGTGGTCTCGGAGAAGCCTGCAGCTCTAACACTGTGCAGCCTCTCTTGCAAGGTCCAATGTCACTGCAACAGACTGAGCCTCTCCAGCCACAGGTTGACTCTGCCTACCACCTGGGATACCCTGCAACACATGGCGCCACGCTTGACGAATCATTGCCACAGACAGCTGCCCCCTTGCCTCCACCAAGAAATCAACAGCTTTCTTGACGTTGAATTTCTTCCAAAACTGTTTGACGCACACTTCATGCTCCGCCAACTCTTCTTCTGGATCCTCGTCCTTGCTCTCGGTGTCACTCAGAAGGTTCCGCAATTCATCCTTGGTGTTGGTCAAGTCATTAAGGAGCCGAAACTTCTTTGCGGAGAAAGCAGCCTTGACATTGCAAATTAACTCTTGATCCATGGGCTGGCTTAACGACGTAGTGTTAGGGGAAAGGAAGACCACTTTTACGTTGGGGTGACGATCCAGCAATAGGGGCGAGTGTCCTGGTGAGTTATCAAGGAGCAACAAGATGTTAAATGGAACGTTATGTTGCTTGCAGAATTTCTTGACACCAGGAACGAAACAGCCATCAAACCAGGAGAGGGACAGACCAGTGAACATCCACGCCTTACGTGCGGTTAGCCAATGGACATTTAGCTTGGTCATGTCCATGTTTTTGTAGGCTTGCAGGCTGTGTGGATCACAGACAACTTGAGCTTACAGGTGCCGGAGGCATTGGTGGTGAACTTCCGGCCCCTACACTTGCTGGCAGACTTGACTGAAGGTCTTGGATGGTAATCTCTTCCAAAAGAGCCTGGATTGAGCCATGTTGAACACCTGGTCGTCGGTGTACGGTCCTTCCTCCATAATTTCTCGTAAGAATGGTGGAAAATTCAAGGCGGCAGCACGGTCAGCACTAGCTCCTTCACCAACAATTTCAATGTTAGTTATTTTATTGCGTCTTTTAAACCCTTGCAGCCACCCAGCAGAAGCAGTGAAGTGTTTGGGCTCTGCAATTTCCATTTTCCACGCCACTATGAGGGCCACTCCTGCCACCATTTATGAGGGCCTCTGTGGGCCAGTAACAATTCCTTTTTCTCTCATACTCATTGCCATTGGTAGCGTGACGAGAGGAGGCTCGTGGGTAGATGTAATGATAGTATCAAGCAATAGGGAAGAAATAACGGTAAATACTGTAGGTAAATAATAGACACAATTATACAAATACAAAATTTATCTAAACATGAATATGAAATTAGGAGAAAGAATTTATTTGTACCAACAGATGAAATCTAGTACTAGGCCCTCAGGCTCAACATACTCACACCACTACTGGGTGGACATAATAACACTTCCAACCCTACTGGGTGGACATATTCAATAACACACAACTCTTATAGTCACTTAGCACCATAAAGACCAGGACAATCGCCATTACCACCTTCAGTCATCAGGAGTGATACTCAAGCAACAGCCATGGGGTCCAGCCACCATGGAGTACTTTCCGACTCACTCTGGAGATCCCAGTGGATTAGTCCCACCACACAAATAGCCCTATGGAGTTAGACACTCATCCACCAATGATGGGGGCTGGTAGTGTTGTGTGGCTTGGTGATCCGGGGTCACCTCGCATGCCGAGCGTTAGGGCCTTTGAGCCTAACCGGAGATCATCATTCATTTCTGCAATGGCTAGGGCAGTGGTTCTTAACCTTTTTAGGTTCGTGCCCCCTATAACAGTTGGTCCTCATCTCCACGCCCCATTTCTTCCTTCATATAAAATTCTAAATCTAAAAATGTAAAACAATTTCCTCTTGAATTAAATAGAAAAATTGATAAAGTTGTAACGGGCGGACTACTGGCACTTGAAGCCGTAGCAGTCGGTGTTAAAAAATTTTTAAATGTGAATTATCGTACTGGAGCCTCAATATTATCGTTTCTTCATCAAATATTGTTGACTAATTATGCCTACTCATTTCTGCCTTATTTGGAGTAATAAGACAATGCGGAATGAAGTGTAGGTAAGTCGAAGGGAATGATTGAAACCCGCCTTTTGACGCATTCAATATTTATTGATGTGTTCAAAACCTGCAGAGGAGAAGGCATTCATAATATTACATGGTGATCCATCTGATACATAATTAGTTAGACTCACAATTTTATCTTAATTACAATTTATTAAACAGTGACATAACGAGTAGGCGTAATCAGTCAACAATATTTCAGTACTGAGGGGTATGTCATCACTTAGGCTGTACTTACAAGTTTGGGTCAATGCAGATCAGTATGGTGTTCCAAGAGACAACAGTACTGCGTAAATTGTTCCAGCACAAATTCTCGGACAGGATTGTGAGTCGGCGTTCACCAATGCGAGCAGAGGGCTGGTCTTCATAGCATCACTAGAGAGGGCGATCTGCCTGATGGCGGGGCAGGCAGCACCACCACCTGCCGATGACAGTCCACTCAGCAGAATCAGGACTTGTCTGTAAACACTTCTACATCTGGCGAGGTCACAGGTTGAAAGATTTAATGACAGCACACGCCAGCACTGTAGCTGAAGCCAGCGGCAATAACAGTGTGATATGCCTCAGGGTATGAAAAGAGGCCTTGCTCTGGCTGTTGAATTCCCACTCTTATCATCACACTTACATTTCCCTGCATTCTGCTTCGTAGTTTGAACGGAACTCTCGTTGGCCCCATGCTGATGAGCAATACCGATTGCACTTATCCAACGTTCAAGTTCGTCAATAATTTCAACTTTACCTTCAAAGTAGGCCTCTTATGTGACTTCTTGGCCGGAGTTTCAATGGATGGAGATGAAGAAGGTCACTTTGGAGCCATCGTGGGGTTTCATCAGGGGTTAAGGTACACTAGAGAATGTGATGAATGGAGACTGAAAGACCTACCTGATTATGCTGCAGGGCCTCCCACGTAATGAGTATGGGGTTTGTAACACAAAATGCACTCCTCAGAGAGCAACTGCACTGTGATGGAGATGCCAGCTGCAAACTGCATCTTTGTTACAAAATGGGCATCCTTGTTGTGATTTATGGAGGCAATTTAGGTCACCTCGCTATTACAAAATTCTTATTAAAATACAGTAAAATCTCATATTTCGCGAGCACCACCTATCGTAACCAAGTCTTATGTTTGGCGTAAAATATCACGAGTTTCGTTAGATCCAGTCGGCTGAACGCGAGATCCAGCCAGCTGAATGCTGGCTACCATCTTGAATGACATCACAGCCCTCATACCAGTTACAGTCACTTAATAATAATAATAATAATAATAATAATAAACGGTTTATTGAAAAAGTTTGCAGCCCAAAGGCTGAAAATATACATTGGACATAAATGACTTATTACATACATTGGTGGTTTAACAAAAGCCTTCATTAGAGAAAGGTGAAGGAACATACAGTGAACATACAGATTAATGTTTACACAAGTAGATCATGTGAGCTGAGGTGTTGAACAGCAGACACGTAGTGTAGTAACTCCCTCACAGATGGCGTTATGAGGGGCATCACATGGAGTACTAGTTCCCTCACAGGTGGTGTTATGAGGGGCTTGACGTGGTGTAGTAATTCCCTCACAGATGGTGTTTTGTCAACGCAAATTGGTTGTAACACGATTGATGAATAGGGGAATGATCTGTAAAACACAAACTTTTGCATACAAATGATGGCCATAGCACGATTCCAGCCTCAACATTTTAAGCATGGCGCGGGGTTATGCAATGTTCACATGTTCAATTGATTCGTGTCTTTTGTTTGTGAAGTGTTTTTTGAGAGGTACTTTGTAAACTTCATTTTTGTTTTTGTTTTTGGAAATTTTGCTGTTACCCATATATACTGTATGAAAAGAATAAGTAAGAAGAATGTTTCGCGGTGAGGACTAATAACGGTTTACACCAGAGCTCTCTGTTTACTTCACGTGATCAGTTGAATGGCGCGGTTCTGTCGATTACTCTGTGATTTGTGCTGTTTTCTCCAATTTTGTGTTAGCGATGAATATGGAAAGACAAGTAAAGAAGAATGTTTTCAAGAATAGTTCTGGTGATCAAATTGCTGGTGGTGAACGTAAATGAGGGTTACAAGAATGCAACTATCGTGTTGTAGCCCGCGCCATCCTAGCAACCACCTGGGCTGCTGTTGTGCTTTTATGGGTGGTGCTACCAACTGTCGAGTCAAGATAATGACCTCTACCGGGGGTCCTACTGGTGCTGGTAGGGGTGGAACAGACCCACCTAAGCAGCCAAATAATGAAAAGGAGAAGCGGGACTATCATAAGGGAGTTAAGTTTGCCAAGTACTTGATGCAGGATAAGCAGCGTGTGATTAAGTTACTTGAGGAAGGCCTAAAAACTAGTTTCAGGAAAGCACAATCAGGTCAATAAAGGCAGAATTTATATCATTTGGAGGTTATAAATGGGAAAATTAGAGGTTGATGTAGAGTGGCCAGTCTATATTGTTATTTTCCCATTAGTTTATGTATTTGCATTTGGCGAATTTGAATTTGGCGCAAATTTTCCAGTCTACATTACTAGCGAAATACGTACAAGATTTTACTGTATGCATAATTGCACGACTCTCCTGTATAAACTGAAAATTTGAAAAGGTAAGTTGAACAGCAACAGTTACTCAGATGCAAAAGTGTTAAGTTGTGGCTTTACATAAGTCAAGGGCAAATAAAAAAAACTTGCAGATGCTGAATATTTATATTTGGAAGCTTGAGAACATGTCACTGTTTATATGTTCTGTTTCTTGACTGACATCCTAAGCGCAGCACAGTATGAGCATTGGTGCCTGACCAGAGGCCCAAGACTGGTACCATTCATAAAGAGCAGAGTACTCATCGTGTTTCTGACTCGACTTGCAGCAACATTCTTCATCGACTCATACAAGTACAAAATGTATTCAGTAAAATAGTGGGGCAATGATGGCTAGATAATAGCCCCAATGAGACCATTTATAATTTTAAAATAATTTTTGCCCGCAAACTCCACTCTTTCATGAACTTGACCAGCTTATGGCAGCCTCTGTGTGCTTGGCTTTGTTTGTACATGTGATTCATAAAAAACTGGATTATAGTATACATGACACCTACAAAAAGTGCTAGATGGGACATATATCTTGTGACTCATATAATAATAATTAGATATAAGAACATCTTCTACCATAGAAACTTTCCCTCTCAGACTGAAGTACAAAAGCATGGATAAAACTCATAGGAAATAGGTTCATGTATTATGCCTGAAGCTCATCATCAAGTAACATCCTTTTTTTCAAAATTAAAATAACAAGAACTACAATAGTAACATGGTCTTGTATCAAACAAGCATAAATATCTACGAGTAAGTTTCAAATATATACTACTGAATAATGGCAGTATATAACTTCGTCTTTATACA
The DNA here is from genome assembly GCA_958450375.1 of Homarus gammarus. Classification (NCBI taxonomy): domain Eukaryota; kingdom Metazoa; phylum Arthropoda; class Malacostraca; order Decapoda; family Nephropidae; genus Homarus; species Homarus gammarus. Next base: position 2,243,747 of record CAUDMG010000748.1, on the reverse strand, counting down.
CAGTCTTGGTGACCATACATCGTTCTATTTACATGAGGTTTCCGACTGCAGTTTTCTGTACATGACTTTCGTGAGAGGTCGGGTGAGGTCGGCTGGAATACCAGACAGGTGACTAGGATGCCTATGTCGGGTTCTGTCAAGCCGGGCGTGTCAGGGAATTTGGCAGCTTCTGTATATACAATTCACTTCTCCCTTTACAGACACAATTTTGAGCTTGACATAGCACTGACATAAGACTTTCTTCACAGTTTCCATGGGTTGCAAAGGAAGTTGCTACTAATGACACTATGTAGACTTTCAAGCATGAGGCACATCACAACTGAGAAGCGTCTGTGCTACGTTTCAAACACTCAATCTTTTGGAAGAAATCTGAGTACCCCGTTTTCTAAATGTCCAACGTGAATCAATACCAAAATTTCATTGGATATCACTCATGAGGCAATGGTGTAACCAATATGCTAATGAAAATAATAATATGATTTACAGTATTAATAATGCTAAATCTGAGAAAAAGAATACAGACAGATACAATAATAATGATAACCACTCTTTTATCACAGACAAAAAACAGGTACGGCAACATATTGGCTACACCTCTCACATTATGTGTAAAAAATATGTATATAATTTAGAAATACCATAAAGGAATATTCTTAAGAAATATTCTTTGATGAAAGCTGTAGTTACAAATAAAAATTTAAAACCTTTACTTATTGGCTAAATAAGCAGGCACTGAATCCTTTCACAAGTTCAACATAATGAAAATAATTAAGAATTCATTAGTGTTCCACAATGGCAGTATTATTGCACATAATTTAGCATACAACTGGTTAAAGTGACAAGAATGGTCGACAATGACAAGGTGATTGCCAACTAAGTCTTGCAAAGTATGCAATATCTGGTAATTAATTTCTTTTTCAAAAAGTTCAATTTCTGCCCATCCATAGCAGTTACAAGATCATACCTAAGGGAGGACAAACCTGGCTTGTGATTTCATCAGGTTATCTGCCTATGGCTTACAAGAGTTTTGATTTTTTTTATGTCAGTCAAAATATATATTAATAAAATCCATTATACTTTATTATAAAAATACTAATATCTTGAGTTTTATCTGTTGTACCAGTAAATCAATCTGATTTTCTTTATTATGAAATTTTTTTCACAATCATTTTCATGAACCAGACTGATGGCAGGCAAAGTCTGGTCTTGCAAAATCTTCATTACCATGCCATGTAATATTAGGTTTTACTATAAATTAAGATTTCTCTACTACAGATAAAGGAGAAAACAATTACTGTACTTCCTCATTTTCATCACTCTATTACACTTTCTGTATTCAGTACTACTGTATTCAAGAATACATCGAGTATAAACTATTGCTTTCATTGTATATGATGATAAGACTCAAAATTAATAATATGCACAGCTGTAGCCATAAGGTTGATTATCATTGAAGAGAAATATACCTCATAACTCGAAGGATATATTCCATCAAAAAATAAAAATATACAAGATAGCAATGTCTTCACAATTAAAACAAGGTTAACTAGTTCGCTGACTTATACAACCAACATCTCATCTTTGTGTACATACTGCAATCTCTGATATTATATAATAACACCAGAGAAAACGAATAAGAAATAATCACAGGTTCTACATCATTTGTGCAATACATCAAGAATCTCAACCAATTATCACTCTAAACAACTATAACAATCTGAGTTGTTTCAACTTCACAATCATGCTAGCATCATATTTGGTGAGCAAACATTACCATTGCATCTTGAAATATTCATGACACCAATGTAAAACACAGTACTTGGGAACTTTTTGTCATTAAAGTTATGACCAAGTTGTTGCACTTGAATTCCCTGTGTAAAGTCTGCATTATTGGTAATCCCTCCTTTGATTATTCTAATAGTTACAATAGTTTAAGAAAAACAATTCACAGATACACACATCACAAACCTCTTTTCATACACTCAGTTCCCTGAGGAAGCAGATCCAGCAATATATTGCCTTCAGCAGAATACTGAACCATCTCTCCACATAATGGTTTAGTTCAATATACAAAGAAAATAGTATAAAAGCTGGAGTCAGTACAGCTAGTGTCCATAAAACTGATGCAGTTTGACAACTGGAGGTGAATAATAATGTCCTAAACAACTCTAATTATTAATAACTAAGTGAAGGTGAATTTTATGGCATCATAATGGGAAAATGAGGTACAAGAATTTATGATTAAAACATAAAAACTGAGGCATGAGAACAGGGAAAAATACCATTCAAATTGTTTACCTTGATAAACTAAGTATGTGGTCAAATGTATGGCATTTTAAAATTAAAAAATTCCAAGTTAAATTTGTAAGTGCATCTACGTTGGCGGCTGGAACTCAGTAGTGCCGGTAATGGCAGAGATGGTGTCGTAGAAAGCTGTGATGAAGCCCAGGAGAAGAATACACAGTGGCATAATGCTCAGCGCCACAGCCTGTTTAAGAGGGTGAAAAAATATGACATGAGCATATTAACTACCTGATATGTACACAAACCCCTATAAGACCTGCATTCCACTTTAAACTCATGGGAGGAAAAGGACACTGATGGTCTAGCCCGACAAAATCTTCCACATGTATTTTGATATTCATCATTCTTCCATGCACCAACCTCACTGCTGATAAATATCATGCACCTGATAATTCTTCTCCCTTAAAATAATGATACACTAGCTTTTACTTAAGACAAAAATCATTTTCACTAAAACACAATAAATATATTCTGATACATTCCCAGGGGTATATTAATTTCATTTATAAGCTTTCCTTTTGTAGAGTACACATCTATAAACAGCATGCTATAATTCAATATTCCCTAAGCTTATTTTGACTTTGAGATACTGTACACAAAACAAAATTAGGAGATGCTGATAGCCCTCAATTCCCTATTTGAAAAAAATAATTAATTTCTATACGTAAATAACAAATGTCTGATAATACTGTATATAGAATGACAAACCATGTACCACTTACACATCTATTACAAATAAAGCATAACATAATATTTAATTAGACAACAGAAGCACTACAATGGAAGAAGTGGTGGGTGCCCTTTATACCGTATTGTCACATTCGTAGCCCAAAACACTACTGTACTTGCTGTATCACAACTAAATTATTTGAGTTTGTAGTTTTTCATACATCTATATGCACAGAGAGGACAAGACACCACTTTTATGTAAAAAAAAATCAGTAAGTCAAAAGCACACAGCCATTTTGTTGGTTGGGAAACCAAGTTACTGTATGTTTTTGTCACCCTATGGAAATCACAGTACAGCACTGTATACATGTTCTGAATGTGAATTATCCTTCCAAATATTGCAAATCGGCATTTTCCATTCTTCTACCGTTACCCTCCTTAATATTTTATTAAATCTTCTACTTTCACCATTCTACTTTCTTATCTGAACATACTTGTTGGGGTGACTCTCATCCTTTCCACAGCCTTCCTATTTCTCAACACAACTGTGGCAACAACTTTACCAATGAGCTTGTAGGGGTATCGAGATATTAAAGTTGTCTAGCACTCAGGATGGAAGGAAACTCTAATGTGGTTTTCTTGTATAATATATAAGTTATATGATAAGACAGTCTGGTGCTGGAGGTGCTGTGTGGTGAGGGGCTGCTTGGTAGAGACGTGCGGTGAGTAACTTGTTGAAGGAGGTAGATGTGCAGGAGCTTCGTTAGAGAAGGTGTTGCCTGTTGCTGGCCTCCTGGTTGAATGAATGCTGGACAGCTAGGAGCTTGCTGGAGGAGGTGTTGCGTGTTCAGGAAGATGGGCCAGAATGAGAGTTGGTTGGTGAGGAAGCTCAGAGAAGGACATGCTCGCTGGCGGGAGCGAGGACCGCCAGGCAGCGGCAGAGGAGGGGCGAGGGTCGCCAGGCAGCGGCAGAGGAGGAGGTGTTGCTTGTTCAAGAAGATCAGTCAGAATGAATCTCAATGGAGAGACAGAGCTTATATACACCCAGCAGCGGCTATGAGTCATGGTGGGAAAACCCGAGAAGTAGCCGGTGACTAGTTCCGTTGCTAAGATACGGCGGGCAATGGAATGCGGATACGCTTGGTTGCTAGGGAAGACGGTAACAGGTGGTGGCGTGGCTACGCAGTTAGGTAGTTGTAGGGGAGAAGTCCACTACAAGCTCATTCAAGCAGCACAAAGAACTGTTCTTCAATTATTCTCACTGTTGCTGTAAATTCTTTATTATTTCAAGGTGTACACATGGACAGTAACTGAAGTTGATGAATGATAGGATGAAGTATGTGTATGAAGTATTTTTTACTTAATAGTTCAGCCTTTTACTGTCACTTTCCATGCACACTTCCCCCCTCCCCTACCATTTATGAAATATATACTGTATAAATATTATATATATATATGGGTGATTCAATCAGCTGATGGGTGTACAAAAACTGTTCCCTGTACTGTCTATATTATCAATATGTTAACTAAATTTCAGAATGACCAAAAATTTTTATGGAAAAATAAAAAAATATTCGAGACCAACAAAATCTAAGTTCACTCCACTGTAAACAAAGTTAAACTGAGGAGGGTTGTTAGGTGATTCAATCAGCTGATGGGAGCACAAAAACTGTTCCCTGTATTGTCTATATTATCAATATGTCAACGAAATTTCAGAATGACCAATAAATTTAATATAAAAAAATGCAGAAATATTCAAGAGACCAACTTTCTTGATATTTACTTCACTGGGAACGATTATAAACAGAACCAATTACTGTATTGGCGGACTAGCCGATCAGCTGATGCGCACAACAAAACGTGTTTGTCATAAGGATTTCGTTAATTAAAGTTTTGTTCGTTAATCGAACTGAAAAGACTTATGAGAGCTAATTCGTTAACCGTGGGACTACTGTATACATATACACACACGAGAGATTTACAAGCAACGAGATGACTCTCAAAGCCGGAAAAAAATACCTCATCCCCGGAATTTTCCAGGTAACAGAAAAATGTTCTCGGAAGTTCCAGAAATTGCCCATTACATCATCTCTCTAACCTGGAAAAATATCCCCCATCCCCGGAATTTTACGGGTAATGGAAAAAATTTCTCTAAATTTCAAGAAAATGCGTCTGATTTTCATCTTAAACACAGAAAAACTTCCCAACCCCGTAATTTTCCGGGTAAAGGGGTTCCCCTACTTACGAACTGGTTAGGTTCCTGAGGTCTGTTCTTGAGTCCATTTGTTCGTAAGTCCAACATTACTCTTGTCAATACTGTACAGTATACAGCATTGTAAAAAAGGTTGTACAGACAACTACCGTATACACCAATAATACTCGACAGAATTTCTTACCAGCCTTAAACAGTATTTTAATGTATGAATAGAATGTACAGTATAGTACGTAATAGTAAATAAACACTCTCACCATGTTAAGCCTTTACGTTTTTAAAGAGACTCATGGCCTTCCGCTGAATTAAGTTAAGGCTTATAGGCATGCGGTGCTGATGTTGGTCTTCCAGCCACACTCAAAAGTTTTTCCATCTCTGCGATCACTGAGCCTCTTTTCTTACTAATGATCGGGGAATGCATTGGCACAGAACCTTTCACTTGTTATATAATGCGCTCTTTGTCCTTCAAAATTGTCCAAACAGTCAAACGATTCATCCCAAGAGCATTTGTTATGCTTATCATTTTCTCACCTCTTTCACAACGCTTTAAAATGTCCACCTTACTTTTCAACGTAATAATGCGACATTTTTTACTACCACCAGCACCAATGGCATCACTCTTACGCTTGTGAGACATGTTGAGGTCAATAACATTCGTCAAAACCACAAATAACACCGTGAGGCAGCAGAGGAAAACAACAACAATGCCGCTAGGGATACAGGGTGATGCTGAACAGCCAATGCCATCTATTGCGCGGCGGTTGAACTTACGACCCGGCGCTGTTTTCAAACAGGCAATTGGACATATGGACAGATTTGTACTTATCTCTGAAAGTTCGTAACTTGGAAAATTTTCTCAGAATTGTCCGAAAAATGTGCCCCTTGGAAAATCGTTCCCAAATCCGGAATTTCAGGCTTTGGGAACGATTTTCCAAGAAAATTTGAATTCCGACTATCGGAGAGTTCCGGGTTTGAAGGATTCTGGCTAGCGGAGATATTACTGTATTCAGAACCCCTGGTAAAATTTGGTTCATTTGATACTGCTTAATGTTAATGGTAATAACTACCTGTCCTATTAAGAATTAATAAATTAATTTGAGATAATTATGTAAAAGTAAACATAATGATAAAATACCAAAAAATGCCTTTGGACAAAGTTTATATATGGTGTTATTATACAAAATTGTGTATGTTATGGTATGCAGAACCCTATTTGGCCGACCTTTCACTTGCCTCCGCATAACATTTATGGAATAAGAACATTTCCTACATTTCTCCTCACCACATGATGGAGCACAGGTCTAGTTAAACAAAACCATAGAAAACGAATTTTCACTAAAATGTCTAGGTCGCCCTTCTTAGAGAAAAAGCCTTGTATGTTCACCATCACAGTTCTTTGCCATTTTTAAAACCCTATTCAATACAATACTGTACAGTGGGGTATGCTATAACGAACGGATCCTACAACGAATATTCCTATAACGAACGGTTTTACCTATAAAATTGAGAATGCTATAACGAACGAAACTCCTACAACGAACATTATTGTTTTTTGTTTTTTTTGTTTTTTTTTACTAATTTATTGTTTTTTTATTACAAGTATTAATGATATTGGTTATTTCAGGGGTTTAGATGCATATTTATGCACTTTTTTACAATTTTTACAATTTTATATTATATTTTTCAGTGTTAAGTGGTTGTATTTGGGGGCCTGGAACAGATTAATCCTATAACGAACGAATGCTATAACGAACAAGGTTCTAGAACCAATTAGATTCATTATAGCATACCCCACTGTATTCTAGCCTCTAAACTCATTTTTGTGCCATGTGTCATCTCTCATTTTGGCAGATGTGTGAGTTCCTGCCAGTTTCCTGACAAGATAATTCTTATACTATAGTTGTATAATGAAACCTGTTTTATATATACAGTAATCTTCCCATTAGATGAATACTTTCATCTGCTAAACTCTCCAAGTGCCCCCCACCCCCAGAGATGTTTCGGGAAAGTCTCTCTATTCCAAGCCTGGGAATGAGTTTCTGAGGACAGAATGATGAGCAATTTAGGCAAATTACTAGAAATCCTCTCCATTCAGAGCATGGATATGGAGATGCGTGGGTGGGAAGGCTCAGTGTGCATGAGCTATGATTGGCCACTACTGGCCAGTACTGTGTTGCACAGTACTGTACATTACTGTCCCAGCATATTTTCAGCCAAGAATACCATTAAAGCATAGTTAAGACATAAAAACTGATTACAGCCACGAATACTGTACATTCAGTGAGTGTGAAAGTACCATATGTACAGGATACAGCAGAATGGACAGTGTATGCTAGCGTGTAGAGGGTGTATGTAAAGTATACAGTACGTGTACAATTTATCCTTCATGGAGGGAGAGGACAGTTACCAACACCTGTGACAGGATATGATACAGGACAAAGGCAGGCCATCCTGTATCCTCATGTCACCATTTGGCCTGCCTGCATCACAAGCTCAAAATGACAGCATCTGCTGGTGAGCACAGTATACTGTACAGCACAGGAGTATAAATTATTTTGTTTACTGTATTTGCAATATATTTTATGTGTACAGTGATGTTTGTGTAAATATATGTCTGTTTCTGTCCGTGCGAAATGTGTAATTTAGACTCTCGGAAAATTTTCCCCAGTACCTAGAAATATTCCAGGGATGTGAAAATTTGTCTCCATACCCAGTAATATCTCAATTTCGGAACTGCTTTACACCAATTATTCCCACTAACGGCGATATTAATGTATATGCAATTCATTATATTTCAGCTGCAGTCCTCCTGTAAATCAATCCTTTCTGTGTGGCAAGCTGATATGGATTGTTTAGTCATGAATATGCATTACAGTACTGTATTGTTCTTACTTTCAAGACTAGACCTTGTAGAAAATACAATTTTACATTTTATAAAATAATATATAATTCATAGAGCTGACACGTATAATTGTTAAAATATTTAGGTATCTGCATAGTTCATCCTGGCCACACATTATGTTCATGGAGTTAATTCTAACCTAACACAAAATTTGATCTCGTATTATATCCTCCCCCACAATTGGTTAAAAAAATATACACAATTATAGGATATTGAAGGGTAGTCTGTCTTGGACATACTGTACCAGTATATAATGTGTAAAATTTCTCCACTCACCTTACATAATATTCAATCACAAATACCCCCTTCAAAATATTTGTATTAAAACATTAATATGGATTTTTTTTGTTTTTTAATACTGAAAAGCCAGAGAAGTAAACTTGAAAACAATTTGCTGTTGAAGATGTGGCAGTGTTTATGTCCTTTGGTCAAGGTTGAATTTCAACATTTTCTGTACCTATACCCCTAACAAAAATAAATATTTTACTGTACAATGTATAGACAATCCAAAAAGAATCAATAATCTCACATGAATTCATGTATCTGTTGGGTTGGGATGTACTTTGCCTGATGTTTCATATTCTATCAGAAGTCCGAGGTCTCCATACTTTTTGGATTGAGTGTACAGTATAAGGTACTGTATTTAATACGAATAAATTTAATTTCATAATACTGGCATACAGTAAACCCTTGCTGTAAACCCCTTGCAGGGGTTAGGTTTCAAGGAATGACACGAAAAGGCAAAACTGTAAACAACAACTTATACTACCATAGTGCACTACTGTATGAGAAACTTAGTCACCCATACTACTTACATTCGTACACGGTCAGCTGATGTGGCTTCCCCAGTCAGCTTCATATTATGGAGCGTAAATCTTTTAAAATTCTCAAACCACCTTTTACAGGCAACAAAACATTATTCAGCAGCCCCACTAGCCCCTTCACCACCTGTTGATTCATCAAACTGGGCATAGACTCTTGGCCTTCTCACAAATCACTTGTTGTCAATCGTCATGTTTTTGTGGTGCTGGTCCTCAATCTAAATGTTCAATAATTTTCTTTTTTCACTATTTTATTATCACAAACAGTCTGTGCCACTTTAGCACTTGTAGGAGCACTGGCTGCAAAAATCAATAATCACTTGTTCTTTCTTTTTAATGTACCGCACCATGGATTCATTCACATCAAGCAACTGGCCAACCGGGACGGAACTCATGCCTTCTTTTAACTTACCTAATAATTGAACTTTCTTGGTAAGGGTCATAAATGACTCTTGCCCTTTATGTTTCACTGCACTAGCATCACTAGCACAAAACAGTCTTTTAGGGGCCATTTTGCAAAAAAAAAAAATAAATAAATAAAAAAAAAAAACACACACACACACACACTGAAGTTTTGAGCACATCACGAGATGCACAACAATGATTGAGCACAAACAAGGGAGACACTGTAAGTGCGTGGATGTGACTCACAGTGCCCTTCCAGAGGTTCGTGAGCTAGCCACCACCTGTTTACAGCGAATAGTCAAAGCCGCAAATGGTAAACACGCAAATAACAAGGGTTTCCTGTACAATATGCAGTATCTGTACTGTATATGATGCTTCAATGGTACTGTATTTTTAATGTGTCACAGGCCAACCAGGACAGGTTTGGTACCACTCAACTTGATAAAGGTAGGGCATTAAGGGCAAGCACTGTTAAATTTGACTCCAGTACAAGCCTCAGATTTAAAATAATAATAATAATAATAATAATAATAATAATAATAATAATAATATTCATTCACAGTGATCACTCAGTGAGGGCATTTTAAATCAAAATATTGTATTGTATATCACTTAGCAACCAATAATATACACATTAATGACTGTAATGTTTGGTAAGAATGCCAGAAGAAATCGACTATTAATCAATACAATACTGTACTGTATATCAATCACTTTAGAGGGTTATGTGCTTCTGCTTATTAAGTACAGTACAGTACTTCAAAAAAAGGATAATTGTTACATAGATTAAAAATGGCAATTAACTATCAATTAAAAATTAATAAAATATATTTCTAAAACACTAACCAAGATATTTTTTGGAGCCTGAACTATACCTGTTAAACCAAAAAAAGGTGAGGAATTGTTAAATATTAATCCATGCAAACAGAACTGGATTAACAGCACAAGAAACACTACAAGCAACACACATCAAGCTAAGGCAAAAGACCCTCATGCAAAATACTGTACAGAGAAGCAAAAAGAAAGACAAAAATAAGTAAGGAATACAAATACACCTGTCACCTGTGAAGTGTTGAAGAATACAAGTTATAAAGAGAAAAGACTTAACAAGAGCTACATGATGGAACAACCCCAAAACTCAGGATAAAACTTTCCTTTGGTCCAAATTATGATAAATATTTGCAGTATTGTTCTTATTTATTTCTTGCACAGTTTTACCATGTGTCTGCCAGTGTGGCAAGTTAACAGTGGACCAACTGGCCGGTAACATAACATGAATGGCCTTCTGCAGTTTCTAATGCCAAATAAATGGTAATTTACCATTTCCTAATGAACAATATACCAAAATGTACTGTATGAACACAATCCAAAGTTTGAATCTTTATATTGACCATGGAATTTTGGAATTTAAAACTGACAAATGATGCAAATGCATTTCTCATTAATTTGTTGCATATAATTTTCTCGTAGTAAGACATTAAGCTTCTTATCAATATGTTATGCAACATTTAGATGAACTGCATCCAGTACTGCACACTTAATAACAGGCACAGTACAAATATTCTCCACTCCATTTACAGTGATTTAAATAAAGTATCATCTGTGGAGTCTCATAAGATTAAAATATGTAAGACAACAGATTTTCTTAAAATAATTGCAAGTTAACATGCATATACAGGTTGTACCTCTCTAATCCAGCATTCTGTGGTCCGGAAAATCCCGTGCTTTGGCACGATTTTAGTTTTTCCAATAGGTAGATTAGCAGCTTTTTTTTTTTTCTGCATTATTATTATTATTATTACAGAATTATTAAATTTTTGCCCCTCAGGTCCCAATGTGGGTCAGTGACCTTATGCCCAGGTGGGCTAATCCCCATAAAAAAAAACAACAACAAAGCCGCGGGAAATTAAGGTTTGTTTACATCCGGCAGTTCGGTTGCTATCTCTCTCTCTCTCTGCTTGTCTATACAGAGTACAACATTTAACCCTTCAATATATATGAGCAGTAAATAAGTGTTGCTTTCATACTCTTATGTAGAGTAATGACGATATGTTTCACAAGTGCGCACTTACATACGAGCAGTCTCACTTTTCTTTTTCTTTACCATTAATGGTTAGCTACTTATATTGTTCCATTTACAGGGTACTACATTAAATAACATTACTTCAAACAAGCATTTTAATTTTTTTACATTAATTTTACTACAGCTACAATCAGGGTCTTATTTTCTTCAGTTTTATATGTAGAACCAATCAGTCACTGTTTTGTAAGCATTAATGAAAACAATGCCGGCAGCCGTCTCGTCTCCTTGTGTTATTCCAAGTATTATTAATGAATTGTATTGTTCATTTTGCACACACAAACATTAATTCAATAAAAAAAATCAGAAACATTAATTAAAATATATATGAACGGTAAATTAGTGTTGCTTTCATACTCTTATATAGAGTAATGACGATATGTTTTCACATGTGCGCACTTACATACGCGATCTCTCTTTTTTCTTTACCATTTTCGTTAGCTATTTCTATTGTTCCATTTATTAACATTAAATAACAATTCTTAAAACAACCATATTAATTTTACTAAAGCTACAACCAGGGTCTTATTTTCTTCAGTTTTATATGTAGAACCAGTCAGTCACTGGTTTTGTAATCAACGAAAACAATGCTGTCTCATTTCCTTGTGTGTTTTAATATTCTACGTATTATTAATGAATTGTATTGCCCATTTTGCACACAAACATTAATTCAATCAAAAAGACATTCAGTGATAAACAATAATGAATCTTTTGTACAAAAGAGAAATGATGCTGTTTACATGATTGTGCACGTCGTCTGAACGTTGGTGGGCCGTTCAAATACTGTACGTCGAAACTCAAGTTTCTGCCGTCAAAATTTTAAACTGTTTTGTTTTTTTGTGTGTTCAAATAAAAAACGTTGAATTAAAAACTCGCGAAATTTGAGAAGCTACTGTATGACATTTAACCCTTCAATATGTCTTCAAAGAGACCATGAAGCAGAGAAAGTGGTGCTAGTGCTTCCAAGCATAAGCACAAGTCACTATCTATCCAGGAAAAAGGTGAAATTCCATGGTCCGGCACCGGTCAGGTCCTGAGGTTGCCGGACTAAATGGTACAACCTGTACCTGTATTGTATAATTCTAGGTACTGTATTAGGCCATAACTGCAATAGTTCTGGACAGGTTAATTATATAAGACATCTGTCTCCACTGTTATTCATGTACAGTTACAAGCTTGTTGTCAACTTGCACCATGTAACAAAAATAATTTGAAATGCATTAAAACTTAATTTTTGAGGGATTACACTATGCTGGAGTTGTAAATCAATGACATATTATATTATTAGTAAAGAGAATGTTAGTGCAGTGAGTAAGTTCTCCACAACTTGTGAGACATTAAGAATAAAATAGTTCCCAGTTCTCCACCAATCTCAGAGCATGTACTCTATCTTATAAATCTTATGCATCTGCAGGTAATACAAGCTAATGTATAGTACTGTACTTATCTCTAGACCAGTGTTGTGTAGATGAGTTATTACTCTGTTGACCAGTGTTGTGTAGATGATAGTTATTACAGTGTTGTGTACATGATAGTTATTACAGTGTTGTGTAGATGATAGTTATTACAGTGTTGTGTAGATGATAGTTATTACAGTGTTGTGTAGATGATAGTTATTACAGTGTTGTGTAGATGATAGTTATTAGTGTTGTGTAGATGATAGTTATTAGTGTTGTGTAGATGATAGTTATTAGTGTTGTGTAGATGATAGTTATTACAGCCTCTGATTGTGAATGAATGCACAAGCCTGTATTGTGCTTCTTATGCTGTAACATTATATAGTAGTTAGCACAGTTTAGTCATCAGTATGTTAGTTATCAAACTGCACTTCATGAGAGAGCTTTCTCATTTATTTCCAATGTGTACTGTATACATATATAAATCTAGAGAGCACTGGATATAACATGTACAGTTTAAATATTTGTAGATTTGATTATGTATAGGACTGTTAGAGAGGGTTTTTTCACAACTCTTCAACTTACTCTAACCTCACACTGTTGCAGAACTTAGGAAGAAAAAAGCATTTGAAGAAGAGAAAGAAGTTATACGCTAAAACCCCTTTTTATTTTTACTCTCTCCCAACAACACTCCTGCAACTAGCAACACACAATTACCTGTTGGCGTGACTTGTGGTGGGCCGAGGCAGCAACAACCTCTTCCCATGGGCCTGCTATTAGGGCCTCTGGAGGGCTTACATTGGCTAATATCACAAGGCTTCTGGGACTGGCTCATTCTAACTTCTCTGTTGCACTCAGGGTTATAATTTAGTCTTCTTGGATATTTTATCTTTACACTAAAAGGCTTCTGTGTTTCTTTTTACAAATGATAACTATATATACATATAGTGTTTATATTACATAGATACAACATAAGCAAGGAGGTTATGCAGCTTTGTAGTTAAAAATATTTACTAGCACTAATAACTGTAATCAACATCAAAGGGGAAACTGTACAATCTAGATACACCATTAAAGTTTTTTTATACATTAACAACTAATAAAAATTTCTTGGCACAATAATCACTCTTTATGGAGATAGGAATTGACTTAAAAAACTATAACTGCTGCTGTCTCTGCACATTTTACAGTAACCACTCGCTCCTAAACAAGCATTTTGTGCACGTAAATAAATAATAGGCAAAGTGAACGTGCCAAAGCTTTGGGTACAGCTTTGCTTATTTCTTCCTACAAAAGGCTTTGAAGAAATTCAGATCCAAGAGCCAGAGCCATCACCATAACTACCATGACCCATGTTGGGATCGTCTGGGGGGAGAGCAACAAACAACCAAACATAAGAAAACGATCCAATGTGCCTCAGCATACCCCGTGTTTCAGTGAAAGACAGATTCTTCATTATGTGTGAAAAAAAGGTCCCTTTTGTAGGTAGTCATTCCTCACTTCTTCACTTTGCTTGTTCAGAAGGAAATGCAAATAAAAGTAAGACAAACTTTACTAAAAGCTTTGTGAAGAACATCCAAAAGCAAGCTTTCATTACTTAGACTGTCTCCTGTTATCTAAGATAACACTTCTTCTTAACAAGCAAGGTGAAAAACAGCAGGAACAAAACAAGGAAATTACTTAATCTCATCTTTCAGCGATCCACAAAAAGTATTTCCAGTCTTGCAAGTGATACAGCCAAGAGGCAAATTTCTCTTAACAGCTTCCTGTAGTAGAGGATTACCATAAAAGAATTTGGCTTCAAAGTTTTTCTTTGATTTTGTTCCTAAATAAGGATCTGATTGAGTCTGTATCACCAAAAATCTATCTTTTTACTTTTGCATCTACCACACTCGGTATACAGTATATATGGCATAACACTTGCAAGGATGTGATTGGCAGTCATGCTGAGGCAAGTGGGCAAAACAAAAGAAGTAAAGTCCCCTTATTGTTATATTCGAGATGAAGGGGGAAGCCTGAACATAGAACTCAGACTAAAAAACCAATCAGTGCTGATTCAATTTAATAAACATGCAAAAGATGTTTTAAGAGAAGATGTAGAAACTTATATTTGATTATAAGACAGTAAACAATAAGAAGACTTCCTATTATACATAATATACATAGCAAAAAAGAACTTCTGAATAAGATTGAAATTAATGTAATTGCTAAAACAAAGGGAAAAAATATTCAAGTGCAGAACTTCTTCAGTTCTCTAAGTATTAAAAAGTGACAAAACAAAATATATGAACAAAATTTACATATTACAATTAATGAACTATATATAGATACAGGAAACATCATAAACACTCAAAGCTAAACAAAGATATAAAACATACCATCCTGTTTTGTACCGCCAGTAGCTGGTAATCTTCATCCACCAGGCCAAGCTTATTCCGTAACTGATTCCGTTCATCCCTTAATGACGCCAACTCCTCTTGGAGACTCCCGAACTTGTCCAACACCACTGAGCCATCCTGCAAGATATAAGTAATTATTTGACTTTTTTGCACAATCTGGAGCACCTCTACCATCCCATTTACCTGAGAATGTAGTAAGACACCTGGATCCACAGATAAGATGT
The DNA here is from genome assembly GCA_958450375.1 of Homarus gammarus. Lineage (NCBI taxonomy): Eukaryota > Metazoa > Arthropoda > Malacostraca > Decapoda > Nephropidae > Homarus > Homarus gammarus. The sequence continues at coordinate 2,228,334 of CAUDMG010000748.1, read as the reverse complement.
AGAGAAAGTACAAGGTGAAGACTGATATCAGATTTCTCAATAAAGGATATTCCCAATAAAAAACATCTTTTTGTCCAGTAAATTGGCAGATTCAGCCGATAAGGTACAGCAATGAGAACAATGTCCGCTATTGAACACAAGTAAAGCTCATAAAATTTCTCTAAACAAACACAAAAGAGATGGTACTCATTGAAGTACAGTAGTGCAAAACTTTGACACACAAACTCCATGACCATATGGAAAATTCTGTGGTGACTTACATATAACACTTTACAGTACGAAACAACCACAGCAATGAAAACAGTTGCTGACAGCCAGGCTTATTCTGATTTTTAACCGAGAGACTTCTCTCACATTTCTTTTATTGTTGATGTAATAGTGTTTCACTAACCTTGTTATGCGCTTAAAGACCTTAGCTGTTGAAGCAAAGTAATAACATTAGCTATAGCAACAACTGATTTTCTTGAAAAGCCCAGACAAGCAGTGTTAGGTCCAGAACCCTCACCCCCCAATAGATTAACTGTTTTGGACTTTCAAATTATCTGGACTGAAATCTGCCCCTATGAATCCGGTGTATCGAGGTACTTCTGTATAAAATGAATGACTGAGCAATCTCTTGGTGGAGATACATGGAGTAAGTTTTGCTTACCTTCATGTTAGGAGTTACCAATCCATCTGCTAAATCTTTTCGAGTGTCATTCATATTTTCATTTGTTTTCCTCTTGTTTTCATTATCTAGCGATTGCTGAAGAATACGTTCCTTGTCTTGCAAATTCGTAAACTCTTGTTTTGTCTTTAATAACTCATCTTGTAACTTTTTCAATGTATTTTTTAAATCACTAAGTTCCATTTCCTTAACTGCAACTGACTGACTGGTTTCTTGGGTATCAGAGGCAGAATTATGACTTGTAAGGCTATCTTGAGTATCTTTAACTGTTGTTCTTGAGGTAGAGATGAACCTTTCATCTGTGTCCATCACTGGAGTTCTCTCCTCAGCTGAACCTTCCCTTGATGCTAGAGGGGTGTTACACTCATCAAGCATTTCTCCTGTGATTTCATTATTACCACTGGGGATGCGAGGAGAAGGAGGAAGAATGAGGGGTGTGGTGGGAGAGGCCTGAGAGAACTGCAACCTCTCCTCAAGCCCTGCTATCCGTCTCTTTAGAGATTCGGCTTCCTGTACACTAAGGCTTGCTAATTCTTCAGCCTCACTTAGTTTTTCTGAAAGACAAAGTTGAAAAAAAAAATTAGTAGGCCATGAAAGCAAGCATTCCTGAACAGTCTTCCACCTCATTTAATCTCTGAGAGATGACTGATATTAGACTATTACAAGTGATTTTTGCCTTCACCAAAATTTTTCAAGTTAATCAGGGACTTCCTAAAAAAAAAAAAAAAAAAAAAAAGGTCTTACTTCTAAGTAACTGAGTTTCCTCCTGAGCAGCCTGAACCTTCTGTTGCTCGTCCCTTAGTCTGAGTGTAAGGTTTGACAACTGTGTTTGGACCTCTTTAGAGGAGTCTTCAAGACGGCTCACTTGGCTCTGTAGTGATCCCACCGTCTTTACCTTTTCACTCATTAACGCTTCACTAGCCTGTATATGGAAACACAAGACAGTAGTATTATTACACTTAACACTGACAATGGCTAATTAAATAATTTATCTCCAGAAAAAAAAAAACTGACCAGGCATTAAATCTTAAACTTAATGAAGTTACTTAGGCAGTAAGTAAGAACACACTGAATTTCTTATTCTCCTTCACTAAGTTAAACTATAGTAACAAATTCTGGCAACAGTTTTATGTTTTAAACCTCTTAGTTATATGTTAGCATCCTGTAACAGTATCCTAACATTTAAGTGCTCACTCACCCACTTCACAAGAAAAGGAACCCTTGAACAAATAAAGAAAAACTTGACAGGACCTAAACTTTTAAATTCCCTCATACATACCAAGCATTATTCAAATATAACCACTCCTTCCCTTATAAAATAACTTGAACAGCATTACAAAGACTTTTATCATCTGCTAATATCACAAATTTAATATTCACACTCTTCAAGTTCCTCAAGCTGTACATTGACAATACCTAGACAACAATGTTAACAAAAAAATGTTAGCTTGCAAACTCATTTAAGTACAGTACTAACAGCTAGTTGCTGTCGAAGGTTAGATGCCTCATGTGATGCTGTGATGGCTGCTGTAGATGCCTGCGCCAAATCTTCCCGAATACGGGTCACTTCCTTTTCAGAAACCTCTTGTGCTCTTCGACTTGTTTCTAAAAGTTCTGAGGTAGAATCAACTTTCATTAGACAGTTCCTACACACATAGCAAATATAAGCTACTCAAAGTAGTGTGCAAATTTTTTAATTTTCAAAACAATGTTAATTTGAAATAGTGCAACTGAAACCTGCAATTTATAAAATAGAGCACAATACATATAAGTTTTTAGTTATTTTTTAATAAAATATATATATATATATATATATATATATATATATATATATATATATATATATATATATATATATATATATATATATATATATATATATATATATATATATATATATATGCTGATAACCACAAGGAAAGAAGAAAACACGAAGTTCCCAAGCGCTTGTGGTTATCAGCATATACCTAGATCACGTGCACCTACAGTGATTTACTTGCATATATATATATATATATATATATATATATATATATATATATATATATATATATATATATATATATATATATATATATATATATATATATATATATATATATACACACACAGTTGTATCCCGCTTTACGCGGTCAATTGAACCCACAGGGTACCGCGTTAAGTGAACAACAGGACATATGGGATTAATTCCAATAGAGACTGGCCTGACCCCCAAACTCTACTTTTTCTGACACAATACCTATGTTCTAGTAAAAATAACATCTTAATTTTATGATGGTACATGCACACAATTAATACTTGAGAGAAATAAGAGAAATACAGTCACCAAGTTAATGTCCATTCAAATAATGGACTCAACTCCCTCCCCCTCTTCTCACACTACACTGCTGGCTCTTCCCTCTCTGAGAAATTTTGGGGGGAAAACCACTAGATTTTAATAAATAATACCTCAAACTAAAGTTAGGATAATATAATTGACATTGCTGGATTCCTTGTAAGACCAGGAATATTTTGAATATAAATGTCATAAATTTTGCACAAAAGATAACATATTGACTCAGAGTAAACATTATATCTAAAATTTGTATGTCTAATGCAAAATCTATGATGTTTATATTCAAAATGATCATCAAATTGTAAAAATTCCAGTAATGTAAATTATATTCTGGCCGGGTAATTTGTATGAATTTTATGAGCTAAAACAAATATCTTCAGTTAATAAAAAAAAAATATTCTTCACGACACTATCTGTCAATCAAAGTACCCCACCTTGCCTCCCCCCCCCTCTTCCAACCGCGCCAGATGGTCGGTCCGTCCCAACCCTCCCCCCCATCCCCCACCAACCCTCCCTACAAGAGAAATGTTGGGTGAAAAACTAGATTTTAACATTTAGAATTGAATAATACCTCAGATTAAAGTTAGGATAATATAATTGACATTGCTGGATTCCTTGTAAGACCAGGAATATTTTGAATATAAATGTCATATATTTTGCACAAAAGATAAAATATTTACTCAGGGTAAACATTATATCTAAAATCTGTATGTCTAATGCAAAATCTATGATGTTTACATTTAAAATGATCATCATATTGTAAGAATTCCAGCAATGTAAATTATATTCTGGCCGGGTAATTTGTATGAATTTTATGAGCTAAATAAAAAAAAAAATATTATACTTCACCGCATATATGAGTAGATGAACCGCGTTAAGTGAAAGTTCGGTTCTGGCGAGGCACCGCGTATATGAGAAATCGCGTTAAGTGAAACCGCGTAAAGCGGAGTAATACTGTATATATATATTTCATGTAGATCCACAATGAAAACGTGGATAAGATAAATCTTGATAAAATCACACGGGAAAAGGGAAACAACGGAGCACCTTAGCTTTCGTCTTTATTCAAGACACCTTCAGAGGCAACTGGATTACATGGACAGAGAGAGGCTTAAATATACAGGGTGACCTTAAAAACATGAGGTCATGCCATAATGATGTCATCCACTAATCCCCACACCAACACACACGTAGAGGAGCTAAAGACAAGGGGGGGTGACGTGACTAGTCAGGTCAGGTCAAAAATAAGGGACCCACTAAATAACTACCATACATCTAGATCAAAGGTTTTCAGTGACCCAAGGTTAAAAAGGATTTGAAAACAATGACAAGGAAAACGATTTTGATGAATTTTAATGAAAATATTCAGAAATATGGTATCGTAGTATTTATTCAAGTGAATTAGGATAGAATATTATTGTAATACAACAGTTTTTTAACTGAAAACCATTCGAAAAGTGATTACGGTAAAATCTTTTGAGCAACGAAAGAAAGCGAAAGTCATTGTTTTCGTCATGATTTTATCCCACTTTCCACTGTAATACGTACGTCATTTCAGCAAAAATATTACATTTCCATATTTATTTCTGAGAATATATTCATTCAGTCACAGTTAAGGTAAAATATACTTGTGATGTAATATTTTAATGAAAATACCCGGTATTTAGAAATACGGTATCGTAGTTTTCTTTTGTTTCAAATTTAATTAACAAAGATTGATGTTTCAAATGTAATGAACAAAAATTTATGTATCTATAAATAAACTTTAAAAAATAAATACTTTGTTTTACATCGTCCTGTGCTACCAAACCATGCATTTGACTACTTTGGGTTTGCTATGATGATGCAAAAGATCTGCCCTGGCAACTGTACCGACACTCACAGCTGGTGGTGCGTCGTTACCATTGTTTACTGGTAGTTACTGGGAAATATTTTTCAACCTAACGAAACTATTACCCGTTTAGAGGTCGACCCCCAATTTTTTGCCAAATAATTTGGTCTTAAAAACTCGAACTACACACAGGTATATTCGGTAAACAAGGACATGGGGGGGCCAGGGGTTTTTTATGGGGGGGGGGGGGGGGGCCCCAGCAATAGTACACGGCTTTTTAACATTCACGGGTATCTCTGTTACCTAAACCCCGCGTATGTTAAGGGCCGACTGTATATATATATATATATATATATATATATATATATATATATATATATATATATATATATATATATATATATATATATATATATATATATATATATTTTGTACAATATTCATTACCATATAAGATGTGTAATTTCATGGGAATGGGAGAATAGGAAACCCTTACATTATTGGAATCCTCCCATCAACAGATAGGGTTTGCACAAATTGGTCAGGTATTGGGAGGGTTTACCGAATACATATCCTCAACAATACGCACGCACACACACACGTGGCAATTTTAACTCGAAGGAAAAGCACAAAAACACAGCAATACTAAGTGTGGCCGGTTTTGACCTAACCTGACCTGTCCTTACGGCTTCACCTGACCTAACCTGAAGGATGGAGCACACCTGCATTGCCCCAAGCTACTGTCCTGTCCAAGTGGCCACACACCTGCCCAACCGCATCCAGCCCATACAAGCACGAACTGATTGCTACAAGAACAGCCCAGTCCCAAATTGTAAAAATTATCAACACCTAATTATTATATATCTTATTTGTATCACTTATATTACGTGTACATCAATTGTAAATCAAGAGACCCATTCCCCAATTATGTAATTGCATATTTTCAGCCTTCCGGCTGCCATGCTCTTTCAATAAACCGTTAATTATTATTTTTATTATTATTATTATTATTATTATTATTATACACACATGTATATCATTATGTCTAAATCACATGTAAGTTTGTATATTTTAAGCCACCGGCTGCAACTCTATTAATAAACCGTCTATTATTATTACACAATAACAGAGACTTAAATATTTTGACCCCTCAGTGCTATCCATTTACCTCTCCTGATCTTACTAAAATACATCCTATCTCACCTTTCTCCTAGATACAGTACTGTATAATATAAAATATTGTACACTAGGATTATATAGACTTATAAGTTTTGCACGTCTTATACTCAGTCAATAAAGTAATCTCATCATTGCATAATTATTATTATTTTTTTTTTTAGTTTTATTGGGCACCCCCCTACAACCTGTGCAAGGTGAAACGCTTACAGCGCCCATCTGGGAAGCATGCTAAGTTCATGCATGCCTTTATGTCTCATGAGTTAAGGGCGTAGAAGCCTGAAGGGTCATAGGTTTTTTTTGTCAAGGGCGTAGAAGCCTGAAGAATCATAGGTTTTTGTCAGTAAGTTATTGGAAGCTCCAACAACTTTCCCTGAATACGAATTCACAAATTTTCGATTTACAACAGGTACCTACTTTACTGCTAGGTGAACAGGGATCAAGGGAGGCTAGGAAGTGTATCCAAACAACTTTCCACCAGCCCGGGAATCGAACCCGTGACATCTCGCTTGCGAGGCAAGAGTGGTACCGCTCTACCACCGGTGCCCCCATCATTGCATAATGTTCCTGGGTCTGAGTGATATTGTACACCAGCAATGGATCCAACAGTCACTTTGTAATGTACCCGGTACATGACAAAATGGCAAAATTATCATCACTGAGTAAAGTCGCATTTTATCATTCTTATTATCCTATACATCATCCAAATACTTAAGGAAATGCTTAAATCTCCTCCATTCCATCCCTGCTATTTTCTATTCATATTGTATTCCCAAATATCAAGGAGAACAATATACTGATTTAATCTTTTCTCTTACCAAATATACAGCTCCTCCCCGACTTACGACTACCCGCACTTGTGACCTGCCTCAGTCGTACTAAAATTTTTTCAAATTACGTATTTTCGAGTCCCAACGTCAGTACAGACAAAATTTTCGTTTGTAATTCACTTTAAAATGGCTGGCAAGCTTAAAAGTGAGAGTTTTGTGGTGCTGAGAAGAAAAACACACCCATTTTAGATTTTTTATGTATTATTTAAGCATTTTCGATGTACGACCATTTTGACTTAAGACCTGGATTTGGGTCCCTAACCCCGTCGTAAGTCGGGGAGGAGCTGTATATACAACACTGTACAAACCTTGAAGTCTAAAGATGTCAGTACGTAACATAGACTCTTGAGCGACCTCCACTTCCTTCTCCTCATCCTTGTCCTCCAAGCTACCATTAACATTGGAGTCCTGTAAATGTAATAAAAAAAACAATCTTTATTATAATATGTATGCAGCAATAGCAGCAGTATATTTCAAAAAGTCAATCAGGTGGATTACTCAACCTAGGGACTCAAGCACATTGACTTAAGACTTGAGTACAGTATGTGTCTCCCTATGGTCTGAATACTTGTGAATTAGCTGGATGTTTAAAACGAGCCAGTTGGGATTGGGTTATATTGTCAGTGGTGGCTCACAGGAGATCAATCCTACACTGCCTCCTCAATGTGGATTCTAACCCAGAACCAATGGTCCGTCAACTCATAACGATAACCACTCGACAAATATACCAACGTGCCAACCTTCACAATACAGCAGGATCAATTAAGAAGAATCTAAACCTTAGCTATAACTTTTGCACTTAAAACATCTAGCTGTTCAGTTCCATCCCCCAGGTATCAGCCACCATCAATGTTTTACAGCCATTACATTTACAAGTGCCATCCTTTTCCCCCCAAAAAACTATTTCCTCGTGTTCTTTAATGCAAAAACTTTATCCACACATCCTCTGGAGCCACACTGCTCTTCCACTACTAATCTCAGGTCCTATTGTAATTCTTTAAACAATGACTACAGTACTGTATCCCATATATACTTTACCTGGTATGCACAAATTATTTATTCCTATGATATTTACTTTGTTTTTATCACCTTTCCTTTCTATACACAGACTATACAAGCTCTCTGTCAATCAGTCTTAATACTTCAACAGTGACCCCACCCACTCCAGGTTCTTTACTATTCTTGAGTTTACTGTCACTCTCTCCTCCCTTTTTACTTTGACAGTTATGCAATCCAACGTGTACAAGAAAAAATATGTCTGTCCTTCTAGGTGGAAAGCAATGGAAATAAGCTTCTAATGACTTCCTTAGTCTATCCTCGATCAAACTGACTTGCCGTTCACCATTGAAAATATGTGTACTGAGCCAATATGAAATTGTATGAATTTTTTACAGAACAAATATCTCTTTTCATATATGACATTTAGTATCAGTTTTATTTTACATTTTTTTGAAATATATCCAATCGATTTTCCAATGCTATTTCTAATTGTTCTCTTAGGTGTTCTCACTATTCAGTCCCTCCAGATTTTTTTTTTTAAATTTTGTGACAACCTATTATCTAAGTACCCATCTTCTTTCTCTTTTGCATTCTTTCACTTTTCTCTTTAGTTTTCTTCTAATCTCCCTGTACTCCTTCCTTATTTTGTTACTCCTTTCTCACATATGGTGATCATGTGCCATCCACTTCCCATTAATGAATAAAGCCAACTTCTCATCCCACCATTCCCACTCCTTGTAAGGATGATTATAAGTTAACAAATACTGTACTGTACACACATTAGTAGGAATGGGAAAACTGCATTTATTTCAGTATAAGTGTTAATGGAGTTGCTACCTTGCACTCCTTTGTTGAGATGATGGTGAGGGAGCTGTCAGTCTTTGTGGGGATGATGGTAAGAGTGGTATCTGCATCATGGGAGTCATCTAGGTCATTGGATCTTTCTTCATCTTTGGTATCGTCTTCATTTAAATTGTCTTTGCTTTTCAGGGAATCCTGAAAAAGAACACCAATTTTAATATATAAATTACCACACCTATCAAACTGGTAAAAACAAGAGATTTTTTTTTTCAACTTAATCCCTGTATAGTAATGGTTAATGAGTACATACGAATGTTTTCATAAATGCAATAAAAAAAAGTATGGAACCACAATTTATGACCAAGGGAAAAAGACAAGTGACCTGTGAATACAGGTATATGTCAATTGCTTTTGGGCCTGTCCTTGCAATTAAAAATTGTAAAGTAACAAATGAAAATTTCATAAATTCATTAAAGCCAAATCAATGATAACAAACACATACAATTTCAGTATTAATTCATCCTGACAGGATCATGGCAGGCATTTGGTGTCAACTAGTACATAAAATGTTAATAAAAGACAATGATGAGATTTCATAACAAGGGAACTGTTTGATTAGTGTGTGTAGTAAATAAAGAAAAGCAGAAGAATCATATCCCCAATTGCTTAAGTACTGTGCAGTATGTGAAGGAATATTGCAATACAAAATAAACTAATCCATATCTCTTAAACTGTGGCAGACTATAGCTTGGGGCTGTCCTGTCAACTTTTTTCATCCTTTCAAACCTTTTCATGCAACACAAAGAAGAGAATCAAGAGAAAATACACAAAAACACATATTTTCTCTTCATTTGCCGTTATTTATTCATTCTTACTCCCTTTCCATTACAAGGCTCCAAATATCTCTCCAGTTTATCCGGTCACTTCTTACAAACTACCATCACCCTTTCCCTAAAACTAACTGATACCATACCTTTTGCTCACTCACTCATACTGCTACTTCCTACATGTCCAGCCCTTCACTTCCAAAGCATCCTTCAATCTCTTGGCGTTCTCTCTCCCTCTTAACATTCACCTTTGAATTAAACACTCCATTTACCAACCTTTCATTTTCTATTCTCATATTAAGTTCACTCCATCAGGGGAAATCCTGTTCAGCTGTCTGTCAAATTTTTTGGTTCCACATCAGCTTACTTCTATAGTCTGAATTAACTGAATCTATTCACCCCACATACACTACAGTATTGTTTCTAAATAGTCCTTTCTGCCACTTCTAAAATGCTCCTTCTTGGATCCATAATCCGTGCATCACAATAATAATGCTGGCTCAAAAACTTCCTTACACATCCCCATCCTTTGGTAAGGTTTCATTCTCCATACATTTTTCAATCCATTTATTACTTTTTCCATCACTCTGTGATTCACTATTAGTTATTCCACTCACTGACACATTCAATCCCATATACGTATTACAAGTGCCGCAATTCTTTCATTTCTATCTTAATTCAAATTAACATTGATTTCTCTCTTTTGTATCATTCAATTGTTTTGTTCACATTCACTAATAACTTTCTCATAGCATGTACACACAAATACACACACAAAGGCACACTCCACAAAACCCATTCACTAACATTTGAAAACTGTCTTCAGAATGGTTAACCTGAGTAGCAACAACTACAAACAGCAGATGACTCATTTCCTAATTGTGTCCAACTTCTTTCCATTCTTCTTGCTTTCATTTCTCTTTCTACATGTTGAATTAAATATTCAACAACCATACCAACATAAAAATCCTCAATGGAATTCTATTCTTTTTGAGAAGCTTCATGACTGTAAGGCCAACAGAGTTTGAGAAGAATAAGATAAATACTACACTAAAATGCACTACAAGCAAAGGATAACCAAAAAACTTAACCAAGATCAGACGTTGTCAAATTGTAGACCACAGTGACCCACTTGATGTGGTGGCATAATATTCACCAAGATGCATGCTGATGTAGGAACAGATGGACAAGGATAACACTACATGCTCCTCCTACATTCATGGTGAGGCATAAAAAGAATTTACCTTCTTTTTCCTGACTAAAGTGTTGTCATCATAGATGTCGTCGTATATTACGGGAATCTCGGACACTACCTGGTAGTCTCTCAAACGATCCTCCAGGGTAGCTATCTGAGCTTGTAGGTGCTCCGTTAGTGCTGTGTTTGCTGCACTCTTGGCTTTGTTGTCTGCAAGTTCCTCTGTTGAGTATGCACAAAACACCCTCATCATATACCATTCATGGGCAAGTATAAGCATAATCATTAAATGTCCAACACCACTACAGATTATGTGAAAAAGAGTACAAATATAGAATCAGTTTAAGATTCATGCAATAACTATCATCTTCAAGTTCAAGCTATTCCATAAGAAAATATGCCAATTGTTAGGAAGCCCAAAATATTGCCACAAAGGTTCTTTTCATAAATTAAAGTACTGTGCAAAAAGGCAAGAATTAGAGCCAGGACCCATGCAGGTGATGTATTAACACCGGATATATGAAAATGTGCAATTACAGCTACAGTACCATGTACCTAAAGTGACTGTTGGCACAAGAACAAATACAGAAAGCCTTCAACTTACACATGATTACATATTTTAAAAGTCTTATGTATATAAAATTCACACAAACTGAACTTTAAACTGGGGATGCATTCCTCAGAAATAAGTCAAAACTCCACAATTTTCATTTTAGCAAAAAATTGAACACTTTTAGAGGTATTAAATGACAAAGAAAATTTATAAATTTCATTCACTACTGAATTGAACATACCTAACACAGTTACATAGATGATATGCATAAATAAATACTGTACTCGTAATATGTACTTCACAGGTGCTGTTCATTATTCCATATAAATTGATTTCAGTTGAATGCAAGAGAATGGGATTCTCTGGTGTACCAGCATGTGTCCTAGATATTGTTACATACCACTTAAGAAGTTCTGTAAAATCAAATGCCAGTGACTGTCAAAAAAGCCACCAACAAGAGAAAAGTAATTTGTGTTACTGTAAGGATATTTCTCCCTCAACTGAAGGTTTCAATCTTTAGGCCACACTTACTATAGAATATCTCTGAGTGACTTGTCAGCAAACTCTTCAATCTTCCCTTAAATTTCCTTTGATTTTCTGACTTCCAATTCTGTTCATCTGATAAAACAACATTCTACTTCCATTCATTCTTTAGCCTTAGAGAACAAGCCATAAGCTATTCCCTTCAAGTTAGCCATAGAAAACTTCTGGTATTAACTTGAGTGTGTAGGCAAGATTGTGTATGGCCCACTTGCCTTTAAATACAGATAAAAGCTATGACACAATACATTTTCAGGCATAAAAATATTCTCTATCAAGTCTCCTCACTTGTTTTCTCAATGCATTAAAATAAGTAAAATTATCCAGTGGACCTTGATTTGTATAAATTACTAAATAAATACTTAAAAGAAAAAACTTACCAGCACTTTAAAATTTCATACATGTGATTAAATTCCTTAATAAAGCAAGCATGTGATACCAACCTAAAAACCATTCTCAGACATGCAACAGAAATTAGGTGCTAAGTGAGAATATTGAGTCATGCAACAAAACACTAGTCATCAAATTACATAACAAACAGTAAGCTCTATTATTAGTACAGCAGTTCGATATATGCATGCAATACAAACAAGACAAAATATAAAGGGTGCTGAGGATTTCTGCAGTGCTTACTCTTTATTTAAAGAACAAATCAATCAAGTACCAAAGGGCTATGTTATAATATTGCAAACTTGATAGATAATATTCTTTAAATTTATTTCTTAAACTTGAATGGGATATCTTTACTGTATATCCTGGTACCTTAACTGCCTAAACTGATGCTACAACTATACAGTATCTGAATAATCAACAAGATTGTAATGGAAGTAGGGAATTAAGTCTAAGAATTAACTTGTTGTGAAGGAAAAATCTGTAGTGAACAATTTCTTGCCATAGTAAAATAGGTCCATAATATGATTTTACAGAAGGCGGGATGAGATGAAAACTCACCCTGGAGGCGGGCGCGCGTGCTCAAGCATCCAGCCTCCGCACTGTCTGCCAGCTCAGCCTCATCTAAAGTAGACAGACAGCATCGTCCGTCAGCATTAGGATCAGTAGCCAGGGTGTTGTCATTCATTGTTACCACAAGCAACAGTTAAGATCACCGGGCATACTCACACATACAGTATTTGCAAATCACACAATATTATTAGGCCCTTGATCTTTCCACATAATAAATATACATGTTTTGGGTTATTTAAAATTATCAAAATACTGTACATGTACAGTACAATACTAGTTTTCCAAAGTCTAAAAATTTTGATAACTTCATCATTATATCTCCTCCTCTGAGATTAGATCCTGTAAATCCTATTACATGCCAGATAAGTCCAGCAGAGAAATCTCAATGTACAGTACTGTACTGCACTGCTCTAGCTGCAAAAAATTTATAACATTACTAAACAGAAAAAAGTCATTTCAATTTCAGACCACAATTACAAATTTTGCAGGGGTCCCTCAATTAACGAACGGTTCGGTTAACGAATTACCTTCCATAAGAATCTTCAATTCAGTTAACGAACAAAAATTCGATTAACAAAACCCTTACGAACATCACGTTTTGTTGTGAGCATCAGCTGATGGGCTAGTCTGCCAATTCAGTACTCTGTTCTATGTTTACATTTGTTTCCAGTGGAATAAATATCAAGAAAGTTGTGCTCTTTAATATTTTTCCATATTTTATATTAAAATTATTAGTCATTTTAACATTTATTTAACATATTGATAATATATGCAGTACAGGGAACTAGTTTTTTTGTGCGCCCATCAGACGCTTGACTCAGCCACAAGGCGTCAGTTGGGCTTTGTTGACAGTGGAGTGTTCTATTTTGTTGGAGTCTTGAATATTTTTGCATTTTTCATTGAAATTATTGGTCATTGTGAAACTTAGTTAATATATTAATAATATATAGCACAGGTCAGTGTTGATTTAAATAAAATAATCTTGAATTACACTTAGTGAACTTAAAATTTTATTGGTGAAATGACGGCATCAAGCATGGGTCCCCTGAAAGGTGATTTCTCCCCCATCCCCCACTTCCTTCTAATTCCCATCATCAACCAGGAACCTTCTACATACACACGTCAAAGTAAGTGTACTTTACTGCATTTTTTTTTTTACTTTGTATGTACTTTTCAGTGAGCTGGAACCAATTACCCAATATCCCATTGAAACAATGGATTCGGTTAACGAAATTTTTGGTTAACGAACGACCCTCTGGAACGAATTGTGTTCGTTAACCGAGGGACCACTGCATTTATAAATAAACAACTGAAGGACAAAGTTTGGAAAACAGAAGTGAATTGAGGACCAAAGAGCAAAGAAAATACCATAAAAGGAAAAGAAAGTTCTTATCAGTGATGGTGAAGTTGGAGAAGGGAGCTCAAAATAACATCAATGTGAGCACAAGTGACAAAAGCTTCAAAAGAAGGTTGTCCAAAGTGTTGGAAGGTACTTTGCAGGATATACTGAAGACAACATCTGGATGGATGTGATACATGTGGGTGATGGTCAGGTACAACCCAGTATATAAAATTATATATATTCACATACTGTACAACACAATCCAACTTCTGGAAGGGAAGATTTTATGGCCTTGGAAAACAGAAATGATTGTGCTGAATTATCAGGAACACTTAATGCACATAGTTTTGCATGTAATACAGTATGACATTTAAAAATAGCAAATTTTTGTACAATGAACTTAATAAAAAACGCAAATATATAATTCCTTCAACTGTGGAAAGATCAACGCTTCTTACTTATAAGGACTGTCATACATAAAATCATTAATGCATTTTCAGTCATGCAAATATTCACATTTGTCAGATATTAGTAACAAACCAGATAAGCCGAGACACATACTAGTAACTATAAGAATAAAAAGGTATAAGAAAAAATTTACAAAGTTCTTGAGTCAAATATTCCATCCAAATAAATTTTACATAACATTAACCAAAATTCTAAGGGAGGATACACAGACTACTAAAGGAGCTATTTTTTAACTGGGTTCTACTTTACTCCAAATTTAAAAGTTACAACATTAATGGTCTGATATTTTGTCTTCATATAGTATAGAAAAAAAGTATTCAAATTTATTTGAGGAGGAGGGGGAGAAGGGGGAACAAAGAGGGAGTGAGAGTGAATGGAATTGACTGATGACACCCTGTAGAATTTTCTGGGCTCTCAACACCTAAAAAATTTGTATTATCACAACACATGGAAAAATATGATGGGGAGGAGGGGCACTATTGCATACAAATGCTCATATATAAGGACATAAGGGTAAAAGGTATATGAAAGGGTCATAAGCAGCTATAATGGGTCTTAATGCTGAGTTGTCTCCATAGCTCTACAGTGTCCTGTGGAAAAAATCCATATGGTCTGGACACACACAGTTTGTGGTTTACCCTACCATGTTGGCAACATGGTCAAGTGTGATGCATATTCACAGACTACCTTGTCCATGAGGACAGTTCAAGATCCGATCTTTAACCATATACCCACAAAGTGAGCAATGATATAAAAAATTTAAATTGATATTCTTAGGTTCAGTTAAGGTGACTAAAATCAATGAGAAAGACACTAGTTTCATTTGCCTCATATCCACCAGAGGGGATACCTGTGGGTTGAAGAGAATACTTAAATAGGGGATTTCAGATTAAACAATCAAGACTCAGGGGAACAGTAGCTATAACAAATTTCCTTCATCTAAAAGCAGTGATGATAAGTTTTAAGTTATAATTCCATAGTAAATTGTTATTTGGTATGGGCTTCAAAGTAATAAAAAATGGTGTCCTGACAATGATTATTAAGAGAAATAGGTAAGAGCAGTTTACTAATATTTGGGTCATTCAAGGGCTGCTTTGTAATATTCACATTCTATTTATCTCAACAAATTACTGCCCCTGAAAGTTTGATTCCACGCTGTTTCTACTTAATTGCTAATATATTTTGCAGATTTCTAATTACCTGACTTTCATTTCTATTTCCATCTTACCAATGAAACTTTCTTAATAAACATATTATAATGATGGGGGCTATTACTGTACAGTATCTGTACAACAACTACACACTGGACTACTGTAGGTCAGAATAAAATATGTTGAAGTCAACTAAACAATGTAAGCATGGAAAATAGCCATAAAAGAGTGATTATGGACCAATTCATTAACTATATTTTGTTGAAGTGGTCAGAGCATTATTTATATACACTGGAACCATAAAACAGTGATACCCAAATTAAAAAAAAAATTGCATACTATACAGTAGATATGTATGAAAATTGTTTGTTAGAAAATTCTATTCTATACTGTACAGTGATATCCCCATCAGTCGGAATAATTGGTGCAGAGCTCTTCTGAGAATGAGAAGATTTCAGGGTACAGGCAGTCCCGGGGTTACGAACGAGTTGCGTTCTTGGGACGTCCTTAAGTCGAAACACATGCTATGTGCATATCGTATTTACAGGACAATGTTTAAAATCCCACTATATTAGAGCCTTAATTTAGGAGAAAAGAAGAAATAGAATAACAAGATACAGTAAATGAAAATAAAAATAAATAAGTCATCGTGTAAATAAAATACTGTAAATTTAACGTTTAATCTCATTCGCATCAGCGGATGCTCGTAAGTCGAACGTTCATAGCCTAGGGACTACCTGTATTAAGACGAATTTCTCATCCCCGGAATTTTTCCAGATATTGTACTGGATAAAGTTTTTCAAGCATCTAAACTACACATATCGCACGGACAGACACTTGCACATCCCCATAATATTTCTGGGCACTGAGGAAAGTTTTCCGGAAATTTACAGTACACATCAGTGCTGGGAAAATTTTACGAGAGTCTGAACTAAGCATCTCGCATGGACAAACACTCTCCCATTATGTTTTGGCCGCAGTCACGAGCAAAAATATTTACAGCTACCAAAAGAGTGTAAAAACTTTTAATCACATCTTTTCTAATTGTTTGAGAGATGAATTTGGTACCATAATGATTCCGTATAATTCTCGACATGATAATTCATTAAACGATCCTTAAACAAATTATTTCAACACAGTATAATGATGGCGAAACGTGAACATTTTAGAGCATGTTGCAATCTCTCGGAACTCCCGAAAAATTTGTTCCCATGCCCAGAACGGTAAGATTTTCTCAGATTTTTCCCCCAAAATGTGCAAGATTTTCATCTTCAGAAACTCGTTCCCATGCCTGGAATGGAGAGTTGTCCTGGAAATTCTTCCAGCTCAAAATCAATTTCAGCTATAGGAGAGTTCCAAGGACCGGGTATACCGGCTAACGGGGAGATTACTGTACTGAGATAAAAAATCCAAATGGCCTATAAATGGAGGATTATGTTAACGTTTCTCAGTTAAGTGGGGACAAAAATATGACTGAAAGATATTAAACGGTAAAAAATATTAATAACAACTGTGATCAACACACCGCTGCTGGGATTAACCGGTTCCACACCAATAGAATCTTGTGAGCTGTGAGCTGCTGAATGTCTCAATGAGCACTAAAATAAAAGTAGAAGTCTTGAATGTCTTATGGATGGCATTAACATTAGATACACCTTAAGAGGGGCAGGAACCTAAGAAAGCTGTTACATGTGTTGTTGGAAATGGTACATATCCCAACTAGAAAAAGTGTTCTTGGTTTAGCAACACATCCAACAAGAACCTGTCTTAACATATTTTCACATCCAAGCTGAAAAGAATCTATCAATCTTTAGAAAGTCTTGGGAGCAGAAACCACAACTATGTGTCAACACCACCATTCCTATACTGTGTCACCCAAATTTTCACTTACGAGGAAAAAAAATATCAATAATTACTATATGACGCTTCCAAGTAATACAGGAGAAGGGGTGTAACTGTCAACTGTACGAGGGTACAGTCGGCCACAAGGAATAAGTATACACACTGTAGCTGTAAGGTTCGAAAATGGTCTGGTAACGTTGAAACTGCGCATCCAGAAACATTATGATACTCAGCTCCCCCCACCTGTTATCTCTAACTATTTTCTGTTTCCCCTTCTTTATTCTTCTATTTACTCCTCTTCCATATTCATAGGAAAGTTGATCCAATCCAACCCCTACTGTAATGTAAACTCATTCATGAGGTCTCATTAAATAAAATAATGCTTTATGCACATAGATAAATGATCTCTGTACTACACCTGCAGTCTATTACTAAATATTCCACTATTCAAAATAATCCTTCTTCTACTGGTAATGAACTTTAGATTTTCTCAGGTTTCCTGACAGGGCAACATAAGGTTTCAAAATATATGCAATACAATACAGTAGTGCATACTGTATATTTTTAGTTTTTTAAGCTGAAACAGCAAATCATAAAGTTGACAATATACCCTTTACAATTCAGTTCCAAATGGATGACACAAACTAAATTTTGGCAAAGGAAATACTACCAGGTATAGAGACATGCTTGTTTTTACTGAAACTGAGAAAAATATGGACTATTAAAGTTCTACATTAAACTACATCTTTAAGTGATAGAAAAAGAAATTCCAAAAATTAATCAAAACAAACACACATCCTCACTCAGAGGCACTACAAATCATTAATAAATAAATCTTACACATGCCATTATAGTCAACTCTGAGTAACTTATTGTACTGTACTCTGTCATAAACACTTACGTTTGAGCTGAGAAACATTGGCCTCAGCTTGCCTGAGTTCATCCTGAGCATTTTGAAGACGATCCTTTAGTGTGTGGATCTCCCTCTGTGTTGTTTCTAGGGCTTGTTTTATATCTGACGGTTCTATACTTAACAAATCCAAACCTGTGGGCATTATGGTTCTTCAGTATTACTGTATTGAGATCAATGTATTAAATATGTGGAGATAAGAGAAACACTCCAAAATGGTATTAGTATTTCATGTAAGGTATACTGATTCAAAGTATTCAAATAATAACATCTTACAAATAGATAAAGGATCACTGATTTGGTTGGAGATTACGTCAAGTCAATAACTTTAATTTTGGATGAGAAGATGAACCGAGCTATTCTTTAAATTCATCATATTTTCCGACTTATGATGCTTAACTGTGTACTTTCCCCTTTACTACTCTACATGATTTGTTTTCCTTCTTTTCACTTCCAGACACACCCATGTAACTCTCTTCAGGGCAAGCTAAATCACCACATTACCTGTAAACAACAATTCCTGCACTACTCCACAATGTGCTTCTCCACTAGAGATTCTTTACTACTTCAGTACAGAGATGAACTTCGATGCTGACCCCTGCTACTTGGTACAGTCCAACTAAGAATTCTTCTATGATTCCAAGTCCTGTTTTAACCATTGTCTGAGCTACTACATACACTACTTCTACTATTTGGTTAACTTTCTCAGGTGCTCCCATTTTGGTACCCCATAACAGGCCTTTTCTACATTTATAAGAAGGAGGGTCTTGTGATGGTGACATTCTTTACAGGGGTCCATCTAAGCCCCACCATCCTTCACCCAATTTAGTACTGGAAAGCCATATTTTCAGAACCAGTCCCCCAATCCTACCAACGCTTTCAGGAAGTTGAAAGTACTGAAATTCAAACACATTTTCACAAGCTTTGAAAGATACCCAGTAACATAAAATTTAAAATCTTTCCAGAATTTCCTTTTCTCTTGATTTAATTGTGTTCTCCTTTCCATCAGTGTTTAAAATGATCAACTGATAGGATAATTATTGGTTAAGCATTTTAATTACCCAAACATCACAATGAACAGTGACACATAGAATTATAAAATATGTCTTTCTTCAGCTTAGTTTTTGTTATCCCCGTGTAAAAACACTTTCCATATAGCAAGTATTATTATTAAAATATTACAAAACTATATAACAATCTTGGTTCATATTAGCTGCACTCTGCATTTCAACATGTTTTATGTATGATTACAGCACAGTACTGTACTGTATGTACACTGAAACAAGGTTTAACATACCTCACAACTTTCAATATTGTCTATGCTGGCTACTATATCTACACACTACAGCATGCCCTGACAATTTGCGGATTTTTAATTCGTGGACCTTGATTATTCGCGGATGGCATCCTGGATGTACCCAAGATTGTCTAACGGTAGTTTTCAAGTTGCTGGCATTTTTGCAGCCAGAACAGGGAGCCATTCGTTCTAGAGACAGTAATTTTTTTTTTTTACCTGGTGTGTGTGTGTGTGTGAACATACACAGGTATACTATACAGTATATATTTAATACTGTACAGCACTATGTGTCAAGGTAAAGTGAGTGAGGGTAAAAAAAATTATGATCCTGATCTATTACCAAATTAATCCAGTTAACTAAACAAAGAGAATGCATGTTGTACTATGATGACAGCCATACAGGATTTACATAAAAAGAAATAATTAAATTTATATATGACAACATTCATTCAGATATCACAGGGAATTAGAATTACGGTTTCAGATAATGGCTTATTAATATAAACCATTAAAAACCTTTGGTTACTGTAATTTCACTTTCCAATAGAACAAACTGCACTATAACCATAAAACTTGATGACATATACAGTATACCTTGTGAATCTTTCAGGGGTTTTATAAGTCCACTTATTTCACCATTTTTAATGTTCTCATATTTAGCTTTCATGGCACTTAGTTGCTCTTTGGTGAAGTCACTTTCTGCTGTTATACTTTCTATTCTAGCCATCAATTTGTTTTCTTCACTAGATTTTTCTGATAATTTACTTTGCAATTCTTTTTTCTCTTGTTCATTGTTTTCCTCTGCATCCTTCAGCTGGTCCTCAACACTCTGTAAATATAATCAACATCCAATTATTGATCATGCTGCAGTTGGCACTACCTCAGACATGACATTGTGTAGTAGGCAATGGGTGGTATGAACAAAGATACATCCAGGGCTGTTGGGCTCTTTTATTACAATTTTGGACACCCAAATCCAGATGCCCCCCCTCTCAAATACACATATATGCATAAAATGAAGCTGATAACTACAATATTTTTTCAGGGAAATGAAACCCCCTCCCCCCCCAATCTCTCAGACAAGGCTGGGCCTAATCAAGATCCTACTGACATGATAAGGTTTTCAATCTTATGATAAATCTCTCAAAAGATCCCTGGATGAGTCCCTGGTGATACATTACAATGCCATGACTAAAGATCAATTCTAAGTGAAACAGACAATGTTATTCAACTTGCTGTGTCTCAGATGAACAACCAGAATAACAGACCTAAACTACAGTACTACAGAACAATACTCTTATTTACTATGTCCTATGAACCTTGTAGTATGCATCATTCCTCTAAAAATATAAATGACTCAAAACACTAAATGAGAAACCTAACCAAAGTTAACTTGAGATCACTGGTTATCATTTTTCTATGATAGTTACAGTAAGATAACTTAAAGCAAGTTTACGTCACCTTTAGTTTTTCCGTGAGCTGTGCAACTTGTTCATTTTGAGCAGACTGCTTCTCCAATAATTCAACAAGCTCTTTTTGAGTAGTCTCACAAACTTCTTTCATGTGTGCTAACTCATCTTCTGATGTGCTTAAAGTTCTGGAAAAATAGTATTATAAACTTATGCTCAATCCAATTCCAGAATATCTGGAAATGAGCAAATTATAACAGAATATAATGTGTAGCAAAAGCAAAAAACAATATTACTGTACCTACTGTTCAAAGGAGGTACAACCCTTACCTTTCTAAATCTGCTAGTTTTGTGACAGCATCTAATTTCTCTTGTAACACTCGTCTTAAGGACTCTTTGGCAGTGGTTTCATACTGACCCTTCTCGTCCAGTAATCTTCGCATCTCTTCTCGAACACTGTCTTCTGGGTAATTCTGCAGTGTAAGAGATAACACTGTAATATTAGCAAGCATTTATTCTTACCCAAGTTTTAACCAACTCATGCAGGATGTCATCAAAGTATCCTAAGCCAAAATTTAACAAAATCATTGTAATAATGTAGCTATGTACAACAGGGGGGCCCAAACCCAATAGCTGTGTACTGCACTAACAGCATCATAGAATATCAATCAATAACATCACAATAGTCTCTAGTCATCCTTGTTATACACAAGTATTACTTTTCTTCCCTGGTCCACTTTGTTAACCATAACACTTTTCCAACAGTATTTTCTTTAATATCTTCCCAGAAAAAGTAATTTCAAATTTTAAAAATACAAAACAAATGCTGAGAATTCTTATGAAATGATATAAACTTTTAATGATCTTCCAGTATTCTCAACACATCCATCACACTAAGGCAACAATGGTATGTGATGCATCAATACACAACATAACCTAAATTCTCTAATTAGAGTAACAGTATAAGTCATGCTCAATTAAAGAGACTGATAACCTAGACAGGATATGAACCTCCCCCTCCCTTATACTCAACACAGCCCCACTATGGTGATTGTACGAGATACTAAAACACTTCTTTGTCAACTGGTTTACCTTGGCATAAGTAGTAAGTTGACCTTCAAGAGTTTCTAGTCGTTGAAGTAATCGATCTTCATCAATCATTGCTTTCCAGCTATGTGTAGCTGCTTCCTGTTGAAGACAACCCCCACAAGAAATAATAATACACATTAGAATGAGAGGTGAAAATTGGAAGAGTAACACAACATAACCTGGCCATTTTCTTATTCAGATACAGTATTTTGTCAGGGCATTACTACTTAAAAGAATGGGGGAGAGATGGAGCATGCATTATGAAAAGAGAGGTAGGAGGTTTAAGTCAAAGAAGCTAATAACGCTACAGAACACCTGCCCTAACAACCAAGGTTATGGGCATCAGTCCTAATGTGCCCAAATCTAATCAAAAGGATTGTGGTTCACTGAGATTTAAGCCCATTAGAATTCAAGCCCTATAATACCTAGAGTCATATTAGATTTGTCTCATTTAATAGGTTGAGGCCTATTTGGACAGGGGCCCATTGGATATATCACCAGAGAAAGTCTATCCCTCATGACTGTCTATAAACAAATTCACCATTTATATACACTGAGAAACATGGATACTGAGTGACCCTTTTTACTAGAGTAATAAAGATGGAGATGACAAATCTTATAAATCATTGTATATCTCCTAAAATTAATTATACTGTATAGCTACAGTACTAAATTGCCCAACATTTCACTTTCACATCAGTTCTTGCAGGAAAATACACACACTGTACCATACATATTTAGACAAACAGATAATATGAGAACAAAAATTTTAACAAAGACTCCCAAATACACAACCTTGCTCTCCATACACTGAAGGTTATTAAAAAAAAAATAACTAAATTTCAAAGATGACTCTGAAGGAAAAACTAAGAACATTAAACATGAAAAAACACCAGAAGACTTTACATCCACTTCCTACTTGATCATAAACAATACAGCATAGACAAAGAATACCCCACAAACACACACGCAAATCTTCCCACCTGAGTAGATGAAACCAGACGTTGTAAAGTTGCCAATTTCGTTTCAATTTGTTGCTCCCGGTGCTGAGCTTCTTGTAGGTACGTCCGTAACTGATATAATTCCTGAGCAGACACACTGGACACGGCTCCACCCACTGCTGTTGATGGGCTGCAAAAAAAAAATTCTTATCAATGGAAATCACAACTTGAAGGTTATAACAAGGACCTTAAACACTTTAGGGGCCCCATGAGGCACATGCCACCACCACCACCCATGGTGGGCAGAGCATGCTCAGCTGACGAGAATCGTGGCAAAGATGTTTGCATTTCTTTTCTTTTGTTTCCGACATTATTTTCCATCATATTTATTTATTTTTAATGTGTATTTCTTCACAAATGATTATTCTACAATACTATTATAAAACAAAGTTAAATCTAACACCAACATCCAAAAATACAAGTCAATATTGTGAAGGAACGGGTAGCGTCTGTGCGCTGTAAATTCTGTGACACACTGATGCTTGCAGGCTCACAAGGAAATTATCCCGACACCTCACATCCACCACAGTTGTGCGGTGAGAATGAGAAGACAATGGCATGTATTTTGAGACTTGAACCATGAAAATCAAGAAATAAATAGATTTTTTATGAGTTTTGAATTCAATGACGATGTTTATGTCATCGGAACACTAAAAGAGTTTTTTAGTTTATGAAATATTTGTCATCAGACAACGAAATATTAATATTCAGTATAAAATAACAGACCAATACATACTACAAATATTTGTGTCAGCTAAAATACTAAAAAATCCCAACAGGCACTACTCAATAGTGATGGCTTAAATGATGTGTCCTTATTAGAAAATAAACTATCAAAATGCTCAATTATCAGATTAAACCACAACACCTTGGACTGGATATAAAAATCACTAAGGCTCTATGAACAGCTAAACACTGCTAAGAACAAATCACAATTTAATATGATCATCCCCCCCCCCCCCCCCCCCTCACAGTTAGAATTTTCATGTTAAAAGGAGTCTGCTTAAGGGAGAGATCACTGTATGTGTATATACCAACTTACAACTACAAAACCACATTCTTACCTAGCTTTTGCTTCTTGACCATCTGGCATATAAAGCTTCAGTGTTGCAACTATACAGCCATGTGTCACTGAAAAGACAATAATAAAGTACAGGTACTGTATTTAAAAGCAGCAAGGCACATTTTAACAGATGCCATCATCAAAGGCTAGAAATCAATCATTCAACTTACATCTAATGTAACATGAATGGGCATGTTACTTTGCAACAAGAGAAATGCTCTAAAAATACCTTAAATGCCTTTTTAAAATTATTCATCAGCATCAACCAGTTCCAAAACTAAAACTTTGGTGTTTCATGAACTACAAAATTAAATCATCACCTTTTTTGGAATTCTCCATGACATCGACGCCAAACTGTACGATATCCCCCGAACAGACCTCCCTAGGTGCCGACTCTTCAGACCCCTTGCTAAGGCGCTGGTTGTTGACGAAGGTGCCATTGCTACTCTTGGTATCTTGCAGGTAGAACTGGAGATTCAAGACGAAACTAGTTTCTCAAGCTGATAAAACTTCACTGACAATATTTCAAATATGAATTACATTCAAACAAGGGAGAAAAAAATTGCCAATAAAATTGGTTGTCCCCCATTGTCATGTGGCCAAAAGTCCAAGTACAGTATATAGCTTCAACTTGGGAAAGAAAAGACAAAAACACTGAATCCTTGTGAAGTACAGTATATCGAGATACAATAATCGATCATAATCCAAGACTACTTGTGTTCATAATTCCCAGATGCACATGCAGAAACCCTGCAATCCTAAGTCGTCCTCCTTGGACAGTGAAGGATTGTGAGCCAGAAGTGCACTAACTGTATTGCCACAGCCCATAAGCCACATACTGTACCTGTACAGTACATGACCATTATATGACATATGAAAATAAAAATTTTAAGGCACCAAATTCAATGTTCATTTAAAAACAATTTACAGTACTGTACAGTACTGTACTTTGGTTTTGTATTGAAAACACTGTGTGCCTCAAAACTGACACAGATGTTTGTCATTTGCAGCCCAATAATCATATCATGTAAGTTTTGTTTTATATTTCACATACGTACTGTAATGTACATCGTCACAGAAAAAAGAATTTGCTTTACTGGAAAAGGCTTTAATGGGAGTTTTCAGCTTGTATCCACAAAGCAACAAATATTACTTCATGGACCTATTTATATTTAGGGTCAAAGAAGATTATCATATGACAAATATCATGAACATAAATCGACCCATCACATCCCGAGGCCATGAAAAAGCTATGTCTCATTTAGCTCAAAACCTTGAGTGATAACTTTTGCTTACCAATCCCTTCTTAACAAGGACTAAGGTAGCAACAAGAAAGTAAAGAATTGTTTGATTAGTGCTAGCCATTAATGTTGGAATTATTGTGGGTTGCAATATATAGAATTGATGGGTTCAATATGTAAATCTTCTTGCATTGATCCAAGGTTACAATTTTTTTTTTAATAAAATGAAGCAAAATCTCCCATTTAGCTGGCTTTTCTGTTTTTACTTTGAATTTTGACACAAAAACCTGAATTTACAGTTCTGCACTCAGTCTAATGTTGATAAAATTTGACCTGAAATTTCATTAAAATATCATAATAGATTTAAAGTTAACCTCTGGCCAAGGTTTAAACTTCCTGTGGCCTTGACTTGTATCACAAAGCTTCAAAAATTATGCTGTACACTTTACCTATGGCAGTGATGATAAATACTTTACTCACTCAAAGTACCAACACAAAGACTGCATCAATACTGTACTTTAGTTATTATCTGAACAATACTTTCCTTTTGAACCATCACCATTGATCTTAACCTTTGATACATATACTATTTCACTTTGTTGTTTTTCAGGTGATATTCAATACTAACAATATGTTCCATTAAAATATCAGCATTGATGAAAATGCCACACTCCCAAGTTTTGACCTTTGACATTCCTGCAAACTAGAACTTTGACATAATGTTTTTAACTTAGTAACTTTTACCAAGTGATGATGCATATCCCCTTAAGTCATTAACATATCTCATTACTGTAGATACAAGAGTTATACTTTAAACAAACTTTCAGTGGTGACCTTGATGTTTCTTATGCCAAACACCCAGCCAATATATCAGTACAAGATTATTTGATTTTCCTTAAAGCACGAAATTAACTTAGGGGAAATTGTAGAATTAGTTTGTCATATAAAAATATCTGTTTACAGTATACAGTACTGTATAACAAGAGTTAAGCTCTGCACAGTTTTGAACTTTAGCTGTGACCTTGCTGTATATCAGTGATACAAGGCAAGCATGAACTCCACATGCTTCCCAGATGGGCGCTGTAAACACTTCTGCGCTTCACCTTGCACAGGATGTAAGGGGGTGCCCAATAAACTAGCCACCTTGGGGGCAATCTAAATCTAAAACCCATAAAATATGCTCATCTGTACAGTACATGATGCTTACACAAAAACCCATTTTGAAGTCAATCCAGTTGAAATTGCAGGAAGGCATAAGTACAAGGTTCTACAATATATGCCCCTACTATGAGAATTAAAATATCAAACATTAAGCTCATTATGCAACCACCATTAAGTTTATCATGCAGGGAGTTATTTATATTATCTTATGTCATAATACAATTTGGAAGGGAAAAAAATTTTGAAGTAAAAGGAGAAAATCCTTATTAAAAATAAATAAATAAATACTGTAATAAATATGTCCTGGGTGAAACAGCAAAGAGGTTAAATTAGGAATCTTCCTTATACTGTACTGTGAAATATCATGGACATTTTCTGAAAAAAAAAAAGAAGCTAAACATACATCTCCCCCCCCCCCCCCCAGCACAACCTTTGTACCTAAGAATGTGTTGCCCAGAACCACTAGAGTATCCCATATGATCAGAGCTACTACAGCAGAGTTGCTTGCAGCCACTCCACTGTTAGGAGAAGCAAAGTACTGTACTGTGCCTGTACATTATACCCACCCCAGCAAGGATTGAAGAGTTTACAACACCAGACATTCAATCTCCAGGAAATAACCTTAACCTTGGCAATGAGTGTGTGCCTTTTGGATCCAGCTCTATGCTTATATCTGTACAGTAAAACTGAAAACTTACTCTTCTCCAAACTCTACCACAAAGACCATTCAAACTATCACTACAGTACAGCTGTGTTAGCTGTCTGATGGTGCAAACTAATTGTATTCAGAGAAAGTTTAAGATTTAAGCCAAATGCCAGGTTTCACCATGACACCCAAGGAACTGATGTAAGGCATAAAAACTGTACACTACTACAATGACAAAAGTCTTACCTTTCCATTTTCATACCACAGGAGGGCATGGTTCCTGGAAAGTACTTTGCAGTCAAAGATGGCATTGTTGGTAGCAGGTCGTGCACGAGCCACAGATCGTCCAATTTTCACCGGCTGGTCGAGGACCAGCGTTCTCTCCTGAGGACAAAACATCAAACATATTATTAGAGGTAATTCGTGCAAAACAAAATTTATCAAAAGTACTGTTAGGAAAATATGAATTAATAAATTTAAAATGACACCAGTAAAATTATTACAAACTGTTCAAAACTACAGGTACAAGTCTTCAAGGAAAAAATAAATATGCCTAAATAAATTTATATAAAAAACCCCGTCCCCATCACATTTACTAAAAACAAATACATTATATATATATATATATATATATATATATATATATATATATATATATAAATTTTAAAGAAATAAGTCCACATATCTCCTACAGCTCTTCTCTATATATTTATATCTGTTGCTAAGAATTCAACTGAGAGAGGAAAAGTGAACAAACATGAGAGCCATTCAGAATCCTCTCTGTAAAGAACGATACTGTAGTAGTATTTTTCTTCTCTCTATCGAACCTCCTAAAAATACCTTCAACTTCACCACCTTGAGCAGTGGCCGTTCTCTCTGAAATTACTTGGCAAACAATAAGTTTCAACACAAAAATTACCAGTCGAGCAACTCTTTCTTGATTAAATCTAACCCACTTCCTCTCCAACAGGACAACAAAAACCAACTTAAGTGCTGGGTGAAGAAACACCAGATGTTTCATTACCACGTCTTCAGTGCCAGAATGCATGACATGTTTTTGTCTTACCATTTACAGTGAGACCCGGTGAAAAACGAACAGGAAAGAGAAATGGAAAAGGTGGAAGTGGTTAAGAGTGGGAGAGGGGTATATGAGAGAAGGATGAGGATAAAGGTGGGGAGATTGAAAGAGGGGAAGGAGATAGGCAGGCTGACTTCATATACAGTATATCAAGAGGGAGGAAGTATCTGCCAACCAGCATCTTCCTGTTTGTCTCCACAGAGCTGCTGGCTATTACAGGAACTCCCTGGTTGGTCCTTCATGCCAATATAAAGAGTTTCAGTCCCTCCTTTGATCTTCCTCTACTCAGAGTGACGGAACAGACGTGGAGAGGTTCCAAGCTTCCCTGCTCTTGGATTACTCACTTGGCTAAATGGATCCTGTTCATTACCTCTACGTATTACAACTTTCCCGGGATGGCTTTTCCTACACTACTGAGTAAACACTGAAGACATGGGTGAATTGTGCTGTGGACAAAATAACCGCGGAGTAGGGAGGTTGCGAGTGGAACTGGAGATATATATTGAACGAGGGTCGAGATGTAGAGAAAGGAGGTAGAAAGGGGGGTAAAGGGAGTGAAATGTGAGGAAATAATTGACAGAAAACGAAGAGTAAATAGTAAGGGTCAGAGACGCAGGCGTTGAAAGCAATGTAAGGGAGCATGAAGGAGGACTTTCAACTAGTAGTCCTGGTTAGTACCGTACCTTTCCCCCAGCAGCAGGGCGAGGGAGAAGGACACGCGACACCGGTATCACATTACACACACACACCACCAACCCCTACATCAAACACGCGCACAAAGCCAACACCATTATAAAGCCCCACGCGCCCACTCTCTCCACCCCCCCCCCCCCCCCAGGTATCACCACCACCCACATCCTCCTCAACGACACGCACAATCATAATCCATTGGTAACACTATAACTTGAACAATACAGCTCTGGTAACTAAATCTCAGTGACAACAATAACGCAAGTGTTAATAACGCTTGCCAAATACAACCGTGTTCCCCATAACGATCTCTTGGCCACAAGAAACTCCATCATAAAATTAAATGTCAAAGACGGTTTACTAACCAATGAGTAAGTGGGCGAATGGGTGGGGAGGCATGGTCAAGAACAACCTTAAGTACGATATAACTGTACTGTACTTGTCGCTTTAACAAGGTGGGATAAAATCGTCGGTAAACAATCTCTAACCTTTGACATTCTACTCACTACGATACAGTATATTATATTGACAACACCTACATCAAATTCCATACAATAAACACCAGAACCAAATGAAAACCTAAAGTTCAAATAAAATTCTATCTACGACCAGAGGCATTTCCAGCTGGCAAAGTGCCATACAAATCTTTAAGGTCGTGAAGGCCGCCACTGATGAATCCCTCACTACAAGGGTCCTAGTGCAGCTGATGGCCGCCAGGGGGGGTTCACGTGCCATGATAAACAAACAACATTAACTGATCCCCACACCAACATTCCTCCACACACACTCCAGAGGAACGTGCTCGCTGCCTTACACACCAACGCTCTTGTTTCATCATTCAACATTGCTCTTCTAATTAGCAATAGGGCCTTCCCTCACCATAATTATCTTCTTACTTTGCATAACACTCATCCTCTATCTGCACCTATTACCATAAAACCGTCGTAAACATTGATTAGTATTGGTGTGTTAATATTAATGAAATCTGCAGGTACAATATTTGGGAAGAATAAATAAAATAAATAAATAATAGTATTCCTTGGGCTTCGAAATAGCTAAATACTGTATATTCAATTATTCAAAACTGCAATGCTTGGTTTGATCCATTACAATCGACAATACTGTTCGCACCTTTTAACCGACCAGTCTCTCTCTCTCTCCACCGTGTTACTGGGTACAGCTAACGTTATGTAAACAAGGCGTGATAAATGTAAACACGCCGCCTAGAGGGTGGGACCAGTGCTAAGGTGCAGCCTTCCACGTGGCACAACGGGTATTCAGTATAGTGTCTGCCTGAGATACCGACATGCTAGGTAGGTGTGGTAGTCATCAGGTGTAGTAGTCATCAGGTGTGGTAGTCATCAGGTGATATAGTCATCAAGTGTGGTAATCATCAGGTGTGGTAGTCAACAGGTGTGGTAGTCAACAGGTGTGGTAGTCATCAGGTGTGGTAGTCATCAGGTGTGGTAGTCATCAGGTGTGGTAGTCAACAGGTGTGGTAGTCATCGGGTGCGGTAGTCATCGGGTGCGGTAGTCATCGGGTGCGGTAGTCATCGGGTGCGGTAGTCATCGGGTGCGGTAGTCATCGGGTGTGGTAGTCATCGGGTGTGGTAGTCATCGGGTGTGGTAGTCATCGGGTGTGGTAGTCATCGGGTGTGGTAGTCATCGGGTGTGGTAGTCATCGGGTGTGGTAGTCATCAGGTGTGGTAGTCATCAGGTGTGGTAGTCATCAGGTGTGGTAGTCATCAGGTGTGATAGTCATCAGGTGTGATAGTCATCAGGTGTGATAGTCATCAGGTGTGATAGTCATCAGGTGTGGTAGTCATCAGGTGTTGTAGTCATCAGGTGTGGTAGTCATCAGGTGTGGTAGTCATCAGGTGTGGTAGTCATCAGGTGTGGTAGTCATCAGGTGTGGTAGTCATCAGGTGTAGTGGTCATCAGGTGTGGTAGGCATCAGGTGTGGTAGGCATCAGGTGTGGTAGGCATCAGGTGTGGTAGGCATCAGGTGTGGTAGGCATCAGGTGTGGTAGGCATCAGGTGTGGTAGGCATCAGGTGTGGTAGTCATCAGGTGTGGTAGGCATCAGGTGTAGTAGTCATCAGGTGGAGTAGTCATCAGGTGTGGTAGGCATCAGGTGTGGTAGGCATCAGGTGTGGTAGTCATCAGGTGTGGTAGGCATCAGGTGTGGTAGTCATCAGGTGTGGTAGTCATCAGGTGTGGTAGTCATCAGGTGTGGTAGGCATCAGGTGTGGTAGGCATCAGGTGTGGTAGGCATCAGGTGTGGTAGTCATCAGGTGTGGTAGTCATCAGGTGTGGTAGGCATCAGGTGTTGTAGTCATCAGGTGTGGTAGGCATCAGGTGTGGTAGTCATCAGGTGTGGTAGGCATCAGGTGTGGTAGGCATCAGGTGTGGTAGTCATCAGCTGTTGTAGGCATCAGGTGTAGTAGTCATCAGGTGTGGTAGGCATCAGGTGTGGTAGTCATCAGGTGTGGGAGTCATCAGGTGTGGTAGTCATCAGGTGTGGTAGTCATCAGGTGTAGTAGTCATCAGGTGTGGTCGTCATCAGGTGTAGTAGTCATCAGGTGTAGTAGTCATCAGGTGTAGTAGTCATCAGGTGTAGTAGTCATCAGGTGTAGTAGTCATTAGGTGTTGTAGGCATCAGGTGTTGTAGTCATGAGGTGTAGTAGTCATCAGGTGTGGTCGTCATCAGGTGTAGTAGTCATCAGGTGTAGTAGTCATCAGGTGTAGTAGTCATCAGGTGTGGTAGTCATCAGGTGTGGTCGTCATCAGGTGTGGTAGGCATCAGGTGTTGTAGGCATCAGGTGTTGTAGTCATCAGGTGTTGTAGTCATCAGGTGTAGTAGTCATCAGGTGTAGTAGTCATCAGGTGTAGTAGTCATCAGGTGTAGTAGTCATCAGGTGTTGTAGTCATCAGGTGTAGTAGGCATCAGGTGTAGTAGGCATCAGGTGAAGTAGTCATCAGGTGTGGTAGTCATCAGGTGTTGTAGTCATCAGGTGTTGTAGTCATCAGGTGTAGTAGTCATCAGGTGTAGTAGTCATCAGGTGTAGTAGTCATCAGGTGTTGTAGTCATCAGGTGTAGTAGTCATCAGGTGTTGTAGTCATCAGGTGTTGTAGTCATCAGGTGTAGTAGTCATCAGGTGTTGTAGTCATCAGGTGTTGTAGTCATCAGGTGTTGTAGTCATCAGGTGTAGTAGTCATCAGGTGTTGTAGTCATCAGGTGTAGTAGTCATCAGGTGTGGTAGTCATCAGGTGTTGTAGTCATCAGGTGTGGTAGTCATCAGGTGTGGTAGTCATCAGGTGTTGTAGTCATCAGGTGTTGTAGTCATCAGGTGTTGTAGTCATCAGGTGTAGTAGTCATCAGGTGTTGTAGTCATCAGGTGTAGTAGTCATCAGGTGTTGTAGTCATCAGGTGTTGTAGTCATCAGGTGTTGTAGTCATCAGGTGTTGTAGGCAGACACCCTCGCTACTCAGTCAGTTTATGTGGCCTTCTATCACCACTCCCATTAAAATTTCATCATACGGTACATCATCCTTCACCAACTCCTTCAAAACTGCATCAAGCAACATCCTGTTTCAATGATCTTACGCCGTCCATTCCCACAGAGGATTCCTCACGTTTTACGACTTTGCACCCGCCTCGCGTTTGTTTACACGAGCCCCCTCCCCTCCCACCTGTCAGGTAATCTTGGTGTTAGTACAAGTGTCCTCAAGATCCAAACCCCTTCCCGGGGAGCGTGAGGTACCCTCTGGACATTAGCCACAATAACCATTGCCTCACCTTTAAAGATGCAGCATCCATTGCTCCGGAGTAGTGGTCTTGGCAACGTTTACAGGATGACACGAAGAACGTTTTATTTGTTTTCGAGCTAACACTAAAGATGGCTCAGTAACACCGAGAAAAAATTTGCTTATTAAATGATCACAATGACTTAACTGCCACCAAAATAAACAGATTATTCTCCTATGTTTACTATCATTAAATATCTACCATGTTTACCTCATCCCTACACTTGGGGTAAATTATGATATTGTGATGGAACAAAACGTGGAAAATGAACATGTGTACATATAGTGTGACTAGTAGTAGTCGTGGGAGAAGACAAGAGTATGTGGGTGTGCTGAAGGGTGAAGCAGGATATAAGTCATACAGGGAGGAGGAGGAACATGTATGAACTGGCAGGTCGACTCCTTGGGCTGACTAACTAGGGATAATAGGCTTGCTGGCTAGCTAGGAACAACACGATGGCAGCCGAGTGATGATGGCCTGGCTAGGAAGGGAAGTTTGGTTGGCTGGCAAAGCACGACAGGATAGCTGACTAGGGACGGCGGGCGGGCGGGCTGGCTGGCTGGCTGGGCGGCCGGCTGGCAGGTGCTCTCATCGTGATGGCACTCAACAAACATTTCCTCATTCTTACGCTGCTTGTTCGCCCTCACGTTCTTGTTCAACCACCCCAGCCCGTTTCCTTCAGTTCCTTCGTCTCTCCTCTACATAAAGTCCCCGTCTTACACATATAATATTCTGCCGTCATCACTCACTCTAAGCAACCTGTACTGTACA
This sequence comes from Homarus gammarus, assembly GCA_958450375.1. Taxonomy (NCBI): domain Eukaryota; kingdom Metazoa; phylum Arthropoda; class Malacostraca; order Decapoda; family Nephropidae; genus Homarus; species Homarus gammarus. The sequence continues at coordinate 2,194,651 of CAUDMG010000748.1, read as the reverse complement.
CCCACCACGCATTACTTTACTGTTGCCACCGGCATTGTAACATGTACACACCTCCCGCACCACCCACCAAAACAAACCTTATATTTGTCAACAATTCTTCATACCGGTTGTTGTTGTTGATTTGCCAAACAAGTTCTTTCTAGGATAAGCAAAACTTGTCTTCTCCCTCGTGCCTCCACGCTCTAGCTCGCGGGAATAAGAAAGAGGGTGATGTAATAAAGAGAGGGGAAAGAAGATAAGGAAAAACAAGTGAAGAAAAGGAACTCTTCTGCCCGGGAAATATGGTAACGAGGCTGAGAGCATTTACTTGATGACTTCATCTGACGGATGGGGCGCGTCAGACTAACAGCAGGCCTTTACGCTGTGCTGTGGACGACTCTCTTAATATTATTCACCATAAACAACGACTCTTCTCATTCTTCACCATAAACAACGACTCTCTTCTCATTCTTCACCATAAACAACGACTCTTCTCATTCTTCACCATAAACAACGACTCTCTTCTCATTCTTCACCATAAACAACGACTCTTCTCATTCTTCACCATAAACAACGATTCTCTTCTCATTCTTCACCATAAACAACGACTCTTCTCATTCTTCACCATAAACAACGACTCTCTTCTCAGTCACCATAAACAACGACTCTTTTCATTCTTCACCATAAACGACTTCTCATTCTTCACCATAAACAACGACTCTTCTCATTCTTCACCATAAACAACGACTCTTTTCATTCTTCACCATAAACAACGACTCTTCTCATTCTTCACCATAAACAACGACTCTCTTCTCAGTCACCATAAACAACGACTCTTTTCATTCATCACCATAAACGACTCTTCTCATTCTTCACCATAAACAACGACTCTTCTCATTCTTCACCATAAACAACGATTCTCTTCTCATTCTTCACCATTAACAAGGTACACCTTCCATAAGACAGCTCACGTTAAGGTTAACTCTGTAACTACGTAATCATCACCTCTTGTGGAGATAAAAAACACTTATCTAATGTTAACACTTTAGTTACGATATTGTAGCATTGTGATCACATCCGTCACCATCTCTTTCGTAATGTTAAAATCACTATTATCACCATTAATTTTATTTTCCCTGTAATAGCAAATACATTATCACCATTAGTACTATCAATTTCCCCCGATATCGGTATTATTAGCAGCTCAAACCGTCATTATTGTCGCTTACACTATATGATACCCACCCCCTACCTGACACAACCACACAAATACTATGCTATACATCTACACTACTCTGGAAATGCATCGTTCTACCACAAATATAAATATAAGTATGGTGTACTGTCATCTCATAAACAAAACATACGCGCGTCAGCAACCTATATACTACCAAGTCAATTTGATAGTAATCTTTTCCGGCCGGTGGTTTAATATTTGACTGACGATGGTGGACCAGGGCGACACAGGGAGGGTGTAAGAAACCAACAACTAATAAAGTTTGGTTTACTGTTTTCATTATCATTGTTGGGACCCCCTGAAGCACGATCCCCAACCCCTTGAGTAAAATGAATTAGGTCATTGAGTATGATATATCAGTCCATTGAGTACTGCATAGTAACCCCTGAGTACGGTGATTTAGTCTCTTAAGTATAATGACCTAACCCTTGAGTACAACTACTTAACCCCTGAGTATAATGAGTATGATGTAAATCCCAAGTACAGTCACCCAAAAAAGTCCTGTAGCGAACCATGAACCCCGAGATTCAGACTCTTGAATCCGAAGCATTTATGAACAGAATAATGCTTCGGGTTCACGAGCCTGAATCTCGAGGTTCGTGGTTCGCGACAGGACTTTTTTGGGTGACTGTACAATAAATTAATCCACTGGGGGAGGGGACAGATACTACCCTGATCGATACCAGTGGCGAACAAGTCCGCTTTCAGTATATACAGCCCCCGGACACTTGGCGAGAGTGTTGGTGTCCAAACGTAAGAGGACACACACCTTGAGTACAGTGCCCCTGAGTTATCGATGCCAAGGGTGTGGGGGTGAGGGAGGTGTAGTGAGAAGGGGACGCTGCTGCTGCTAATACTTGATGTATTTATCGAATTATTGATCATGAGGTGGTACAGCTGCTGCCAGGTAAATAAATGGTGACGGCGTGTCTACTGTCTAGTCTACTGCCGGACACGCTTTCGTTACTGTTGCCAGGGCAGGGCACACGCTGTTGTCCCACGGCCCTCGTCACGATGCTCAAGACTCGTGTGGCTCCGCTTTCCTCGTAGCTGGAGATGTATCAACCCATCTCACTATAAAGTCGGCAAAGGTGACAAAACTTCCACCGAGTCTACCTAAACTAAATATAAATAGCTTTATTCTGGCGGGAAAAGGTAAATTAATATATATATATAATGTTTAAGGCACAGGGACCTGATAGCAGTGACGGGACTTGAGCAAGGAATTTCGTAATTATACTGTCGTCCTCAAGATTTTGGTGGGGTTGCTGTGTCAGTCTTGTCGCTGTGAAAACACGAGATTAATGTCGTTGATATTGATTGTGCTGTGCTCTCTGTAAAAAGTGGTGGTTATGGTGGTAGGTGCTGTGTCGTGGATCGTAGGGAGAGGTGGGTGTGATGATGATGAGGATGTGATGTGGTTTTGTGGTGATTATGTTGGAAGTGCTGTGTCGTGGATCGTGGTGGTGGTAACAGTGTGGTCTTGTGGTGACAGGTGGTGGTGGTGGTGGTATTGATAGTTACCATGCACTAGACGTAACATCACTTGGGCTCTTATGCCATTAGTACATATTCATCTTGAGTCACTGCCTCTTGCCCTCCCTCCTGCTCCCCCCATTCTTACATACAGCTGAACTGACACAGAAAGATACATATTTACCATGACACACAAATAGACAGGTACTGTAGGTAATTAGGTATATTAATACACCAAAGCCTAAACCTCAGGGCATTCTCTCAGGTGAGTTAGACGTCACCTGGTTTGTGGCTAGACCCCCGGGGGAGGCGAGGAAAGGTGGGGGAAAACACCACAACAACCTGACCCACCCCCACTAGTCCGTCAATCTCACACCACACCACACCACACAACACCACACCACACCACATTACTCACTCAGTCATCTTTTATCGGACAAAAGTCTTAGATGCTACAAAATATCACTCACAATCGTTCTCTTACAAACTGTTAAAAGAAGGCAGCTTTCACCCCCCCCCCCTCCCCCCATTGGGTGACACATATAAGGTACACCGGCGTATTGTGCATAAATATAGCGACCAGTTAGCAAATCAAAATGGTGGTTTAATTTACTTAAGTGAACAGAGATAACTTTCTACCTAACTACCCCCCTGGGCCAGTCAGCCTCCACACCCAGTGACCCCGGCATCTCTTCCTCCACCACATGACCGTACACTACCATAATTCCTGGTTGCGTTACGTGTCCTGAACGCTGCGCAGAAGGCGAAATGTGAGGTGTCCCCGGGGTGAAGGTGAGAGGAGGCAGCGTACTGTATCACCTGCTGACCTGTCTTCATTTATCAGGTGTTGTCTTCGCTACCCACTGATTGTTTACCTTTGTCGTCCCTAACACTCCCTCCCTCCTTTCCTCAACATCACTATCATCCATCACCCTAACCTACCTACCTACCCCCTCCCCCGTGCGACTAGGGTGAAGGAGTGGCAGAACTAGTAGCATTAAGGTGATAACAACCCATTACCTGTCCCTCACCCACCACCACACCGGATGTATCAATCTGCTTCTTAGGCTATTTCCCCGTTAGATAATCGTTCAAGTGGGCGGAGGGCGGTTTTGAGGATCGCTGGCTCACCTTGACTTGCCGTGCTCCCCTCCCCTCCCCACCTGGTCAAATATCACTAACCTTAAAAAAACTCTCTCTCTCTCTCTCACGCCAACTCATACAAAGCCCCACCCACCTACAGCCACTCTCACCCACAACAAATGTCGTATAGCCGCCCATAATCACCCCTCCACCCACCCACCCACAACCGCCCACACCAAACATCGTATACCCCGCCCATAACCACCTTTCCACCCACCCACATCGGCACGACTGCACACCCTACCATCCACGTCCTCCCTCAGCCACCAACACGCGCTGGACCTTACAAAATGACACGCAGTCACCAGGTGTAGAGGAAGAAATAATGACGACGACGAAGACGATGATGATGATGATACCTGGCTATGATAAAAACACAAAGGAGGAATTAGTGGATAATGGGGGAGGAGGGTGTTCAGAAAGAGGAGGAGGAGGGTGTTCAGAAAGAGGAGGAGGGTGTTCAGAAAGAGGAGGAGGGGGAGGGTGTTCAGAAAGAGGAGGGGGAGGGTGTTCAGAAAGAGGAGGAGGAGGGTGTTCAGCCAGAAGAGGAGGAGTATCAGGTGTAGGAGGTGGCCGCCACACTCGCCCACACCTGACTCACCTTGCAGGGGTTGCACGTGAAGGTTTACCCGGGTTTCTTCACACACACACACACACACACACACACACACACACGAGTTACTACGTCAACGCGCATGTGTCGTAACAACAAACCACGCGCCTTACATTATACCCATTACCCACACCTCCCACCCACCGACACACACCACACTTGTTCAACCTTGATACTGCACAACCCATGTCATACTGTTCCCCCATTATACTTATGGTTTTAAATTCTACTATACTTTATATATATACTTATAATGTAAAAAAAAATAAAAAAAAAGATATATTAGTGATAACCGTGGTAACATTATGACATGTTCTTATTACCGCCATGCTATTGTACTATTCCAGATAATACTGAATGTTACATAATACTTCCTTGAGATAAATGTATAGTATATACCAGGTGCCTAAAAGAGAGCTCAGGTTCTCAACTGGCTCAGCCATGTTAATATTGTTATTATTATCGACTCTGTATCTGTGTTTTTCTGGCTAAATAAACTGTTTCAATTCAATTCAACCTCCCCCCCCCCTACCCACACACCTCCCGCTTCACCTACCCCCTCTACCCACATACACCCTCGCCACCACACCTCCCGCTTCACCTACCCCCTCTACCCACACACACCCTCGCCCCTCACCTTCCCACACACCTCCCGCTTCACCTACCCCCTCTACCCACACACACCCTCGCCTCTCACCTTCCCACACACCTCCCGCTTCACCTCCCTCCTCTAGCCACACACACCCTCGCCTCTCACCTTCCCACACACCTCCCTCCTCTACCCACACACACCCTCGCCTCTCACCTTCCCACACACCTCCCCCCTCTAGCCACACACACCCTCGCCTCTCACCTACCCACACACCTCCCCCCTCTACCCACACACACCCTCGCCTTCCACCTACCCACACACACCCTCGCCTCTCACCTACCCACACACCTCCCTCCTCTACCCACACATACCCTCGCCTCCCACCTTCCCACACACCTCCCGCTTCACCTCCCTCCTCTAGCCACACACACCCTCGCCTCTCACCTTCCCACACACCTCCCCCCTCTACCCACACACACCCTCGCCTCTCACCTTCCCACACACCTCCCGCTTCACCTCCCTCCTCTAGCCACACACACCCTCGCCTCTCACCTACCCACACACCTCCCCCCTCTACCCACACACACCCTCGCCTCTCACCTTCCCACACACCTCCCGCTTCACCTCCCCCCACACACCCTCGCCTCCCACCTACACATAACCATCACTTTCATAATCAAATACCCAGGCGAGTTGTCAGGTGGCGAAGGTTGATACACGTAGCCGCTCATAACATGAGGATGAGTAGGTCACGTTGGCTAACCTAGAGAGAGAGAGAGAGAGAGAGAGAGAGAGAGAGAGAGAGAGAGAGAGAGAGAGAGAGAGAGAGAGAGAGAATAATACCGTAATAATAAAAACAACAACGATTCCGAACCATTTCACACACTCACTAACAACAAAACAATTCACAACACCGTCAGCTAGCACTGGGGGGTGGGGGGGGGGGGGGGGAGAACTAACCAAAATGACCGCCAGCTAGAACAAGGTGAACAAGCCACCTTTTTTTTTTCACCCTCCCAAGTCTTGCTTCATGTTTTCCTCCCTGTTCTACTCGGCTAAGCTCTCTCTCTCTCTCTCTCTCTCTCTCTCTCTCTCTCTCTCTCTCATCAATCGGGTCTTATCCATCACACTTTCTTAACCTAATTTCATTCATTCTTTCTTCATTTTCCATCGTTTTGTTCTTGCCATATTTTTCCAGTGTTCATTAATTCTTCATCTCCTATCTTTATTCTTCATTCTTTCATTGGTTATCCCTTCATTCACCTTCTATCTTTCGTTCTTCCTCGTCTTCCTTTCATTGGTCTTCCCCTTATAATCTAACATCGTCCATTCTTCATTCCCACCTTCCAATTATAACACAATCTCCGTTCGTTCATTCATACATCCTTCACATCATTCATTCACTCTCCACATCATTCATTCACTCACTCCACATCATTCATTCACTCCCCCACACCATTCTTTCCTCTTCCACATCATTCATTCCTTTTCCACCTCATTCATTCTCCATATCATTCACTCCCCCACATCATTCATTCACTCCACATCATTTATTCACTCCCCCACACCATTCACTCCTCTTCCACATCATTCATCCTCCATATCATGCATTCACTCACTCCACATCATTCATTCACTCACTCCACATCATTCATTCACTCCCCACATCATTCATTCACTCCTCCACCACATCATTCATTCACTCCTCCACCACATCATTTATTCACTCCTCCACCACATCATTCATTCACTCCTCCACCACATCATTCATTCACTCCTCCACCACATCATTCATTCACTCCTCCACCACATCATTCATTCACTCCTCCACCACATCATTCATTCACTCCTCCACCACATCATTCATTCCTCTTCCACATCATTCACTCCTCCACCACATCATTCATTCACTCCCCACATCATTCATTCACTCCTCCACCACATCATTCATTCACTCCTCCACCACATCATTCATTCACCACATCATTCATTCACTTCACCACATCATTCATTCACTCCTCCACCACATCATTCATTCACTCCACCACATCATTCATTCATCCTCCACATACAAATAGTGATATGCTGTCTGGTGTAAATTACTAGAGCAAACTGGAGATTATAATCGCGTGTGGGTGTTTGTCCTGAGGCACCCGACTGTGTTGACGGTCGGTGGGGGAGTGAGAGAACAGGGAGAGATGGGGGAGGGTGAGAGTAGAGAGAGGTGAGAGAAAGAGTGAGTAGGGAGAGATGGGGAGGGTGAGAGAGCAAGGAGAGATAAGAGTGAGTAGGGAGAGATGAGGGAGGGTGAGAGAGTAGGGAGAGATGAGTGAGGGTGAGAGAATATGGAGAGGAGAGAGTAGAGAGAGAGAGTAGGGAGAGATGGGGGAGGGTGAGAGTAGAGAGTGAGAGAGTAGGGAGAGATGGGGGAGGGTGAGAGTAGAGAGAGGTGAGAGAAAGAGAGAGGAGGGAGAGATGGGGGAGGGTGAGAGTAGAGAGAGGTGAGAGAAAGAGAGAGTAGGGAGAGATGGGGGAGGGTGAGAGAACAAGGAGAGCAGAGAGTGAGAGAGTAGAGAGAGGTGAGAGAGAGTAGGGAGAGATGGGGGAGGGTGAGAGAGCAGGGAGAGATAAGAGTGAGTAGGGAGAGATGGGGGAGGGTGAGAGAGTAGGGAGAGATGAGGGAGGGTGAGAGAACATGGAGAGTAGAGAGAGGTGAGAGAGAGAGAGTAGAGAGAGGTGAGAGAGAGAGAGTAGGGAGAGATGGGGGAGGGTGAGAGAGCAGGGAGAGGAGAGAGTAGGGAGAGATGGGGGAGAGTGAGAGTGCAGGGAGAGGAGAGGGTGAATAAGGAGAGTAGAGCTAGGAGAAAGGATAAAGAGGGATTGAATGGGAAGGGAGAATGGAGAGGTGAGAGGGAACAGGAAGAGTTGGATGAAGAAGGGAAAGAAGAGAGGAGAGATAAAATGAGTGAGAATATGGAGAGGGAGAGAGAGAAGGAGAGAAGGGACTGCGGGAAAATAGAGAAGCGAAGGATTGACAGAGAAGAAATATCCTCTAGCTGCCTAGCACGCACACGCACGCACACGCACGCACACGCACACACACACACACACACACACCAAAGTAAGTTTCCTGTACCTTCCTATACACACAACTTAATTTTCCTTCCCTCCTTGTTCCCTGTTTCCCTTTTATTTCCTTCGTTCCTTCCTTCGCTCCTTCCTACGCCCGTTCCTTCTGCGCAGCCATCCACACTCTTCATTATTAAGAGCTACTGTACAGTAGACAGCGAGTCACATACAGACACAATACATCCCACCTCTACCCACCCTCACATCCCACCTCTACCCACCCTCACATCCCACCTCTACCCTCCTCACATCCCACCTCTACCCTCCTCACATCTCATCTCTACCCTCCTCACATCTCACCTCTACCCTCCTCACATCCCACCTCTACCCTCCTCACATCCCACCTCTACCCTCCTCACATCTCACCTCTACCCTCCTCACATCCCACCTCTACCCTCCTCACATCTCACCTCCACCCTCCTCACATCTCACCTCCACCCTCCTCACATCTCACCTCTACCCTCCTCACATCCCACCTCTACCCTCCTCACATCCCACCTCTACCCTCCTCACATCCCACCTCTACCCTCCTCACATCTCATTTCTACCCTCTTCACATCCCACCTCTACCCTCCTCACATCCCACCTCTACCCTCCTCACATCTCACCTCTACCCTCCTCACATCCCACCTCTACCCTCCTCACATCCCACCTCTACCCTCCTCACATCCCACCTCTACCCTCCTCACATCCCACCTCTACCCTCTTCACATCTCATTTCTACCATCCTTCCCTCCCTCTTCATACACCCAATCTCTATTCTAATGTCTTCCACCCTTACCTCTCTTTCTTACCACACTGGTGCGTAAACAAAAGAGAGAGAGAGAGAGAGAGAGAGAGAGAGAGAGAGAGAGAGAGAGAGAGAGAGAGAGAGAGAGAGAGAGAGAGAGATATTCCGCTGTGAAACACAAAGAATATCAAACGAGAACATAAATACCACCAACACACACACCATACACCACCACCAACACACATCACCACAATACCACCACACTACCAAAACACTCCACCACCAACAAACACAAGCACCACCAACAAACACACGCACCACCACAAACACACACCACCACCAACAACACGCGCCACCACCAACAACACACCACCACACTACGCCGGGTCCATCGCCTTTAGTATCGTGAGCACGTCTTTTACAAGTGTCCGGGCGGCCCTGTCAGTCACGTCACTCTGTTCTGAATCGTCACTAGGTCACACGTTATCCTGAAACACCATTAAGAGGTTACACGTTATGGTGAATCACATTTTGTCCTCAAGTCACCACAAAAAAGTCAAACTACTTTTGATATCGTACAGTCCTGCAAAATCCGTATATTGAAACAGATTATATTACAGCCAAGTCTCATTATTACAGTCTCAAGTCAAAACCCCGATACCTTGAACTATCTACTGTAAACAATCTGAAATTTAGCACAGAAACGACTAAAGGGTTTGATATAACTAACTCTATAGCTACAATTACGAGAGAGAGAGAGAGAGAGAGAGAGAGAGAGACCTGGCAGGTATGGTTGTTTACATCTGGGTTACTCTCAGAAAACCAACACACTACCCTGACACTGTCGTCTTGAGCCCAGATACTATCGTATGAGCTTCAGCTGGATATGTAAAGCTGCGGTCACACTAATATTTCATGCAATAAATCCACGACAGCCTTTCATCCATAGGCAATAAGTCAACGGTACGATCCGCACACTGGCAAAAGGAACCTTTGGCCAGGCGCCCAGCTCGCGCGGTTTGTTAAGCCATAGGAACACACAGTGATGGCTTCACTGTATGTTCCTATGGCAGCATTAACCGCTTTAGTGAGATGTGTGGTCCTGTTAAAGAAGACCAAAAAGAAAAAGAAACGATTAGCGTCCAAGCGATGTTTCTTTAAGAAGTGACGCAAGTACTCTGGAGTCGAATGAAATTTCCGTCGTGATGTATTCTTATTTTTTAATTACTTTGACATTTTTGCTCGTGTATTGTTACTGAAACAACTTTTTTTTTTGTACCTTTAACATTAATAAGAAAACTTGAACGGTGTAAATTTTATTAATACACTACTCTCTCTATAGCAAATTTCAACCCACCGTACCGTGGATTTTCAGACGTTCCGTATCGTCCCACTTTCGACAACAAATAAGTTGTTGTAGAAACAACTTGAGGAGTTTGTTGAAAAATCAACGCTACGGTGGATTTATTCTGGGTAGAAACTCTAGTGTGACCGCAACTTAAGCACCTCGCTCTCTCTTCTTCTTTTTTTCCTGTCTTCTCTTTTTCTCCTGTCTTCTCTCCTCTCCTCTCTTCCCTTCTCTCTTCCCTCTCCTCTCTTCCCTCACCTAACCCACCACTAATCGACTAGATGCATAATCGTCTTCAAGCACCACTTTTCTTCTCATAACTGGTTCGTTGTGATTGTTTTGTTCTTTCATTTTATTTGTTTACAGTCCCCCCCCCCCCCCACTTCCCATCACTCCATTACCCCGCCAGCATTAAGTCAGTCTTGGGGGTCGCCTCGTGCAGCCACGCCACTCTGCTGTACGTCTGACTGCTTTTAAAGGCTCAGACAAACTCAGGCATTTATTCCTTAAAAGTATTTTTCGGCGACTCAAAATTATAAGGCGGCCGCCATTACTTAAATACATATAATTATAACTAATAATAATAATAATTTCAGAGAGAGAGAGAGAGAGAGAGAGAGAGAGAGAGAGAGAGAGAGAGAGAGAGAGAGAGAGAGAATGTACTTCACTCCGTGTCTATGTTTATCATTGGCCTTTTTTTTTTTTACTACTTTGGGTATAAGGTGGTGGGCGTTGAAGAGGTTGGGGGTCTTAGAGACGGGACGGGACGGGACGAGGGAATGAAGGTGTTGGTAGGTGAGGTAAGAGGGTGGAGCGGGATGGGGCAGGGGATTGTTTTAAGCTGTAGGTAGGTAGGGTGGGGAGAAGCTGGGCGGAGTGGGGCGGGGAGGGGAAGGTGAACGCAGCGCTGGGCGGGCGGTGAGGCGTGAGACAGGTCAGGTGAACGTAGTGTGCGGGAACAGGCGGGGAAGGGGCGGGGATGGGAAGGTGTCACCAGAAATCAGGAAGGCGGGGGGTGGAAAGTAAGGAGAGAGAGAGAGAGAGAGAAAAGAAGGAAGAAATGAAGAAAAGGTAGGAATGAAGGAAAGAAGGAAGGAAGGAAGGTGGGGAATAAAAACATTAGCCATACAGTACACACCACAGTATAGGCCAGGGCGCTCACGGCCAGGGCCTCCCTCCCTCTGATTCAAGGTGACCACTCTCTTGTGCCCAGGGGGAGGGGGGGGAAGGGAACCAAGAGGTCAAGGTGGTGGGGAAAGGGAACCGAAGGGGGAAGGGGAACCAAGGGGGGGGGGGTAATAAAGGGGGAGGAAGGGAAGAGGGATTAACGCCTGAGAGGAAGGGGGGAGCCTAAGGGAGGTGGGGAGAGGACTAAAGGGGTAGGGATGGGGAAGGGAGTTATGGGATTTAATCCAGACGGTTTAAGGATGAGTGAGCTGTGTGTACAGGATGATGAAGAGGTGATGAGGGGACGGGGAGAAAACGAAGAGGGGTAGGAGAGGACGAAGAGGGGTAGGAGAGGACGAAGAGGGGTAGGAGAGGACAAGGAGGGGTAGAAGGAGAGGACGAGGAGGGGTAGAAGGAGAGGACGAGGAGGGGTAGAAGGAGAGGACGAGGAGGGGTAGAAGGAGAGGACGAGGAGGGGTAGAAGGAGAGGACAAGGAGGGGTAGGAGAAGACAAGGAGGGGTAGGAGAGGACAAGGAGGGGTAGAAGGAGAGGACAAGGAGGGGTAGAAGGAGAGGACAAGGAGGGGTAGGAGAAGACAAGGAGGGGTAGGAGAGGACAAGGAGGGGTAGGAGAGGACAAGGAGGGGTAGAAGGAGAGGACGAGGAGGGGTAGAAGGAGAGGACAAGGAGGGGTAGGAGAGGACAAGGAGGGGTAGAAGGAGAGGACAAGGAGGGGTAGAAGGAGAGGACAAGGAGGGGTAGAAGGAGAGGACAAGGAGGGGTAGAAGGAGAGGACAAGGAGGGGTAGAAGACGAGGAGAGGTAGAAGAAGACGAGGAGGGGTAGGAGAGGACGAAGGTAGGAGAAGACGAGGAGGGGTAGAAGGAGAGGACAAGGAGGGGTAGGAGAAGACGAGGAGGGGTAGAAGACGAGGAGGGGTAGAAGGAGAGGACACGGAGGGGTAGAAGGAGAGGACACGGAGGGGTAGAAGGAGAGGACAAGGAGGGGTAGGAGAAGACAAGGAGGGGTAGGAGACGAGGAGAGGTAGAAGAAGACGAGGAAGGGTAGGAGAGGACGAAGAGGGGTAGGAGAAGACAAGGAGGGGTAGAAGACGAGGAGAGGTAGAAGAAGACGAGGAAGGGTAGGAGAGGACGAAGAGGGGTAGGAGAAGACGAGGAGAGGTAGAAGAAGACGAGGAGGGGTAGGAGAGGACGAAGAGGGGTAGGAGAAGACGAGGAGGGGTAGAAGAAGACGAAGAGGGGTAGAAGAAGACGAGGAGGGGTAGAAGGAGAGGACAAGGAGGGGTAGAAGGGGGAGAAGAGGAGAGGTAGAAGAAGGAGAGGGAGAAGTTTAAGACATGAAGTGTAAAAGATAATAGAGAGAGATGATCAAGGCATTACACCACTATGACTGTGAACCATAAACCACTACCACTACTACTACTACCACCACTACCACTACTACTACCACCACCACCACCACGACTACTACCACCACCACCACCACGACTACTACCACCACCACCACCACGACTACTACCACCACCACCACCACGACTACTACCACCACCACCACCACTACTACCACCACCACCACTACCACCACTACTACTACCACCACCACCACCACGACTACTACCACCACCACCACGACTACTACCACCACCACCACCACGACTACTACCACCACCACCACCACTACTACCACCACCACGACTACTACCACCACCACCACCACGACTACTACCACCACCACCACCACGACTACTACCACCACCACCACCACGACTACTACCACCACCACCACCACTACTACTACCACCACGACTACTACCACCACCACGACTACTACCACCACCACGACTACCACCACCACCACGACTACTACCACCACCACGACTACTACCACCACCACGACTACTACCACCACCACCACCACGACTACTACCACCACCACCACGACTACTACCACTACCACCACCACTACTACTACCACCACCACCACCACTACTACCACCACCACCACCACCACTACTACTACCACCACCACCACCACGACTACTACCACCACCACCACCACCACCACCACCACTACTACTACTACCACCACCACCACCACGACTACTACTACCACCACCACCACCCACGACTACTACCACCACCACGACTACTACCACCACCACGACTACTACCACCACCACTACTACTACCACCACCACGACTACTACCACCACCACGACTACTACCACCACCACCACCACCACCACCACCACCACGACTACTACCACCACCACGACTACTACCACCACCACGACTACTACTACCACCACCCACCATCATTATACCATTACTGACCACCACTACCACCCATCATTACCAACAGCCACCACCATAACCACCATCACTACTACTATCATCAACATCACCACCACCTACTACCACTACCCATCACTCACAAAGGAAATACCAACACAAGGGCATACTGACAACACACAATATTACCACCACTAGTAGCCTTTCCCACATCAATACCATACCCATACAAAACACTACCATGCCCATCACAAAAAACCACCCCCACTCACCACAACAACCACCATCAACCAACACCACGACTACACCATCACTACGACCCCACCCCACTACTAACACCATTACTACCACCATCACCATCAACCAAACGCCTCACAGTCACTACCACCAACAATATCAAAACCATCGATGACTCTACTATTACCATGGCCAATTCTACCACCACTAGCCCATAATACTAACCACCAAAGACATTACTACCATCACAACCACTCCATGACCACTACCACCACCACCCTCACATGACACGTCCACCACACATAACCAACACAAACTTATGACTCCACCACGTTAAGAGAAAACCCCCACAGCTTTAACTGGCACAAGTTGGGTATGAGTAATGCGGGTATGAGCAGTGGGGGGGGGGGGAGGGGGAGATGGGCAGGGGGAAGGGAGGGGGAGATGGGCAGGGGGGGAGGGAGAGATGGGCAGGGGGAAGGGAAGGAGAGATGGGCAGGGGGAAGGGAAGGAGAGATGGGCAGGGGGAAGGGAGGGGGAGATGGGCAGGGGGAAGGGAGGGGGAGATAGGCAGGGGGAAGGGAGGGGTAGATGGGGAGGTGACGTGAGGAGATGGGGAGGTGACGTGAGGGGGAGATGGGGAGGTGACGCGAGGAGGAGATGGGGAGGTGACGCAAGGAGGAGATGGGGAGGTGACGTGAGGAGATGGGATGATGGCATGAGGAAGAGAAAGGGGTGACGTGAGGTAAGAGATAAAGGGGTGACGTGAGGAGGAAATAAAGAGGGGAAGATGAAGAGGTGACGCAACGAGGGGATGGGGAGGTGACGTGAGGAGGAGATAGGGAGGTGACGAGAGGAGGAGATAGGGATGAATGTAAGGGAAGGTTGAGGGATGGATAAGTTAGGTTAGCGGATGGGAAAGAAATAAGAAGGTTGAGGGGAAAGAAGGGGAAGTGAGGGGGATAGAGGTTGGTTAGGCTAGGGGAAGGGGTGGGAAAGGGATGAGGAGGGAGGGAAAGTTAAGAGGGGGGAGGGGAAGGGGATGGCGAGGGGAGGAAGGGAAGGAACACTTATCAACACTACAGAAAAAGAAAATAGAAAAAAAACGTCGCCGTGTGATGATCCACATGAGGATGACCAAGCAGGCGGCGCCACCCCACTTAGTCAGCCACCCATCCTCATCCTATCGCCGTGTGTCCATCCCCAACCACGCCATCCACTCCTCACCACACCTGATGGGTCTATCCCTACCCACACCAACCGCATCTGATTATATCCATTCATCCATATTTCACATTCTGCCTTGATTAACATTTACACACCCAATCTTACTCGCAATACCCAATCACCGTTCCTGATCAGAATATCCAATCACCACTCCTATAAATCACCTCCCATGCCCAGACAACCCCCCCCCCTTCCCCCTCATGACAGACATCATATCCCCCCCCCCCACACAATTTTCAATCCCCAGTTCTGGTGACACTCCCCTTATTCAACACTAAATAAATAAATAGGGGGGGAAGGACGAACGAGAGAGAGAGAGAGAGAGAGAGAGAGAGAGAGAGAGAGAGAGAGAGAGAGAGAGAGAGAGAGAGAGAGATCAAAAGGAGAAAAACGAACACTGATAAAACTAAAGGTGAGAGACGTCGATATGGTTTAAATAGGGATATGAGAGAGAGGTAACGGAGGTCAATTTGCATACCCTTCACACCTGTACAGCCTCGACCTCTGACCCTGAACCCAACGTATCACTGCTCAGTCAATCCAGGTCAATTCAAACGTCGTAAACCCGTCACCTTTGACAGCAGCAAACCTCCACAACGCTCACCGACCCCACACACACACAGATGACTAGTTAATCAGGCACCAGTCCCAACAGACCCTACAGCAGGGGTGGGGAAACTGTGGCCCCCGGACCATTTTTGGCCCGCCGGGGGTCTCAGGTTGGCCCGCGACCATATTCGAGTTCAGTCAAGTTTTTTTTTTTCTCTTTCTTTCTCTTTAAAGGGGAGATTCGGTGAGGATATAGAATTTATCAATAGATTCAGGTGATACCTACAGGCTAAACACACTAGTATAAGACCAACTCCCACCTAAGTTTTCATCCCAGCCGAGCTACAACACAATGTAAGAGTCCCATAACCGCGGAATTGTACTGGGATGATATTCCAGGCTAGCGGTCGTTCCCATTTTACTGTCAAATTGCAGCGATGCATTCTAAACGACAATGGCAGCTTACTTAACCGAGCCTAACCAAACTTAACCTGACCTGACCTTGACCTATCCTGACCACGATCTAACCGATAGGACACACACTAAACCCAGGCCGCTGGCACCACTCAGGTTTCCAAAGCAATAGTGAGTCACCTTCTTTAACCTTTGAATCCCACGCAAAAAACAGAGTAAAATAACACAAAAGCTGACCGCAACCCAGTCCTGACACTTGACAAATAGATAGGCTAAATTGACCATCACACACACACACACACACACACACACACTTCGAATAAAATAAACACAAAATTTATCAATTAAGGTAAAAGGCAAAGAATATCAGATACAAAGGAAACACGAAAAAATAAAACAATCTCTCACACACTCACACACACACACACACAAAACACAATCCTTCAATAGTGGCGACAGCGAACAATACCACACACAAAAGAGAACAGCAAGAAAAACACATAAATAAACAGAGAAACACCAAATACATAAAAGGATACATACACGTTAACACAAAGAATCACACACACACACACACACACAAATGAACAAATAGGAAAAAGCTACATCCTTCAGTGTGGGTGAAAGCATCCATATAGAGAACTGCAGGTAGGCGTGACCCCTACCCCCCCCCCCCCCCCACACACACACACGCACTAAAACTCTCGTGACACTGAGACAAAAAGGTCAACTTGAGAGGTGTGGGTGAACTGGTGACGGAGGTGGAGATGGTGAATGATGGTGTTAGTGAATGATGGTGATGGTGTTGGTAAGTGATGGTGTTGGTAAATGATGGTGTTGGTGTTGGTAAATGATGGAGGTAGTATTGGTAACGGTGATGACTGGTGTTAGTGGTGACGGTGATGTTGGAGATTGGTGGTTGTGGAGGAGGTGTCGGTGATTGGTGGTTGTGGAGGAGGTGTTGGTGATTGGTGGTTGTGGAGGTGGTGTCGGTGATTGGTGGTTGTGGAGGAGGTGTTGGTGATTGGTGGTTGTGGAGGAGGTGTCGGTGATTGGTGGTTGTGGAGGAGGTGTTGGTAATTGGTGGTTGTGACGATGGTAATGGTGGTGATGAGGGTGTTATTCAAGATAGTTGTGAGTTTAATTGAATAACCAACCGTTTATGACACGTCCAAAAGAGGAACAAGAACAAGCACTTCCAAGAAGCAATAAAGGCTCACATGAACGCATCACTATGTATATATATATAGTGTGTGTGTGTGTGTCCACCAGAACTCCACAACAAACATTAACAGCAACAGAACAGATCATCACGGACTTACAAACCCATCAATAAATACAAACACTCTTTTAAGTTAATCTCGCCACCCTGGATGTTCCGCGAGTTGGCTCTAATCAGCTGATCCAGGACAACAACATTTCACCCAAGAAAATGGAATACCGACACAATTTCACGGTGTACCAGTAAATTTCACAGAGAAAAAAAAAAACACAATCTCCGCCTTAATCTTTACGCCAAAATTGCACCAGAGTTTTATCGGGTATAAACGAAAATATCCTGAGAATACGGCACTTCAGACCACATGAAGATTAGGACACCTCTCCCCCCTTCCAGGTAGCGTTAGGGTATTTACAGTTGTCGTCAGGTAAATAAGTTTGGGGTGCTAATCTTCAGTTGATCTGATATTCCCCTTTACCTTAACAAAGTCGATATAGTACAATGGATCAATAAACATTAACTTGATAAATTAAATCTCGTTAAATATGCTGCATGAAAACATTAGCTACGGTACAGCATTAATCAAACAGTGAGAGCGCCACCATGGTAACGACTTGGCTGTCAGGTCCTCCTCCCTACTGATGGTCAACAGAGGTGAACGACGATGGCCGGCCATAGGGGTGAATTTGTTTAAGGCGTAAAAGCTGTCAACAATACAACAATCACACCATGAGTTAACGAGCTGTATGACCCAGTGTCAAGGAATAGTCCGAAAAGACAGAGGCAAATGGCGTCAAGAAACTTGCCCATAGTTTCAACCTTTGCCTGGGGGTTGAACCCGGGTCCACTCGCTTGCGAGGCGAGCATGTTGACTATTACATCACACATCGCCATGGTGAATATATACGACAAGATTAAAGCCCATTTAAATTCTAAACAACATTGTTAACATCAATAAAATTATAATCCAAAGCGTAATAATAAAATAATAATAATGTAATAATAATCATCAATAATAATAATAATAATAATAATAATTAATAACTAACAAAAGACATCTCAAGAGTTCAACACACACACACATCGAAAAGTTCGAAAATTTATCCTCTTGAGAACAAATGAACCAAAGACAAATATAAACCACACAAACACCAGATCCAAGTAAACAACAAGATATATTACAGGTAAGAGACGCAGGACCCCATGGATCTAACCGACAACCACTGGCGATATTGTCTGTCACCTGAAGATTACCCTCCCCCTCCCCACCCAAACTTATTTAGCTTATCACCCTAACACTACCTGGGGGGGGGGGGGGGGGGTTAAGGTTAGGTTAGGGTGGTTAATCTTCAAGTGCAATAAGATGGGGGGAGTTCATATATACGTACATGCCCACCAATCCGGGCGAATAACGGCGGCACGCGCTCAATATCTAACTCAACCTTGGCAACGAAGGTATGAATCTGTTGCCAATTAAATTTCATGACGATATCCGCCAAGCCTGTTTCAAATCACTGGATGGACACATACCAGACAGACAGACAGACTCGCCCCTAGCATATACTGTCACGAAGGAATGGAAAATAAAATCCAGCGTTCTGAAAAAAACAATTACGATGCCGAAAAAGTTGAAGATTTTTCCATTACATTTTATCACAAATCCAGAGTTTAGACCCAAAAATAACCACGTGAAGAAAGTACAAAAAAAAAAAGGCTGAGCCAAGAATATGAGGAAACGATGTAAATTACGAGAAGAGAAGAGAAGAAATTTTTTTCCGTAAAGTCCGTCGGCCACTTTGTTTCACATTTCTTAATTTAAAAAACATTCGAGCTCTCACTTTTTTACATATTTTTTCCTTCTTTTCTCTCTTTTTTTCCTCCACGTTTGTTTAGCAGTTTTAATTAATTTCTTCTTTATACTTTGTCTTCTATTATTGTTCTTTTTCCTCTATTATTTATTTGATTTTTTTTCAGTTATTTATCGTACTTCTTTGGTTATAGACATACTGTATTTTATCTTTTCTTCACATTTCGTCTCTCTCTCTCTCTCGTTGTTCCTAGTTATCACATTCAGTAATCATTTTTTTCCTTTTCTTCCATCCACCTTTCAACATTTTCTCGTTTATTCTCTCCTCTTCTCCAACCTCTGTAAATTTACCCACCCGTTCAGCGTACACAAACTGGGCTTTTTTCCCCCTCATAATATTTCTTCCCACTTTTAATTTTTATCTTTTCTGTTTACCTTCTTCTATTCTTGCTCTTTTGCATACCTATTCATCCTTTTTACCTCTCTCTCTCTCTTCTTCTTCTTCTTCTTCTTCAAGCATGCAGTTGGCGGGTGGTTCACGCGTGGGCTGGACAAAAAAACCACCAAGGTGAAGAATTCTTTGGCTGGAGGTTCACGCACTAATTAAAGTTGGGATCTTCCGCACAACAGCGTCGTGATGGAAGATGGCAGATCACGGAAAGGTCCATTAATATTATGGGAGAATGTGCACGGTAAGTCTTCATGCTGGACCTTCCGTATTTACAGTCACAGTGCTGGTGATTGGAAGATTCTATAAACAAAACATGGCCAACTATGTCTACATTTCTACACTAGACAGCATCAAAAAATAAGAAAAACATCCTTTCTTATGTAAGTTCGAGACACAAACGATATAATAATTGTACCTGTGTTTAAATAGTATAACTCAGGGGTTCCCAACCTGAGGGTCGCAGAGGGTTGGCTGGGGGGTGGAGAAGCCTTGGGAGATCTTGGTAGCTTTGGGAGAAGAACTTAGTACACCAGCAGGAACATTACCAAAACTTTCATTTCGCTGATAAGCCAGTAACACACAACATAATTTTGTGCCGGCGGAGGAGGCACAACATTGATGAATTAATGATTGTTTTCTCTTTCTTCCCCTTTCCTTCTCAGAAAATTTTTTAAAACTGAAATGGCTGATGGCAGGGGGGGGGGGGGTCGCGTGTGTTTCGGGGTTTTGAGAAAGGGGTCGCTACAAAAAGGTTGGGAACCACTATAACTGAAGCGATATTTCATAATATAATAGTTTACGAATTTCAACTTGACAAAATTAGATAAATAATATAATTACATATAAATACAGAAGTTACAAGACAGGAGAGCCATAACATCACTGTACCTGTCATTATTTCAAGATATAATACTTTGACATTTCACCACGTATCAGCTTGTCAGTCGTTCGAGCAGCTGGTCTGTTCTTTGTCGCTTTGTGGATTTCAAGGACACAATATATATATATATATATATATATATATATATATATATATATATATATATATATATATATATATATATATATATATATATGGTAACTGGTAGTTAACAGAAGGTACAAGAGAGAGTAATCACAGAAATTGGGACACCTTAACGACCAGTGGTTGGGGACAATGATCAAACAACAAGTTGTCTACCGCGTGTAACCTGATGCTCCAGCCAGGGGAGGTGGGACAAGAAAAGTGAAGGTGGATGAAGAGAAGGCAAGGGGGATGAAGAGAAGGCAAGGGGGATAGAGAGAAGGCAAGGTGGATAGAGAGAAGGCAAGGGGGATGAAGTGAAGGCAAGGGGGATGAAGAGAAGGCAAGGGGGATGAAGAGAAGGCAAGGGGGATGAAGAGAAGGCAAGGGGGATGAAGAGAAGGCAAGGTGGATGAAGAGAAGGCAAGGTGGATGAAGAGAAGGCAAGGTGGATAGAGAGAAGGCAAGGTGGATAGAGAGAAGGCAAGGGGGATGAAGAGAAGGCAAGGGGGATGAAGAGAAGGCAAGGGGGATGAAGAGAAGGCAAGGGGGATGAAGAGAAGGCAAGGGGGATGAAGGGAGGTCACCAAAACCATCACCTGACCGCTGCAACTTGTCACATGATTATCACACACACACGCGAGCGAGCGAGCGAGAACACGGGAGAGCAAAGGGGATTTTTACAGTGGCAAACAAGAGACAAACACACACAAGTACAGACAGGCAAAGAGAACCCACTACAACTCTCAGAGAGAGAGAGAGAGAGAGAGAGAGAGAGAGACTTGTCGGCCTACACGTTCACCCGACCCCCTGTCACTCAACACTCTCGCACCCACCAGGTTCATTCACACTAACCAAACCCACCAGGTCACTCTCACTCGAACGGCTGCCAGAGTGAGAGTCCTCCCACCCATCCTCTCACTCAATCGGCAACAGTGAGAGTCCAAACTCATCTACGTACTTCCCCCCACCCTACCTCAGCCCTCCAACTCACCGTTATTATCACACACACGTCTCGGGAGAACACCTGACATGGCCCCTCTCCCCCCGGGCCATCGTCGTCAGGGTGCTAACAGGTTGCCGCGACAAAGCTGTGTCTTGCACCAAATTTGAGTAGTGGTTGTTGTTGTTGTTTAGAGTGGTGGTGGTTTCTGAAGTGGTTGTTGTTTATAATGGTGGTTGTTGTTGTTTCTGAGGTAGTGGTGGATGTTTTGAGTAGTGGTTGTTGTTGTTTAGAGTGGTGGTGGTTTCTGAAGTGGTTGTTGTTTATAGTGGTGGTGGTTGTTGTTTAGAGTGGTGGTAGTTTCTGAAGTGGTTGTTGTTTATAATGGTGGTGGTTGTTGTTTCTGAGGTAGTGG
Organism: Homarus gammarus; assembly: GCA_958450375.1. Classification (NCBI taxonomy): domain Eukaryota; kingdom Metazoa; phylum Arthropoda; class Malacostraca; order Decapoda; family Nephropidae; genus Homarus; species Homarus gammarus. The sequence goes on along the minus strand of CAUDMG010000748.1, from coordinate 2,172,661 downwards.
TGGATGTTTTGAGTGGTTGTTGTTTTGTGAATTCGTAGTTGTTCTTTTGAAAGATGGTCGTGGTGGATTTTGAGTATTAGTTGTTGTTTTGAGAGGAGATAGTTGTTGTTTCTGGGGTGATGGTTGTTTTGAGTGGTGGGCATTGAGTAGTAGTTATTGTTTGAGATAGTGGAAGTTGTGCTGAATGTTGGTGGTGGTAGCTATTGAGTGGTGGGATGGTCGTGATTGTGGATGTTTGAGAGGTGCTGGCGAGTATTTTGAATGGTAGTGATTTTGGTTGAGTGGTAGTGATTGTGGTAAGTGGTAGTAGTGGTAGCAGTAAACAGGACTTGATCTAATTCATTTGTGTCTTTGACCGCATTGGTAGACACAAACGTGCCTGTGCGTGGAGGGTGAGGTGAAGTTAGGTGAGGTTATGTTGTTAAGTTAGATCAGGTTTAGTTAGGTTAAGGCCAGCACACCAAGTTAAACTAGGCATGACTGCCAGTTAGGGACAGTGTGGATACAGCACACTGTACACTAATCCTTCGGTACACAAGGAGGCAGCATGGCCGGTACTGCACTCAACGCATTCACTTTTCAAAATTGCAAACTTAGGTACCCATTTACAGCTGGATCAACTGGGAGCGCCGGGGAATCGAACCACAGATCCCTGGAGCAGGGGGGGGGGGGGGGGCGAGCACTGTACCCACTCGATTATGTTTGGTCAAATAAGACTAATTAGGTTAAGATGGGTCAATATAGGTTAGGCTGGATAGCAGTACTACTTAAAAATGTACCAATTTTGTTTTGCTTTCTTTTTAAACTTATACAGCGTCCAAACTGTACCTGATACTACAGTATATTCTCGACCAAATGTATCTACAACCTGTACCATCTGGCCATAAGGTGCAGGTAGTTGTGGTGGTGGTTATTATGGTGGAGTGTGATGGTGGTGGTTGAGTGTGCTGATGGTCATTATGGTTGAGTGTGTTTGTGGTGGTGGTGGTTGAGTGTGCTGATGGTCATTATGGTTGAGTGTACTGATGGTTATTATCGTTCAGTTTGTTGGTGGTGGTGGTTGTGTGGTGGTAGTTGAGTATGGTGGTGGTTATTATGGTTGAGAGTGTTGGTGGTGGTGGTAGTTGAGTGTGGTGGTTGTGTGGTGGTTGTTGAGTGTGGTGGTGGCTGTGGTTGAGTGTGTTGCTGGAGGTTTAATGTGATATTAATTGTTTTCATGGATGGTGATGATGACTGTTGAGTGGTAGTGATGACTGTTTTTAATGGTGATGACATGCAGCGGCTGGTGATGACTGTGCTGAATGGTGATAACTTGAGTGGTGGTGATGGTTGTTCCAGATGGTGAATCTAAGTGCTGGTGATAGTGGTAAGCGTTAGTGGGTGTCGTGGTATTTGACTAGTGGTAGTTTTAAGAGTGGTGGTGAAGTCCCCAGCCAGCCAACGAGTGGTCCACATGGCTGTCTCACCTTTAAACTCTGCACCCACTCCCCCCCCCCCCCTCACCACGACTCCCACAAAACACCTTCTTAAAAAGCTTCAATTCCCCTCCTCTACCTCCCCTCCACCCCTCACTTCTCTCCCGTCGCTCCTTCATAATGCATGTCTTTCTTCCGTGACCCCCCTTCCCTTCCCTTCCCTTCCCTCCCCTCCCCTCTCTCCTCCCCCCCCCCCCTCCGCCGTTACCGTAATCCCTCCACGGTCCCTCCCCTCACCATCTACCAACTTCCCTTCTTCACCCTCTCCGCCCCTCTCATTACATTCCTTCCTACACACCTCCCTCATTACACTAGCAATTTGTCCTCCACGTAAGACCTTCCCCTATACCATTCCTCGGTCCCTGAAGTGACGTCTTCGTCACCCACAAACAGGTCTTCTTGTTTACATTCCTGAGGCACGGCACTCTTAATGTTCTCTGGCTTCAACAAGACTCTCCACCTCCTTGCTCTAGGCTCCCCTACCACCCGCAGATCGATTTTCTGATTCTCGCATTTACTCTTTTCCTTCTTTCGTCACACTCCCCGCCTCTCCTCATGCATTTTCCATTTACCACCCAACAGGGCTCTTCATAACACCTGTATACCTCGAGGAGACACACGGTTTGTTACACAAACTGTAGAGGCTGAGTAGGAGCTTTTTTTGGAGCTCTTAAAACGCCTGTGGTTTCGAGTGGGCAACACCATGGTCCCCAAGAAGGAAACAGGGCAGTGATACTATGGTAAGGGAGGTGAAGGAGGCGAGGCAGTGGATGGCAGAGTGGCGGTGGACGTCCTGCGGGATGTGGCCAGAGGTCCTCACTGCCAATCTAACTGGCTTCCTGCGGGCCGGACACATCCCCAAGGCTCACAAGCGTTGCCTCTCCCATGGACGCCACCCTCCCACCACAACCTCACCAACACTGCCCTGGCCGCTGCTCTACGTAAGAGAAACAGATAACCTTTTGTAACACGCCTTTAACATCTTGACTAGATCCATAGTTCTACGTGACACCAATGTCATGTTAGTATATAAGTGTTGAATATGTGTTACAACATGCACTGGACCTACCAGTTGTCTAAACAAATCAATCAATGCAAAACTATGATAATAAGCTTTAAAGGTGCGTTCCATTTAAACCAGCTACAGAGAAATGCATTTCCAAAAACCCCGAAAACCCCAATGTCAACTGGTACAAGCAATCTGGTGTTCGGGATGGTGTCACAATGGCCACAAACACTGTGCAGTAGCAGACACAACCAGAGTTCATACAGTGACCACGGTGTGCCTCACACCAACTCTCCCAACTAGACCACGTGATGTGAGGACTGTGTAGTGTCTCCTCTTAGTCAACCACCACCACACCAGGACCCCGAACCGGAAACCGTGTTGTCGTCCCGCTCAGTAACTTAGTGAAGGTTCTCCCCACTACACCTGATGACTATGACGCTTTGTGTTGGAGAAGAGTCCATGTACAAATATATACACCAATATATACTATAGATCAGGTAACTATACTACACCGTAAACACACACACACGAGGTGGAAATACAAGGACTTGTGAGTACCGCACGTCAACATGTCATGACGAGTGTCCTGACAACACACATTACTAAAGTGAGTGACATGAACGTATACAATGCAGAGTTAAACTAGGGAGACCGGCCGAGCCCTTAGCACGTAGACAGGTAACACACACATCCAACAGAGATATACACCGTCCCGGAAGCCTGATAACGTCGTGATAAAACCGTAAGGGAGCCGGTAGTTGCATTAAGCCTGGTGGCGCTGACGGCCGTGTCAACGCTTGAGGCTGTTATCAACATAGTGCTCCACCTGGCCGCGTCCACACCCAATGGCTTACGTAATTCCCTATGACCTGCATACTAAACTAAACTAGTAAATTTAGTTACTATACCACCACTGTTGAGTATTCAGTCTTAAAGCATTTCTTAGGTCCACAGCAAGAGTAAAATGTGAAACATCATACACCTCATATTGGGAGGTATGCTGACTGTGTATCCGGATCATTATAACTTAAGGGGACACATACCGGTACATCTACTCTTATTATTATGCAACTACACTAACTATATATATATGTGTGTGCGTGATACCTCCACCCGTCTCCTCATGAACGAAAAACACACCAACAGGGTGACAAGTTCCTACACCACTGTGCCATGGTCGCTGGTGCGCACATTCTACTCCATATTATGACATACCCCCCCCCCCCCCCAACTACCACCTACTGTCATTCTACACACTCCATCTCCCGTCATTCTGCCATGATCTCATGTCCTGTCACAGTGCCCCCCGCCCCCCACACACCGGTAGTCACGGCAGGAACGTACTTGTCAGGCGGCCGTGGAGAGGTTAAACACTCACTGCTCGCCCCCACCTCGCATTTATATTAACCAGTTGAAAAAGGTCTGGAAATATACCTGTGACCGTGTGTTATGTTGACGGCGGCACACAAGACGGATCATTAGGCTAACGACACTACTCAAGGGCACAACTAAAACACTTATTTTATAGAGCTATACTTACAAATATATACTCCACACAGTATATTATTCCTCGCTATACCCCAAGTTGTCTTAAAATACATTATTTTTGTTTACCCTTTATAAACACACACACACTATATATATATATATATATATATATATATATATATATATATATATATAATATATATATATATATGTATATATATATATATATATATATATATACATACATACATACATACATACATACATATATATAATATATATATATATATATATATATATATATATATATATATATATATATATATATATATATATATATATATACCATGAGGCTAAAACATATGAAGAGGAATATATCACATAGGGAAAAACACAAGGAAAACTCTAACAAGGCAACAGTGACTAGAGGAGGGACACAGCGAGGCTTCTAAATCTTGCCTTGTAAGGACGTGTTGGGGCGTAAACCAGGGTCCAGTATTAAGAGGAACGAGAGGCGGGGAAGGAGAATGAAGTGGCGGTGAAGAAACCAGTTAACAAGCTGATGCCTTGCCTTTACTATGGCCCATTAGGCACGGCCCTCACCACCTGGTTGGCAAGGCTGCAGAGGTAGCTGATGGGAGAAGAGGGGGAGAGGGAGGGGGAGGGGGAGAGGGAGGGGGAGAGGGAGGGGGAGGGGGAGGGGCAGGGGAGAGGGAGGAGAGAAGAGGGAACCAGGAGGTGGAGGGGAGAAGGGGGAGAGAAAAGGGGAGGAGAGAAGAGGGGGAGAGGAAAGAGGGGGAGAGGAAAGAGGGGGAAGGGGAGAGGAGAGAAGGGGAGAGGAGAGAAGGGGAGAGGAAAGAGGGGGAGAGGAAAGAGGGGGAGAGGAAAGAGGGGGAGAGGAGAGGAGAGAAGTGGAGAGGAGAGGAGAGAAGGGGAGAGGAGAGAAGGGGAGAGGAGAGAAGGGGAGAGAAGAGAGGGAGAGGAGCAGAAGCAGACAGAGTGTAGGGGAAGGAGATGCGGCAGGAGAAAGGGGAAGAGATGCAGAAGGAGGGGTAGAGGGGTGCAGAATACGAGGTGCTAAGAGAGGGAGAGGGGAGCAACAGTAAGAGAGAGGGAAGGAGAAGCGGGAGGGAGGAGTGGGGGTTGAGAGGGAAACGGAAGTGTAAGGGGAAAGGGGAGAGAAGAGAAAGGGGGAGGCGGAGTCGGGGAAGAAGGCTGCTGGAAGAAGAGAATGGGAAGAAGATGGAATAGGGACGTGGAAGGGTTGAGGCACTGGAATAGAAGTGAGGGAAAGGAGTAAAGGAGAAAGTGGAGGGAGAAAGGGGAAGACAGATATTGAGAAGGAAACGGAAGACTACTGGAGTGCAGACGGCGAGGAGGAAGAGGTAGGAGGGGGTAGGAAGGAGGGGGGTAGGAAGGAGGGGGGGTAGGAAGGAGGGGTGGGAGGGGTAGAAAGGAGGGGTGGGAGGGATAGGAAGGAGGGGAGGAACGGGGAAGAGGGGTAGGAAGGAGAGGAGGAACAGGGAGATGGGAGAATGCGAAATGGAAGGGAGGATAGCAATGAGAGAGAGAGAGAGAGAGAGAGAGAGAGAGAGAGAGAGAGAGAGAGAGAGAGAGAGAGAGAGAGAGAGAGAGAGAGAGAGAGAGAGAGAGAGAGAGAGAGAGAGAGTTCCTACAACTGCAGTGTACATCTGCAATGACCTGAAATTTTCTATTAGTTTACCAAGGTTTACAACTCCGGGGCGCACGCACGCGCACACGCACGCACACACACCTTAATGAATGAAAACAAACACAGATGCAAAGAAAATTCATAAACCAAACTGAAGGTTAGTCCAAATTATATTTTACCTTTTTTCGGTCAGTCAGTCAGTTAGGTAGCCAGTAAAGGCTTAAATTATCTACATTTGCCAAGCCTAACATCACAGTGGCGCAATACTGTGATCAAACATAGCTAAGTAAGTTTAATAATTGACTCAGAACCGATCTTCTTTTTAAATACCAATAAGACGTGTTTGTAGATATTAACCCCTAATGAAAAGGGCTTTAAACCCTGGCAGTTAAAGCATCTAAAACTAAGAGCTAATGAAGGGTGTTTAATAACCCTGGCTGGTAAAGCTCCTAAAACTAACACCCCGATAATGCCGCTCAACAACGCCGGCACGAACCTAGTGTTGAAGCCTTTAAAAACGACGACAGTAAAAGAGCCTAACACAAAATACATTATTATTTCAGAAGAGTAAGTCATCAAACAGCTGAAATATACAAATACATAGATAAATAAAATAAACAACACATCACGTGCTAACAAGACACTCGACTCGTGCAACTTGGTCAATACAGATCGTTGAGGGAGAGAGGGAGGGAGGACGAAGGAAGGGTGAAGGGATAAGGGGAGGAGGACGGAGGGAGGGAACGGGGAAATGGAAAGAAGAGGAAAAAGGAAAGGAAAAAGGTTAAAGGAAAGGAAAAAAGGGGTGACGGAGAAGATGGTGGGAGGGACGAGCAGGGGAGATTGTTTAACAAATTTATTGACAAAGCTTGGAGTACAGTTTGCCCATTCTGAGTAATTCAGTCAGGTCTTGACACTGAGGGTGGCATCACTTCTCACTGCCACGCAGGACAGAGGTTCATACACAAAGAAATACATCATATTCAGTAACAGTATATATAGGTCAGATTCATGTGGGTGATGTCGCTGTTCACTGCCACTCAGGACAGTGGTTCATATACATTAGGCGTAGTATTCTAATTGAAGACTAATCAGTGTGGGCTAGCAAATTTTGGATAAACAGCAAGAATGTCCTCAAGCACCCCCGATTCAATGTAGTAATTACAAAGTTCATGATACAATAAGCCAGGTGGCCTTTAGTCTTTGACAGTGTCACATCCAATAATATAGTGTTCAAGTGTATGCTTTAAAGGTTTATCACAAAGTTTACATGCTGAGTGTTCCGGTATGGGTACAGCGTTACTAACTTGCCAGATGTGTCTGCATCCTAGCCTAATTCTAGCCACGACTACATCACATTGTCTAGTTCTGCCCTTATGCTGGCCAAACCGGTACCTCGCGTCACACAATTTTTCATATTTACTAATGCTACAACTGCCAGGTCTCTCTGCATTTCTCAGTTCTTCTAGATCAGAGTTCATGATTCTGGGGAGAGGGACAAATGGTAGACTAGGAGGGGAAACAGGAGAAAGGGAGGGGAAATATGTGGGGGTAAAGAGCGGGAGGGAGTTGGAGAAGGTTGAGTTCGGAGGAGAGAAGGGAAGACAAGGGGGTTAGAGGAGAGAAGAGGATTTGGAGGTGAGGGGAAATTTGGAGAGGGTAGAGGGGGGATTTGGAAAGGAGAGAAGGGGATTGGGGTTGGAGAAACAAGAGAGTTTCAATTAATTCAATCTCTTTATGTACGACACTTTATTGTACAGTAACAATCCTGGGGAAGGTTTGTCAGATAGCAGTGATTAGGTTAGATACCTTGTCAGTATTCCCCGTGTAAACAAATTTTTAAACATGTAAGAGAAAGAAAGAGGAGGGGGAGGGAGAGGCCTGGCCGGGGCACGAAGCGGCCATATAGAGGCGTGAGGTGATAAAGCACGGACACGAGAGCCTCACATTAGGGAGGGTGGGAGCGACGTGTTGGGGGCGAGCAAAGTAAGCGGTAATCTGTTTAGTGCCCACACAC